>JAZDUA010000893.1:0-195000 GCA_038098605.1 Gryllus longicercus
CTATTTTAAAAATAATGTTTATGTATACATATATATATATATATATATATATATATATATATATATATATATATATATATATATATATGAATATATCACGCGAATATGGGAATAATTTATTTCCCTATATCATCTATTTTTTAATTGATATTATTTTTTCTTGAGCAGGAGTTCTTGTATATAATTAAAACAATAGCAATCATTGTCCAAGACGTTAGTTTCTATGCTTTCCATTTTCCTTCCAATTACATATTTCCAAAAACATGAAATAACAATATGACCCATATTTCATTCAGTGGATCAAGGCTCATCACTATCTTTTTCTACAATGATGTATATACTATTATATTTTGTTCGGTATTCGCTTTCCTTCCATTTAAAGTTTTGTCAAGCATGTTTCTACTCCTGTATTCGTACTGCTATCGACGCGAATCTCATGTTTAAATACACCAATTGTACTTCAGGGATCCGTATTTTTGAAATTATCTTTCCACAATTGAAATACATGTCCTGAGATGAGTAAACCCGTACCTATTATATTCCATCCCTGCCGCAACCTCCTTCCTCTCTTGAACGCCGGCGTTTTGCTTCCTCTTCCGATTGCTCTGGCCTCGGAAAGGTGCCCCTCGTTTACGATGAGACACTCTGATGGGCCCTGTTCGAGAATGTCATGTTACAAAAGCCATATGAGTTCCATATCCACCTTCGCTTTTTATGTTAGAAACAGCAGATCAAAGAGCTTGGACCATTCCATAGACAATACATACGCGTTTGTCTGTATTACAACATTCTTTGGACTTATCTCTCATCGTTTGAAAAGTATGACACTCTTGTGTCATCAAGATCAGGAGAAAATGGTTAAAGTGTTGTCTTAAATTTGATTAATCTAAAGTCAAGTAGTCTTCTTGATCATTAGTCCTTCAGTGTTATCATGATAATGACCTATCGTCTTATTCTGGTTTTCTAATCGTCTAGAATTAGGAAAGAAAACATGAAAAGACGTAGTCTTGAATTTGTAAAACACTCTCTGACGTGTCTGTACATAAAATGTAAAATAAAAATTGTACAAGTTAAATCTTTTGGCTTTTACTTGACATTATCTCGTGTCGCTTTTGTGTGTGTAACATACTCAACGTTAAATTGATACATGCGTTCCAAACACGAGGACATGTCTTGCGCACGGGAATTACATTTTAACAAGATACTTCGCAAGAGGCAAAAAAGGTCTCATTGCTTCTGCAACGATCGTATCTCAAGCTGTGAAGAACATAAATGTTACCTTTTCACGTACACAGCGAACAGCTAATGAAGATAAAATGGAGGTCTTTGCGCCCGTCGTCGAAACCGCAAACGAGGTGAGGCGTACATAACGAAGTTGGTCGGAACAGAAACGGGCGGAACTGAGTGGAACGGAACTGTGTGGAGGCACCTACCCAACTTCATAACACCTCCTTTTGGCGGGGTACTTGACACGGAGCAAAAACCTCGCCCCACTGGTGTAGCTGTTGCCGCATCGCAAGTTGTCATCGGCGTAATTATTACCCAGGTTTCTCGCGTTCACTCTGCGCCGCGAGGAGGCGGGCGAGAGGGGCTTCCGCCCGCATTCGGAAGAGGAAGGGTTGCGGGGAGGGCGGGGTGCCGGTGGGCGCCGGCGCCCGCGCCGTGGCCAGGGTGAACGCTCGCCCGCCCGCCCGAGGCGCCGGAGGTGGCCGTGTGTGTGGGAGCTGTCCGCGCCCCCTGGAGGGCGCCACAACGCGACCAACGAGTGAGTTCTGCCACCGCTGCTGCAAAGGCTTCCACACTCCACACCGACATTCAGCTCCAGCGCTGGCGACGCGCGACGTGATAGGACAGAACATCATCCATGCGGCTTTAATTATCACTTTGCAACGTCTATGAAAAGAGGAACATTTTCTTAGAAACTTTATTTTTGTCTTTATACGTCTAATGGAATGACAGCATTGTGCGGAACAATAGTCAATTTTCTCATACACTTCTTAAAGAAGCCATTTTTATATTTTGTAATGCGTCCGAAAAGAGGAAGATTCGCGACTAGTGAAATACTTTTACCAGATTAGATCGATAAAAATGCGCAGATCTACGCAGAAGACGACTCAATGCTGTAAGACAACTAACGATCCCTGATGAGCAATTCATATCATAACAATGTCTAAGAGAGTACTAACATTTACATTTCCGTTACAAAATTAGTATACAGCACGAGTGATAGCAGAAAGAAAGTAGTTTTTCTCACTTATGGTTACTCACATTACTTCATCAAAAGGAAACAAAAAATTGTGCATCCCCACAGCCAAATTATGAATTTTTTTCGACTGTGTTTTTTCAACCTCACCGCTATCTCCTGTCCGTCCTGTAAACACATCATTCAAAATCATGCACATTTCTGCTTTACTATATAAACTGCAATTCCTGTGCACGCCTGACTTTTTCATTCGTCTTTTCTGTAATCATATTTCCACCCGAAATACAAAGACCTCTTATTGAAGATCAATTGTCTGATGAGAGTTCATGCTCACAGATTTAGAAATGCTGCCAAGAATGCTTACAAGTTTAGTGTGGGCTTCAGATAAATGTAATAATACACGTATGGTCGTCGTGGAACTTTCGTCCACAGTAGTAATCTCACCCATCTTCTGGTCGGAGGATGTTTATAAATATCATCGTACGAAATGTTTTATTTCTGTAAGTCTTCGGGGTCCGTTTCAAAATTTCCAAAGCTCTTCTGGCTGTGACCATGTTTTTGGCTGTTGCCTATGTTTTTAACAGATGACTTCCAAAATAAAAACTAAATTAATTAAAAAAAATAATAATAGAATCTCGTGCGCCGAGAGCCAACGGTAGACGCGTTATCTTGATCGCCTCCGCGCCGCAGCACGACCGCTTGTTGCTCGGTGTGAGTGGGGGGGGAGGGGGGGTCTTCCGTGCGGCGCGCGATCCTCCAGTGCGCATGCGCCTCCGGCTGAGGAGGAAGCGCTTCCGGCGAGGCGGCGCGTGCCCTTGCACTTGACGCGCCGCCCCCCGCCGCCCCCGCCGCCCCCGCCGCCCCCGCCGCCCCGCCGCCCCCCGCCGCCCCCCGCCGCCCCCGCCGCCCCCGCCGCCCCCGCCACCCCCGCCGCCCCCCCGCCGCCCCCGCCCGCCCCCGCCGCCCCCGCCGCCCCCGCCGCCCCCGCCGCCCCCGCCGCCCCCCGCCGCCCCCGCCGCCCCCGCCGCGGAGAGCGCCTTCCGAGCGGAAGAGCGCACGCGTAACGCACGCGTGGGAAAAAAAGGATCGTTCGGCTTCTTCCTGGGTTATTCGTGCGTCTTTGCAGAAGAATCATGGAAAAACACTGGCAATGGTTTTGTTTTAGGTATTTCGTTTACCACTCATTACCGCACAATTCAACCTAACAACGTGAAACAAGTTATAAATGAAACAAGTCTTATATGGCAATAATGAAGCGAGTATTACTTTTGTACCAGGAGGTGCGAAAGCAAGAGATTACAAAACCAAGTGGTACGAAAGCAATTCTGTACTTTGTGATCTTAAATCAAACTTGAACCATTCAATATTTATGTACAAGATATCTTGATATCTTGATAATCTCGTACGCGCTCCCGGTATTGTAAAATGTGTAGCTAAATCTTCAGTTTGTCGGTGTATTTTACATTTGCTTGCATGATTTGCCAGGAGCTCCCAGAAACAACTTAAATATTCAAAGCTCAACCATATACATCAATGAAAAAGTAATGCAAAACTTTCACCTCGCCATTCAAATTAGAGACCAATCTATTTGATTTCATCGTAAGATACGTATTACGTTTCATCGCCTTCACGTACGATTGAATTTTCTTTACATTAAAACTACATTTAAAATTAAATTGTATTATTTCAATAAAATACACATAGCTGCTATTAGTAACAGTTTAAAATTATTTTTCTCTCTGAGTCCACAAAATACTGCTTGTGCTTAAAAGTTCTCAGTAAAATCCCGAGCCCCTGCGAGACTCTTAGATTTGAAAAGCATTTATGATATTAATTTTAATAAAACCAAAGACACAGAAAGCAAACATTATTTTTTGGTATACACCAAGCATCTTCTATGCTTCAACAATTCCGGTTGTTTTGGCCTTGCCCCGCCCCCTCCGCAAATTCTTTCGCCGCGTCAAGCCGCGCCGCTGCGCTGTCCGCAGATCAGTCTCCCTACGCGCGTCGGGGTTGCCGCCAGCGAACGGGTCCGGCATTCATTGCCAGGTCAAGGCGGGTCCATGAACGCGCGCACCCGCACTGGGGCACGGCGGCGGCGGCGGCGGCGGCGGCGGCGCGGACCGCTTTTCGCGCGAAGCGCCCGACTCGTTTTCGCGAGCAGCGGTCGCTGGGCGCACTGCGCCCCCTGCCGGAATGCGAACGCGCTTTGCGGCCGCCGCCCGCCGCCACCCGCCACCCGCCACCCGCCCACCGCCCACCGCCCGCCGCCCACCGCCCACCGCCCACCGCCCACCGCCCACCGCCCACCGCCCACCGCCCACTGCCCACTGCCCACTGCCCACTGCCCACTGCCCACTGCCCACTGCCCACCGCCCACCGCCCGCCGCCCACCTCCCACCGCCCGCAGCCGCCCACTGCCCACCTTTCACTGCCCACCGCCCACTGCCCACCGTCCACTGCCCACCGCCCACTGCCCACCGCCCACTGCCCACCGCCCACTGCCCACCGCCCACCTTTCACTGCCCACCTTTCACTGCCCACCGCCCACCGCCGCCGCCGCCGCCACCGCCGCCGCCACCGCGCCGCCCCGCCACCGCCGCCGCCACCGCCGCCGCCGCCACCGCCGCCGCCGCCACCGCCGCCGCCGCCACTGCCGCCGTCGCCACCCACCGCCGCCGCCACCACCACCCACCGCCCACCGCCCATCGCCCATCGCCCACCACCCACCGCCCACCGCCGCCCACCGCCGCCCACCGCCCACTGCCCACCGCCCACTGCCCACCGCCCACTGCCCACCGCCCACTGCCCACCGCCCACTGCCCACCGCCCACTGCCCACCGCCCACTGCCCACCGCACACCGCACACCGCACACCGCACACCGCCCGCCGCCCACCGCACACCTCCCACCGCCCACCGCCCGCAGCCCACCGCCCACCGCCCCGAGACATGAGCCGCGCTCTCCCGTCTCCTCGCACCTCCACCTCAGGCACCGGCTGGCAAGGCACTGCGGCAACACCGCTGCCTCTCAGGCATCGGTGACCGAATGATTCCGAGGTTCGCTTCGGAGATGGATTTTTGATTCTAGTTTCATTGCTGAGTCTAATTCAGCCACTGTCAGGAGAGGAATTCTTGCAGCCGTCTGCTCTGAATTGTAATTATCCGTATCTTCTCCCATTAATGCCAGGCGAATGCTGAATGTAGCGTAGAATGGGCAGCGCGCCATCTTTACATGATCATCCTTGATCTCGCCTCCCCCTCTACACACACACTCTTACACGCACTACACCTCCACACATGTCTATGTTGATACTGGTGGATACCTGGAGGGCAGAGAACCCGGACAAATAATGTGTAGGTTGGCAACGGATCTCATGAAACTGACGGATCAATGGAAGACGGGGAAAGAACTCCGCCATCTTCCAATGCCATTACACAAACGGGAATAATGATCTGAGCAGATGACACGCTCGGAATCAGTACTCACTCACTCAACTACCTCAGCAAAAGATGCGAAACGAAGGGGGTGCCGGGGATTGCTTCCCATACAGATTTGGATGACCTCTGCGGGAAAAGTATTAATTTATCCTTACCAACAACACAATTAAAGTAATCCTCTTTGGTGCCTCACATAATTCTCACACTGAAATGTTCAAATCGAGGAATTCAAATCAGACTTTAAAAAAAATAAAATCTTCTGTTACCGAGTGTTGGAATATTTCAGGCCTTGCAAATCCAAATCCCTAATTTGTTTTCAGAAAATAAATGAAAACTCTCTGAATTCGTATTCTTGACATACAACTAGAACCATCACTAGGTAGATTTACAATTACTTCGAAAGTGTTTGGAACATCGTTCCTTCATTTGTGTCTTGCCACCGATTTATAACACTTAAATGTCATAACTTTCGTTTCGAACATTTTGGTACCTTTGGTTTTGATTAATTAATCGGATGAAGTAGTTTACATATTAATGTAGTTGTTACATTCGCACGGAATGTTTCTGAAATGTAAACAACAATATAATCAATTTTAAATATCCGTGCTCTCTTTATCAATTCGTCGTCAATTATGTATATGTCAATGTCGGTCCACTAATTTCAACTGCAGGCGATGCCGCTTCAGACTAAGATCTATTGTGAACATTACATTACTATAGGTCACGACGCGTGCCCAGAATATTAGGAATATTGTCGCTTCAGTAATAGACACTTAAGGAAGTTACGTTAATAAATATTTAAATTCACGTTTTTTTTCAATGTTTAATTTTACGTGCACACATTATTCTTGATTTCTACCCATTATTTATCTTATTCTCTTTGAGGAGCTAATGAGGGTTCTATGAGAGTCTGATGATGACAAACTGTCAATGCGACGATGCAACAAACTAGAAAAGCGTCATAAACAGAATTACTCCTAAATCAAGTTATTCGACGTTGAGTTCCATTATGAAGCTATTTTCTCCTCTAGAAGAATGATTTACAACGGGTGAAATGTTCGCACGGGTTCTGCCAGTATGATAATATAAAACCTCACACGTCCAATTCTACGACTTCCACCAAATAAAATTTCTTTAAAAGGACATTTTATCGGGACCAGTTTATTCCTGCCCCCTCCAGCGACTAAGTTTGGGTTTTCATGAAGCTGAAACCAGAAACCTGGCCGCTTGCCAGCTTCGTGTGAGGTACGTTTTGTTTATATGCAAAACGTGTTTGTGAATACCATCTCATACAATCGAATCAAAATTTAGTGAGTCAAAAGAGTATAAAATAGAATAATAAAATTCCTGAGGTTGCACTATTTAGGGTCCTGGAATAAGGAAACATATTTATCTAATACCACTGCTAAGACAAGAAAGAAAGAAACAACATCTTTTCAATACGATGAATCTATGTCAGCAGACGGATTTGTAGACCTAGCATTTTTATTTGTGCCTCATCTCCATAATTATCGACGTCTGTGCATGCTCGTCTTCATCCCGCAAGCAAGAAACGAGGTTTGCTTTGGGTAGCTGCCCTGAGTCCCGCTGCAGGAAAACTCTTCGAAATCGTGTGTGGTTGCGCCTTTGCAGTGCATTTGCTTATCCGCATTTCCATTCTTTTCGCCAACTTTTAAATACTATTTATATTGTTCTTCATAAAACCTAAAACTGGCTTTTTTATCACTTGGTATACAATGTGTAGTATGAATAAAACGGAGTATACACTACTTACATTTTCTGAGTAAATACTTCAAAGTACATGAATAAACTTTCTGAGTATATACTTGGTATTTTGAGTATGTACTCGTAACTGAGGCTGTTATGAGAATTTACTCAAGTTTCTAGACGAAAATGAGAATATACTCGAAGCTGATGATGAATAAAACGGTAGTATGTTCTCAGTGTTGCAAGTATTTACTCATTATATTCGGAGCAAGTTTCGAATTCTGAAACTAGTTCTTTGTATAGTTGATGGTCTTCTCTTCGAACCATAGTAATAGAACATAAATATATGCCGAAATGCGCCATACCAACAAAAGGAATTTTACATGTTTACATTTTTACAAGAAAATGTACAGAAATTAAATAACCTTACATTCAGCAATGAAAAAACTGAGACTTGCGTCTGGGCTCTAAAGTCTTAACAACGAAATGAAATTTTTAAAAAAAATTCTTCGTGATGTTGGCCATCTACATTTTCAGAGCGAAATGCGCGTAGATTTGGGGATTCATCAAACTACTGTTTCGAAGAGTGTTGTGGAGGTTATGAGCGTTTGTAATTATTGCTAAGTATTACTCCGAATTGGATTAAATTCACACAGTAGAATTGATGGAAGAATATTTTTTAAAAGATGAAAATTATAGAAGACGTGGTACTCAGAGATCAAATGAAAAGTCTCATATTCTATTCTCTTACAGAATGTGATTTTGGTTGTTACTTTTATCTGTTCTATCGGAGTTACTAATTTGTTTTATTATGCTTTTTATTGTAAATGTAATTTTACATCGAAGTATTTTTTATTTAAATGAGGCCCATGACGACGTTAATAAAAAGATATTCGAAGGTATATCCATTTTGTGATTATAAAAAATCACATATCAAACTGGTATACTCTGAAAACAACAAAAAACTTTATTATTATCGAGTAGTATCAATAGCTAGTGATCGAATCGTCACCGAACTTACGTAAATCAGGTTACTTCATGGAAAAATGCTAGAAAAAATTAGTACAAACTCGAGTTGCTGTATGTACTCGTTACGTGTACGAGGCATTTTATCCTTACCAAAATGAGAATTCGATGGAGTATCTACTTGCCTTTCGTGCTCCTACAAATGAGAAGAAACTCAGAGTATAAAATACAAGTTCATTCATACGACCAAATGTCATCATTAACAGTTTAAAGGAAAATGGTCCCCGACAGTACTGCACGTTCTGAGTTTTCCCTTCCAAATACAGATATTTCCCTTCACAAATGATCAATATCTTGATCAACTTTGGAATCTTTTTCGGAGTTTCTCTTTATTTGAATAATTGTTCCCATACAGTCGTGCGGGACTTAATCGGGGTAAATTTATTTTTCATGAGGATTTATATTCCTTATTTAATGTACAGGAATGCAATCGGAAATATAGGTTTAATAATATTTGATCAGGGATGGCACGGTTTTCTCGGAGTAGATCAATCTCACTACTATTCTTGGTTGATGAAAAATGAACTGTCGGGGGAAGTGAATAAGCATTGGAGGTAAAATAATAGCAATGAGAGACGGTGGTATGAAATCCCTAACCCTACCACATATTTCACGATGCCCGCAGCATCTAACAAGACGGAACGAGACAATTATTAATAATTCCGTACAAAATTTCCTTGCCGCTTCTAAAATCGCAATACATCTGCCATTGGAAATGGGAACCGTGTCGCCTGAGTTTCGACGGAACGCGCCTGGTCCCGGGCTGGGCCGGGCTCGAAGCCCTGGCTGTCCCACCCGCGCTGCGCTCCCCGCGGTCCGTTGCGGCTTCGGCGTCGGCGCGGCGCGCGCACGCCCTCTTGCGGTGAGTGACGGCGACCGCTGGCGCGACCACTCGCAACGGCATCACCGCAGGAAGCGTTCGATCGGGTCGGAAGACTCAACAGACTCCGGTATACGCGCGCGTCCGACAGAGCTGTCTACTCCCCGTTACAATCCCCCGTCACCCTCGAGCAGGAAGTACATTGAAGCCGGAAATACTGGTACGCTGAGGATGGTTTTCAGATCGGTAATGCATTGCGTCGAGAGTTAAAAATGTTTTGAATTCGATCATAATCCGATAGGGTGGATGTTTCTTTATCATTCTTCAAAAGAAGTTTCAGAAAGGCGTGTTAAATAGTTGATCGTGTTTTCAACTATAAAATAGTGTTCTATACAATAGACTTGAATTACGGAAGTGTAGACACACACATATACATGTGTATATCCTGAATGAGAAGTTCATAATACTTGTATACACATACTATATCAAAAAAAGAATCGGAAAATATGAAGAAAAAAAAATAATATGAACACTGCAATAGAAGGGCACTGAACTGAAGTCACATTTGCTTTCATAGAAAAGCAAGTGCCAGTGCAACTTGCATATTTTAAAATTTCACATCTGCAATTTACAATGTGTCTCAAAAATTCAGTAAATGATACACGATAACAGTAACATTTTAGCGTACACGTACATAATTGCCAAATACTGTGTTCGGTGGTGATTCAAGTAACACATCTGGCAGAACTAAGACGTGGTTGCGTTTCAGGTGAAATGCGTCTGCCACTATTTGACAGGGTATTTGGTAGTTTTTGAAACTTTTCTGTTCTCGGAAGAGTACTGGAACGCTCGCCGCCGCTGTTGCCTCCACCTGGCCGCTCTGGGAAGCGGAAGGCGCGCAGCGGGAAACTCCCCGGCGCAGCGGGCGGCGGCGCCGGCGCATACGCCAGCGCTGACTCTGGCGCCGGCGCCTGCGGCAACCGCCGCGCCGCGCCGGCGCGCGGTGAAAGTGACGATCGGAGTGCTTCGAAGTGCGCGCCATCGATAACTAAACATCGATGTTATCAAACATCAACATTCAAACATTGATGTTATCAAACATCAACATTCAAACATTGATGTTATCAAACATCAACATTCAAACATTGATGTTATCAAACATCAACATTCAAACATTGATGTTATCAAACATCAACATTAAAACATTGATGTTATCAAACATCAACATTAAAACATTGATGTTAAAACTACATCGACGATACACCATCCATTGTTTTGAACATCGATGTTTTTAGATTGAATTAGTAACCTCTAACATTAAATTCGTGTGCAAAACAATTTAATTTCATTGTGTTTGTGTTTATCAATTCGCCGAATAAGAGTATGAAAAGAAGGTGCCGACCCTACGCCCACGGCGTACTTGTTGGCCACATCTCAATGGACAAAATGAATATGAAGAGGAAATATAATGGCATAGAGGTCATCTCGGGCTAGAGTGTTTGATCGTTGAATGTAGTGCAACCAGAATTTCTTTGGTTCCAACACATAAATAACAGTGTTACAATCAGCTATTATTTCATATTTTACAGTATTGTGATCATGGGGATTTTTCATTGAGAAACAAAACATCGTAAAAGAAAAAAAACATCGATCACAAAACATCTATGTTAATAAAATATCGGTGCTAATACATCGATGTTTCTACAAAAACATCGATGTTTTGGAAACATTGACATCGATGTTGCATCCGTACTTCGGAGACATCGGAGGCGGTCGCGCCAATGACCAACGCGTTAATGATAACATACTTCGTCTCACATCAATATTTCTGGTAATAAAATATGTTATTTTAAAATTTGAGGTTTCCTGGAAGGAACAGTGGCATTTGATCACAGAAAATTGCTTTATTAGGTGTAAAATGAATTATTTGGGGTGATACCTACAAATTAGCGTTGCACAGAAATGAACGTACACTATCATAAACGCTCTTTGAAACGTACCCGTTAAAATGATTTCCTGGGTACAAAGTTGTAACAAACAGATTAGTTGATGGTCAGATTTTCGGAGAGCAACATCGAATTGAAAATGGCCCCAAGAAGGGAAATGACGATGAAAGAACTAAGACTTATTGTGAATTAAGCCATGAGGGGAAGATCACTACGAGGCATTGCAATGACAATGGGAAGACCTCATTCAACTGTTCGAGGCATGGTAGACTAATTCAAGTACAATGGCAGGTAAATTAATAAAATAAGCGGATGCCGATACTCAATAACATCAGTAGGAATCCTCGCCAAAGTGTCGTCAAAATGACTCCGTGGGTGATTTCAACAGTAGGGAGAACTGTATCCTCAGAAAGTGTCCGAAATACTCTACGAAACGCAGGTTACAAGGGAAGAGTAGCGAAGAAGAAGCCTTGGATTATTAAGGCAAATCAGCACAATATACTGCAGTTCAAGAAATATTACAGAAACCACCCTTTCTAGTACTGACAAATAGTGATTTTCAGTAATGAAAGTAGATTCAAGATATTTGTAGCTGATAGTCAACAGTGCGTGTGGAGGAAGGTAAACGCAGCCTTAGAAGATAAAAATTTGCCAACAATTCAAATGAGTCTATGCGAATTCCTAAAAAATACCTCAAATGAATGTGGTAAAGTATACCTATTTTATTTGTTTACATTTTCACACATAACTTCAGAAAAAATTGAGCAATAGGTGTTGCAATAATCACTACGATGAAAAATTAATTTTATAGTACTAACTGTAAAATCTTAGAACGTTATAACAAGATATTAAGAACATGAACAGCTTTTAAAAAACTAAAATTATTATTACTCAAATCATTTAACGATTTTTTTTTCTATTAAAGTGAACTACTACAGAAAGTCATTACTACAGAAATGGAAAACGATAGCCTAGCAGCGCGCCATGCGCTGCATTCATTGATCCCGAAGGACGCAGCGCTGGCGACGCCAGCGGCAAAGAGGTGAAGGAGAGCAGGCGGCGGGCGCGGCGCCCTGGGCGGTGCGGTCGCGGGCGGAGGCGATGGATGCGGCCCCGGGGCCCGTTCGTTGCCTCCGCCCCTCGCAATGCAGGAATTCCATAAAAACCCGCTCGCAACGGCATCGCGCTCGTAGCTCCGATACGCTTACTGACCGCCGCCACACGGAGCCACCCGGCACTGGCAGGCGCGCCACTTGCAGAGAAAGACTGCGGGCTCCGAAAGGGAGTCTAATACTGTGCCAAAGTATTTTTATTTTGTCCTAATCAAACGCACTTATATTTTTTATGTCTCAAAATATTTCATTATTCTTGTTTTTGTCACTGATAATTGTAGCTTATGATTGTAAATGTAATGAAACAGAGAACTAATCGTAATGTCACGTTCTCGTCACATTAGTTTGCCATGTTTTAATACTTTATAAATCATCCGATTTGCCTAATAGAAATAAATCTGTAAAAAAATTGAAATGTAAATAATAAATATGATTAAATGATGCAATGTCTTTTCAGTTTTAAAATCCAATAAGTGTTTACTGAGAGGTAAGGAGGGAGAAACAATTTTACATCAGGAATTAACTTGCATTAAGCAAGAAACCTCCAAGAATTGTGTATTTTACTTATATATTTTAAAACCAAATAGCTACTGTTTTTACATCAGGAATGTACTTGCATCAAGCAAGAAACTTCCATGAATTGAATATTGTTTACATATGTATTTTACAATAGAACAGCTCCTTTTTATAGGTAGTCGTTACAAAATAAAATTACGAGTATCAATCTTGTAAATCATTAGAACCTCGCTGATTCTTCATCACACATCATCCACATTCTTGAAACTCCACCTCGATGACAGCCTCTTCCGAATAGCGTAACGTTTCGTGGGCATTCTGTGGAAGAACCACTGGCGTGCGTCGGCGCTGACGCGCTGTACTCCGCCTGGCGCAGCGCGGGGCGACCCGTTAGGCGCGTCCTTGCGCCGCCGCCCGCGCGCCGCCTCCACCGCCTCCACCGCCGCCGCCGCCGCCGCCGCCGCCGCCGTCGCCTCCGCCGCCGCCGCCGCGCGCTTGAGATCTCTCGATGGGTGCCCACGGCGCACGAGGCCGTCGCCGCACGGCTGTGCGCGAAAGCGCTGCGGAGATCGAGTCAACGCAATCATTTGCAGATTGTGATTCACTCCGAAACCCGTTTTGGCATAAATATTAGTTGGAATTCCATAAAGCTGAAGTTAATGAATTTTCGGCAACTTGGGAAGAACGTAAACATTTTCTTCGAATTGTCCTTTAAAAGTCTATTAGAACTTGCTGAAGAGAACCATCGGCCCCTCTCGCCGTTTCTTTTCTTGCCTTGTCTCATTCTTAACAGTCTATTTAGCGATTTAAAATCTATTTTATAACGAGTACCTATTTAATTTATCGGAACCCATGAATGAATCTATGTAACGGCGAGACTGTGACAGTCGGAAACCGCGTTTTATTTTTTAATTGCCTAAAAACTACATAAATCCAAATCTACGTTTCACCTCATGTAAGTGGAGAACGTGAATTAGTTGAATTTAATTTTTTTTTAGTTTAAAGTTTGGAGGGACATTAAATTATTCTTACTAAATATGAACCCTTCGTAATTCTGTTTAATATATTTACTAATAATAATTGCTAAATTTGTGAAGATTATTGTATGCAGAAAATGCCACGCATTATTTATTTATCAGCATTTCTTTAAAAACGTTGCAAACGCTTTAAGGAACGTCGCGTGCGCATTCACTTGCTTGTCTTAGAGATTTCCGCTTGCGCGACCTTTCGTGCACTTCCAACACGTCTTATTATTCTCGGATGCGGAAGCAAAGGTTGGCTGATCACAAATGGGTGCGTATTCAGTGAGCTCAGAGACCTCAATACGCGGTGTCCCTTACACGGGCCAAGCCCTCTTACAAAATTACACCGCTGCCGGAGGACAAACGAAAAAAAAAGCAAGAGGCCGCTTACGAAGGATGGACTGGTGCGCGGAGGCGACATCCTGTGGGCGTGGCCCCGCCGGCGTCGCGACGCCCAGCTGCCCCCGACGCCATTGTTCTGCGCCCTCGAGGGCGACACCGCGTCGACGTCTTAAGGAGGCCCAGTCGCTAGGAGGCTGAGGATGCTGCTCACGGAAAGATGTTGCAAGATAATGTTGCCACAAGCATCAGGAAACTTCTCTAAATCTCCTTGGAATACAGATTCTTGTTTTTAAAGGCTTGTTTTGTTTCCTCAGGAACGATAATGTGCAAATATGAGTAGAAATGAAGAGGAATATACAAGCGTGAATGAGGTTGCGAAAATTTTCTATTATTTGCAAATTTTTTAATTAATGAGCTTGTTTACACAGAAATGTTTTTCAAAACTAATTATATTTTTAGTCGTAGTAATTGTAGTCAAGAGTCATTAGTATCACACTATAAACATGCAAATTTAAGAACTAATGACTTACTTTAATGCAACCCAGAGATTTTATTTAATTTGCTGGATTCTTCAATTCGCTAACGAATCCTTGAGGAGGCTGGACGCGCGCACACTCGAGGGGCCGACAGTGAGAAGTCAATGACGCAATGACCTCGCAACGAAAAACCCACAAAAGACAATTGCCAAGCTGGAGACGGTGTTAGAACTTTAAACCCATCTGACGATTCTACGAGTCGGGACACGCAGTAACACTTTTTCATCCGACCGGGGTCATACACAAGGACTGATGTGCATTTCTTAAATCGTTCTAACGAAAATGAAAGTTGCATCATCTGGAGTTTTATTATGAGCAAAAACATCAAGTTTTATAGTAAAACATAAGGAGAAAAGTGCTATAAAATAAAAATTCTTCATTAGAAAGGGAAGTATTTTCTTCTTACGATTATTCGTAAGAACTTTGTAGGTTTTGAGAATACACGAGGATTTTGAAACTTACGAATTCCAACCATTAACATACCACTAGGGCCGGAATGTGTCCCAAGAATATTCCGAGATAGCTCCCAAAGTAAATTTTCATTCTGAATTATTGGTAGTAAAGATTATTTTGTGAAGAAAGTATAATTAACAGGATGCTTTGTTAATTGAGAATTATTCTTAGTATTATTACTACTCCTCTACTTCATGGCCAAATATGTTATGAGTCGGTTGAATATAAAATCTACTCTAGGGTCTGTCGGTGCCTCTAGAATAATTGGCGCAAAATGTGGACTGCTCCAAATAAAGCAATGTCATTCACTTTCCAGTCTTTTGAATGACTTGCGAGTTTGTGCAAGTTCTTACACAAATTTTGCGGAACAAATCTAGAGCTACGTTAACTATCGGCACGGCTGTAGCTCTCACGCCCCACATTCGAATATTTTCGATATCCCAAAAGCATTGATATCCCAAATGCACGCTACACGATTAACGTGTGTAATTCTTCCAGGATTAGCTTTTCAGCTGTATCTCTCAGTACGGCAAGGTTGTTATGCCTCGTAGTGTGAATTATGAGATGATAGGATGATGATAGGGGGGGGGGGACAAACATAAATACGACCATGTCTACGCAGGGCTTGACCCGCAGCCTCCTTGGCGCAGACAACGCCACGGGGCCAATTATTATTATTATTATTATTATTATTATTATTATTATTATTATTATTATTATTATTATTATTATTATTATTGTTGTTGTTATTATTATTATTGTTGTTATTGTTATCTTAGAGACAACTCCACGGGCCCGATTATTATTATTATTATTATTATTATTATTGTTATCTTACATTATTCACAGTATCTACTGATCGGTATGTCAACCACACACAGGAATGATGACCAGGTGTGTGGTTGCTTAACTGAAGGTTCAGATGGCTTCTGACAATACGGCATGTATTCAAAATTACACACTTTTGCATATTATATACATTCCTGGCATCCAAGTGAAGACACTCCAGTGCCTGAAGTGTCATTATCGGGATCACTCTTGTAGCTGATATTATTATAGGCACAGTTGTCACTTTTCTGAAGTTCCACTGAGTTGCGACTTCATGGGCGAGACCGGTATACTTTTGGATCTTCTCTTGATATTTTCCCGATATGTTGTGGGTGTTGGGTATTGATATATCGATAAGAAAAACCTGCTGATGGTTTCTATCAATGTACGTTTGTATTATTATTATTATTATTATTATTATTATTATTATTATTATTATTATTAATGAATATTATTTTCATTGAATTTTAATAAGAAAAGGATTCTCACAGATTTGGTTCGTGTACTTCCTAGAGAACGTCGTCAGCTGCAAGTCCTAGATTCCTTCGCTTCCGTCGTAAATTCCCGCCCGGCGATTCGCCACTCGCCAGCAGCGCCGGCTCTCGTGCATCGCTGAGGGGCGCCGAGCGGCACGCGCGGCCCTCGGCCTCGCGCGCGCCTTTCGCCCGCGCTGCAGCAGCGCCACCGCGGCGGCGGGGCTCGAGCGCGCGGCCTTGGCACAGCGAGCGCACACGGGCGCCGGCCGGGCCCTGCCATTGGCCAACGTTCGCCGCCGGCTCCCGCTGCCGCCGCGCGGTGCTTATGGCGGGTGGTTATGCCGCTCAGCAAGCGGGCAGCCCGGGCGGCGACGAAAAGAACGAGCCAAGTGGCGGGCACTCGCATCGCCAGGCGCTGATGACTTGGCGCAGCTGACAGGCACACAGAAATGTCACTGCTGCTGGTGGAGGAGGTGTGGGGAAAGACGCTTACTGCGGAGGTGGGAGTGATACACGTGACGTCAAATGTGAGAATGGCGAAAGGTTCACTGCATGTACTGTATATATGCACTGTTCACTGAATATAGTGAGTACTGATGTACTCGTAATTCCTGGCATAGGTGATTATGTCCTTGATTGAGACAACAATAAGGAAATGATAACGGCATGAGTGAACCTGGAGGCCTTTTTATTTTCTTGTTTATTTATTTTGATTCCAGAATCTGTGCACAACTAGCCTTATCTGGTATGTTAAGAATGAAGAATAATGAATTGATGTAATGATGAGATGAGGAAACAATTATGAAACTTCGCTCACCATAAAATCCACATGCAATGATTGGTATTCGACCCTAGGTTCCCAACTATACTACGCATATATGCCGGTTCCTTAAAAGAAAATACATCCAGAAGATTTAAAGTTAACTATATCTGCGCTAACAAAGGCGGGAGTGGCGAAAACCAAGGCGTCAGCGACAGCCGAAAGGGGCCGCGTAGTCGTAAACCGAATTACGTTGCGTGTGTTCGCCATGTTGCGCAGAAAATACTACACTTCTTATTCCGGGCGCTAGGGGCGCAGTGATAAAACTGACGAAATCTGGTCGAGCGTAGCCTTCATTGGGAAACACACATTCAGAGGAGAAAAATGTAGCGTTCTGGGAAATTTGCGAGATTTTCAATGTTCTATTCTAGCTGTCACCACACACCTCGTAAATGCACAGAATCGCAGTTTATGACGGTATTATGAGAAAGGAAAAGATGCCGTCTATGCGAGGCGAGCGCGACATGTTGGAATTTTTACGAGTGTTGTGAAATATTCGATTCGCCGAGTTAGTGCAATTGTGGTTTCGACTTCTTCCGGCGAGAGGTCGATGAATGAATTGCCCGGTTTGCCAACAGACTCATTGTTCGCGTTGTGTCAATTCTTTGACTTTTTGTTGCCAGCTAAAATCGTGAGAATGCAATCCTGCAGTTATTAATAATCTATCCGGTTCACTAAAATGGCTAAAACATATCATTGTTAAAGACTAAATGAAACCGTTGATACTTCAGTTGTATCTCTATGGATTTTTTATGCCTTAAAATGAAATCACATGATGACACTAGTTTTTTTATACGTAAAAAAATATCTAAGTTGTCCCTTTTACGTTTACATTCACATTGTAATGTTTGTAATTTTGTATAATCTTGCATAGCGCGAGAAGTTATCTTCTAAATGATGAACTTTCTACAAAACATTAACTAAATTGTTCAATTATCTCTGATGAAACTTATATCCCTTATCTTATCCTTGTTAAAGAGAAAATTCATACTATAGATAATGGGACGAGGCTATGAAGTTTTGAAATATAACTGAGATGATGAAGGACATATTTCATCTGGGAAAACTAAAAGAAAATTTCATTAAAAATATTTATGAATTTATCATTTTATCAAAATCACAACGAATCACGTATTAAATGATACGAGTTCAATAAGTATCTGCATTCTGTGTTTACAATTGATTACACCAATAGTATAAAATTTACAATGAGACCATTTTTCAACATACGCACCACGCTACGAAATGTACTACTTGGTATATAGTAGCCCTTATAAAAAAGTATTTCTGATTAAGCAGCAAGCCAGGTATGCACCGCATTCTCACCTGTAGGTCGAAGGCAAACCTTTGGTCTCTTAAATCATCTTTATGTTGATCAAACCGTTGGTAATTGGACGTGTCATGATTGGAACTGTATCCGGGGTGCTCTAACACTTCGATAAACAGATTTTGAAGAGCTTAGATGGCGGTATGTGGATGTGTGTTGTTTTGCAACAAAAAAAAAGTCTTTCGACAGTCTTCCTCGGCGTTCTCATACGCAGAAACTGAGTAATATGCATATGGTTTGTCACTTCATCAATAGTCCTCATCGGTTATTCAGCATCAGAGCATGACCTTGCTCAATATAGAGATCAGTAGTGAATGCATCTGAACATCTTGCTCTTTTTTCGCCTTTCATGATCGTTTGAAGTTTCAATTTAATGCTTCAATTAACTGGTAAGTTCTCCGTCAAGGAAAATATTACACTTCCGTAGTGGTGAAAGTCTTCTAAGGATTCCAACTTATGTTACACATTTAGATCACAGAAAACGAATTACGAATACCTGTTCTTTTTGAGTGCAAACGGTTTGTGGTGCAGCCACGTACCAACAACTCAAGCTAACAGGAGATAACGCTGAAATTTGCCATAAGGAAAGTTAACGTTGCCATCATAAGGCTGGCAAGGGTACAAACCGTACAAAATATTAGAAAGAAAGTGCATTGACTTACTTTCGAAGTTCATGATAACTCCCCTATACCAACCATTTCAACTTTACTTTCTAATTATTTCAACGTACTAGATCGACTTTGATGTTGATATATTTCTTGAAATGCCGTCTAGCATTTTCATTTTCAAACCACCGAAATCAATAGCAACCTACTGTATTAGATTGAGTCGGAAAAATATTAATTGACTTCACATTTCTCATTTTTCGAAGGATCGGTAAGCAAACCACTTCGGAATTGTCACACTTTCACGAATATTAGTCAAGTTCATCCACTAGGTTCTTTTCATTCCTGCATATTTTATTTTGCTTAGTGTAGTATCGATTGATTGTTTGAATATAAAATGATTATGATCATCAAATGGTGAGATGGTATCTACAAAAAAATTAATAAGTGTTTTTCAAAATCGCAGATCTTCGACGCAGGAGAGATGGACAGAGGTTTATTAAATTTGGAAAAAAACACATACGCATAGTTAAGGCACACCAGACAGACGGACGGATTTTGAAAAAATAACATTTTTTCAGTATCAGAGAACCCCAAAACGTGTGTTTTCTGTTAAAATCCCGAAATCGATTTTCACAGCTTTACATACATAACTATCTCTATACTAGTACGTATATTACTCCGTATGCACGTAGATACACGAGGAAATAAAAATGCAATGAAATATGTACTATTGAAGTGAAGATGAAGATACAAAGAAATGAGGTAGTGATACACACACATCAAGGAGAATGGAAGGCTAGAGATAAAAAAGAGTACAAAAGGGAGCTGAAGGTCATAATACGAGAAGTAAACAGATATTTACTTCTTACCGAGAGTCCCTAGTACACAATGGATATGATAATGCAATCGCAAACGAGCATATCAAAAAATCCCCTAACATATTTCTCTAGGCCCATGGCCGTTTCGTTATTGTGCCCCTCCCTCTCCAAAATATTATTTTGTTAAAATCATCGCTCCCCAGAAATTTCCCTTTCTTTTTGATGAAGTTGAAGAGTACAATAAAGTACAATCCCCAGGCACGTTTGTCTGAAATTTCCTCAACTTTGAAAAAAAAGTTACAAAAATATATTTTTTTTAGAATTCTTTAAGAAATGCTGTATGGTTACCAAAGCGGTAAAACTGGTTTACATTATAATCTTAAGACATTTTTGCTTAGCATATGAATACAAAGCAGCATTGACAATAATTTTAACCACTTAAGGCTTCTGGATGGAAACTTTGTCTTCTCTCCATTCGTATCAAAAGGAATGGGGAAATTCCTGGTGGAGCACATTTTCAACACAAAAAAAAGTCTCCGAGATGCTTTGTGGGGCGAGCCATTCAGCGCGGGCGCACATCTTGGCGGCGCGGCGGCGCGGCGGAGCGCTTTGTCCAGCCTCCGGGCGGCGCGCGGGCGGTGAGCGGCTGTAGCTGGCGCAACCGCTGGCGCGGGGGCGGCGGCCGTTACGTCACAAGGTCGCCTCCGCGGCGCGGCGGCCCTGGGCGCGGGCGCGGGCGCGGGCGGCGCCGCCTCGGCCGGGGCCGGAACTCGCGACCGCGGCCAGCGCGCCACCGCTGCTCGGCCCAGTGCGCGTGGGAGGGATGGGAGGCAGCGTGAGTCACGGAGAGTCTGGCCGCGATGACCACACGGAATGCGTAACGGATTTTCGCAGATTTAGATGAAACGTCAGCAAACAGCATTTTCTTCTTGTGCTTACCTATATAACTCTTTTACCTTGTAATACTTTATGTTTACTTCCCCGTATACGTACGTATATAAGGAGTATGTTACGTACTACAGGAAAAGTTATGTAATGCTGCGGAAAATCGATTTCGAGATTTTAACGGAAATACACGTTTTGGGGTCTCCCGATACAGAAAAAGTATCTTTAAAATATGGTCATATGATATATATTAAGTCTTAGCCATTCTGTAGCACCACTAATTATTTATATAGTTTATATTGTGCTTTTACACACTGTATTTAACAGCATATACATTCTTTGATATAATTTAAAATTGGGGATCCTTCCGTTTAAAATAGCAGTTATTACGTAATAGTGCGACTTGAAATCTGAATTGAAAATTTCCAAATTATACGTAATATTTTAGAGGACTCAACGTAGTTCAGTTGTCATGAGCATCCAGGAAATGTTTTAATTGCCATACCAAAGGAGCGTAAGCAGACCGCAACAAGTCCACTTCCTTCGTTTCTTAGAGAAGAAATTCACTTTCTCCATACACTTATTTCCAATATTATGTGATGTAATATCGTCTTTCAATGCAGGTAGAATCACAATCCAGATATGAAAGCAATGCGAAGATGTTCATGCTTCGCATTTTTTTAAGAAACCACGTTCAAATGAACTGCGCCATTTAATAACGCTTTAAACATAATTTCAATTGTTTTTACTTATGCTTCATTTCATCACATGAGTTTGACATATAAAAATACCTATCTGGAGAATGAAAAGAAAGAAGAAAATCTACAAATATTACACTTTGTAGTATTTATAGTTTCTCTTTAATTTCACTAACTTGACTACTGTCTCTACTTACTAAGAATTCTTTTCACGATAGTGTAAAAGGAAATGCTGCTCAAGAGTTCTTTTTACGTTGGAATGAAATGGTTTCTACGTCTGGTAGTTGCTTACAACAACAAACTTTATTGGTCATTAACGTAATTGTCTTCTGTGGATAATACATTAATCAAAAAAAATTGATTCACGAAATGATACTATGATTTGCATACGTCATGTGCTCGTATTGAAATTATATTATGTTATATTCATTCACTGTCAAACATTTTTAAATTCCATGAAATCAACTCTGCAGGCAAAAAAAATCACTGGCCACACAATTTGTCGTCGTTTTTTGCAACCTCTGGATACAACAAAATAAATTGAAGAAATTATTTTTATATTTAATGAGCAGGGCTTGATTTCTAGCAGAACGCGACGAAATGGCGTTCCAATACCTCGGGAATAATTATTAAATTACATTATAAAAATATAACCATTTCTATTAAATTAATAATGAATTTGGGGCACGCTCCGAGACCTCAAATTTAATAAATCAAGACTCACTCTTAATGAGTATTTAGCAACGGTAGAATGTAAAGGCAGTTATACGCCTTAAAGTACTGCTGATTGGTGTGCTACTATTTGTTCTCTTAAATTGTACGTGGACTGATTCAGTTTTGACCCAGGGATCCACAGATGGAAGGGGGGCGGTTTAGCCTCTGAGACGCGCTTCATGTCGTTGAAGAAAATAAGTGTTTTATGATCATGTGTCGTTTTGTGCACTTTTGTTACAAGTGTTATTTGTTGAAAATAATTATACTACCATGATTTTCCAGTTGTTGGTATCGTAAAGCAACTAACCTTGAAAATATTGCCAGGTCTTAGTTATATAATTCCACGTTCGTACGTTCCACAGGAAGCTATACATCTTAACGTCTGTTTTAATGACCACTACGTCCGCCAGCAATGGTAAATTTCTTTAGTATATAAAACTCCAACACGTAATTTACGTTTCTCTTTCTGCTCCTAAAGAAACAGACCAAGAGACATAGTTAATTTGAAGGAAATATTAAGAGACCACCAAAACGTCGCAGAAGTAATGGTAGTCAATGACGAATATTATTATCTCAAACACTTGTTTATTGTCCAGTAAATAGTTCGATGACAGAACATACCAAAAACATTGTAATTCAATTGTGAATTGAGCACAAACTTACATTATCAGTGGTAGGATACTAAGAGAAAGGTTCGCAGAAGAAGTCAGCCACAAGGGAAGGCATTCCACGTCTCCTTGTATTGATCCCCTCGGCAGAAGGGCCACGAGAAGGGTCTGAAAAACAGGTATCCCCTGGCCCTCCCGCTCCTGTGACCTACCTTCAGGAATTTCAGTCGAAGGGCTAGCTTGAGAGCATCTTTACAAATCGTTTCGATCTGGAGAACTTTTGGTTTTTTGAGACATGACAAACTTTTGGACTTATCCGTGCTCCAAAACTTTTCGAAATAACGTAAGGGACTCAGGAAAAATCTTTCTAAAGTAGCAAAGAAAAGTACAGATCATGCGACTTAAAATCAAGAATTATAATGCTAAATTGGCATTCAGTTAGCGGTCTCAAAAATTCATTGCCGTGCTTCCTATTTATATATATTGGATAAAAATATTCAGTATATCTTCAATAATGTAAAACCGCCTCCAAGAATTGGTCATTTAAAGAAATCATTGGACCTTTTCTAGTACTTCAAATCTATGTCTTTTTTAAATAAATATATTACCAAAAAATCAGATAGCGTTGACAATGTCAATGTCAGTTTAGAAGAGTAGCTTTGATCTCCAGCCTCTTTCAGCAATATCCCAATTGTCAAAATCAACAGGTGAAATTGTCAATGATATTGTAAAAGTTAGGGTGAGAAATAAAGTGATAATTAAAATGAGAAAAGTAATGTTATATATTTAAAATAATTCAAGAACAACAATAAAAAATGATTTATACTAGTTTGAACACCTTGAAACATTTAAATCTTGGTAATAAATTGCTTCTACTTTTCAGGCTCGGAAGACCACCACTAACCAAATATATATAAAATTAAGGAATAAAATAATTGCTGAAGACCAATTTGGCTAACCGCAAACAAAAATTATTTAAAAAATTATGTATATATTTGTATATGTCTCAGAGGGAAGTAAATGAAGTTATCATTGGTACCGTTAACGGTTTGGTAAAAATCGTTTTTATATGATTAATGGCTTGTATGCCTCAAATAGGGTTAGATGTGAATATGTCCACAGTAACTAGAGAAAACGAATCATTATTTAGGATATTGTTTGGAGGTAGGTGAATCCAAATATCACTTTTCTATGTGGAAAATCAATGATACCTAAGAAATAGACATAAGCATCTCTTAACAAATTATTAATAAAAAATCAAAGTGCAAATATTCTATGATTTCTCACATTCACAAATGTAAAAATTATATTCTTATCAAATCACATAATCAAGTAGTATTTGGTTTCTGGTTAATGTTTGGATACCGACTTGAGGGGTTAATTTGACTTGAGGGGTCATGACCACATGAGGGGTCAGCTGTACTCCAATAGTTATAGTAATTACTTCAAAGAACTGATGATTCATAATTAAAGGAAAAACAAGTTTTAAATCTTTGACACTACCAAAACTTTTGCGTAGATAATTTTATGACTTTGAGGATTTTTTAGAAATAATGCAAAATCTAAAGGTTTATAAAAGACATATTTATACAATATTGTGAAAATATTGTATTATGCTTTGGTGTTCAAACTCCGAAATATGCCAATTTAATAACCTTAAAATAATATGTTATTACCCAACGATGTAAGATAAGTCAAGGTTCTAAAGCAATGCAAATGGTGTAAAATACAATGTCTAGAAATATATAGACATTGATAAAATGAAATTTACTAAAACATTGAATAGTGAGATAAACCTGGATATTCGACGGTTTTCAGTATAAACTTTTTTTCACTTTTGATAGTGTGACATGTTACAGTGCACTATTAATAGTGTAGTCGAATGTACTGTCTTGTGTGTACGACGTATTGCCGCGAGGATCAGTAAACAATATGTGCGTTGACGTAATGATGCGGATTTGTAAATTTACTGAGTGATGGACGGATTAACAAAGTGATGAATGATGGCATGTTCCAATTCTTTTGCAAACAAGTCAATTATATTTTCAGCTGTCAATTATATTTTCTTTCAAACTTTGTAGTAAAAAGAGTCTGCGTGCACATTTGGTGCACTTGATCCACATCTGTCAGTTGTAAGGTTTGGCAACATTCTGATCTGCCAAGAACTGTCGGTTGAAATACTAAACATGCACTATCTCTATACTATTTTAACTGGTATAATACCAAACACTCTTTAGTCGAGAACTCTAGCCTCTTAGCACTTCTACCTCTCACTTCTATCAACGAAGAAGTTAATCATAGAAAGGATCTAGATTAGAAATGACGTAGTTATAGCTTTTCCTATCCAGAAGTTCTCTCGTTTTCCCGGAAATAGAAATCAAACCCAGATCGGAAATACCCCTAAATAACTTTGGTGGAGGAAAGAGTCTTTTGCCAGCAGTAACGCAGCAAAGAAGAAAGGAGTGTCTAAAGTGGTCGGGGCCGCCCGGGGCGAGGCGGGGCAGTTCCCCTTCCTCCTCCCCCCTGAGGCTGGGGCGAGCGCCCCTTTCTCCGGCGCTGCCCAGTGCCCAGGGGGTGCGGCTGCCCGTGGCCCCCGGGCCTTCCGCATCCGATGGCCCCGAAGCCGCGATGCGCACGCGCCGTGGCGCGACTGACACAAGACGCAGCGCTCGAGAGAGTGCGTGCTCATTGGACTATACTACCGATTCCAGAACGAACAGCACATTCAATAGATTCCATGGTCTAGAGTCGTCAAGAGTTTCGACGGGATTCCAAATAGTCGCCCAGGGTACACTGATACGGGTACGCAGAAAACTATCATTTAAATATTTACTGGTCCAAGGACGTTTTTGTTTACGTTTTCTGAGTCGTGGATACAATTCATGTCAAGTGGAAATTTGAGGTGCACAAAGTGGAATTACCAAAATTTTCAAAAGATACACATAAAGATCATAGAGTTCTTGACGGCGTTTGTCGATAAGCACACATGAGATGTATCATTTGGTGAACATCAGGATATAATATAATTTATTCAATATTTCTTTACAACAGATTGTAACACATTCAATAAATGGAATTGTAATGTGGACAACTGTTGTTTTGTAATTGAAATGTTTTGACATGTCTCCCTTTATGCATTCTTAAGCTTGATAAAAACTTAATTTTTAAACGAGAATATCTTTGTAGTATGTGTATATTTAGTTGATACTTGATGTTTCATTTTTAATTAGCCGCAGTTCTTATTTAATTAGAATATTAACATGTTATTGGAAATTTATATCTCAAATTTATTAAATATAAAGTAAAATATTCAAAACTTTGAGTTCATTTTTCGATTAACAACGAGATTGACTCTATCAAACAGTCCAAAAATTTCGAAAAAAATTCGCGTATGTTATAAAAATAATAGTACAGAATTAGAGTAATCCTATCAAATCATGTGAATACTATATTGATGGTCTTAACTCTAGGTAATCTTAAGACGTATGATGATTCTTCTGAGAAATAAGATTAAAGATGCAATTCAACGACCCATGCCACTGATTAAAGAATTTCTTGTGTGCCAAATGTTTTTCGTAGCGAATTTCTTACACCAGTACTACACTACTCATAGAAAACATAATACTCCGGACTGTTTAGAGCCGAACTTTTCCATTTTTTCTTTGATAAGCCCTAACATAGCCCTGCATTATTTCTGTCATGAAGTTGCTTGAATTATTTAACAGATCAATATTAATGTGCCAATTATTTGTTGAGCAATTTTATGTAAAAAATAATTTTCTTAGAGTTAGGTATTCTTATTTCACTGTGAGGTGATGAGGGGCCGTGACGTCACGGATACTGACGGGACTTCTAGACATTTGCGCAAGCAGGAGGGGGGCGTGGACGGCGAGGCGAGGCGAGGACGGGAGAGGCAGGAAACTGAGGCGATCGCTCGCTCCGCCCCGCCCCTCTCCGCCCCGCGCCGCCCCGCCCCGCACGCCGGACGGCCACCTGGCCGACGGGCGCGAATCGAGCCCAGACGACGCCGGTTTCCCTTCGTCGATCGTGCGCGTCGGGGGGCGGCGATGCGCGGAAGAGACTGGACCATCACGCGCAAAATCAGGATTCGGAATTCGACGGAAACGCAACTAAATAGCACAAGCACTTGCTCTGTAATAATAACCACCACGAAATTTTAATAACATTCAAAAATAATAGAAACTGTAACGTTTAAGTTGTTTGTATGAAATTATTGTGAGAAAATACAACTGGCAAATAATAAGATTTCTTACTTTCATAATTTCTACTGATATTTATAAAACGATTGCATTTTATTCAATAAAACGTTTTTCAATAAAATATGTAAAAAAAGAAAGTTCAGAACTAAAAAAATATTTTTTCCATTTTTATAATAATTGCACGTATGTTTAAATGAGTTGAATTTCTATACATATATCCGATGAATCATTTTACATTCTTTCATACACAATTAATAAAAATAAATGTCTTAATTATTTCTGTAATTGCATTGACTTATTTAAAAAATCATATTCCACAATATTACACTTTCCAAACAATGCTTCAGCTTTTTCGTGATAGATACTGCACATCCTGAAGAATGGACGTTAGCAAATCACGTCTACTCACCGCCTGCGGCGGCAACCCGCTCAACGCACATTTGCATGTCGCAGCGGCCGGGGGCCTCGAGGTCAACACCGGTCCAGCGCAGGCTGGCACCGACTGGTACTCACCGTTCTCAAGCCACGCGTCACCATCCCGGCGCACTACGGGAGGCACGTGCGCACACACACCCACACACGAGAGAGGCTGCCTGGGGCGTCTGGGGCTGCGTCAACACTAGGCGCGCATGGCCGCGGAGGCCGGGGACGCGCGAGAGGAGCGGGCTCGGGAGAGGAGGCGGCACGCTCGCCTCGAGGACCGCGGGGCGACTGGCGGCCCACCGGGGACCGCTAGTCGCCGCCGCCGCCGCCGCCTCGCCGCGAGCACCGCAAGGGCAGCGTTGCCAGCGCCGCGGCGCGGCGCGGGGCGGCAAGCGCGGAAGGCGCGGCTGCGGGAGCAACAACCGCGGGAGGCGGGGAGGGGAGGGGCGGGGCGGCGCTGGAGCCGGCGCTGGTGACGTGCCGAAGATCGGGGGGGGGGGGGTCCTATCCGTGCGACTGGCCCGCACGAGGAAGGTCCCCCTGGTGAAAGAATGTCGGGGAACCTTTTGCGGGAGTTGCGGTGGTGGGCATAAAGCAGTGGGTGGAAGGAAATGGGGCAGTAGGCAGAGCTAGTGGAGGTGGACGAGAATATGTGCCCACCGTAAGCTGTAGAAAACAAGGTTCTCAAAGCAAGAAAAGTAAGTGAAAAGATAAGTGTGTGTGTTTGTACGAACATAAGTACAGTAAAATAAACGGTCATTAAAATGCCGATTAAAATGCCGATTCTCGATTTTCATTACAACACACAATAGTTTTGTAACATTTTTCTGTTTAAATTAAATGAATGGGCGGTGCCCAGTTTTATTTTCTTTGTACGTAGTAAAGTGTTAAGACTTAACTTGCAATATGAGTTTATTGCATCTTGAATTCACTTTTTTCATACATATAGAACACTCAAGAGATTCATTTCGTCCACACTTTCGATCCCTTCCTCTGCTTCTCGGACCTTCTTGCTTTTTACCGTTCCTCCGGCCGTACTTCGATCCTTCCCTTAGTCCTCCTAGCCTCACGCCGACCCATCAAATATACTTCGGTCTACCCCCCATGTGTCCGTCTATCCATTCTACAGTTTAACTACTAGTTACTATCCATACTACAGTTTAACATTCTATAGTTACATACTACGTTTATTGAAAGATATTTCTTTAACGATTAAAAAAAACAGAGCGCATTTTTAAGATTCGTTTTTGGGTGGACGTGAAGTCTTGAGGAACATTGTTCTGATCGAAATGAAAATCGAGTTTCTGAGAATAATTAATTTTTTATCATATTTACAACAAAAAATGTAAAACAATTTTCTGTAGTAATTGGTGTTGAAAATTTGACTTTGTGTTCAGATTTTGATATATTATTGTTGCTTCTTTATTTTCTTTTTTTCCTTTTGATTATCTCGACATCATGCTCCTTTCTAGACCTTAAAAATCTGATTTTCGAGTTCTAATGAGCCCGAGTCTTTCTTAGAACGTACTACAGAAAATGAGACATGTTAGGGATATTCTATTACATTTTTAAAGATTTCACTGTCCAACTCCGTGCCACGAATGATTAGAAACTTGCAGAATCTTAAAATATTAAAGCAAAAGGGATTGTTTCACTTTTTGTTCTGAAAAACATGATCGAAAATGAAAGAGTTAAATAATGAATCATTATTTATTGATTAATAAAATAGGTTATGGTTTAAAGAAGAGGATCACAGGGTAAGAAAAATAGATAAGGTGCAATTATCAACCAATATTTCTCAGATTATGGTGGTAACTTCTTTTATTTTTTTATTTTCTCTACTTTCGGGTACAACATTAATAAATTAAATATTTAATATTTTGTATTCAAATTGTTCCAGTTCTGTTTAACAGTGAATTTTCTAATGGAACTATCAAATCGTACTAAACATAAAATTACCCAAGCCAATAAACGTAATTAGGTTCACTCGAGTACATTACTTGTTGTACATTACTTACATATCTACTTCTACTTTATTTTCTAAAGACGATTTGTATTTTTTTAAATTATACAAAAGTCTTCTACTTATATTGACTAAATTGAGTAACTCATCACTTTCGTGACGTTCAGTTTAAATTAAATGTAAAATCTCCAAACATCTAATAGTTGTAACTTTTTTATATTTCAATGTTGAGAGATCTTAGCGAGGATATTGAATATACTACATACATCCAAATGCCCATTACTGATATGCACGGCTAACACAATTGCTTCGATTTTTCTACTCCTACAAACCTACGAATACCTATACACATCACTTTAATGAGTTCAATAATTCCACCGTTTTTACATACATACGAAGTTATGTCATACATGTTTTCCCATTTTTGCAAAGGCATTAGGCAAGTGACAACTATTCAGAATTTTCTAGTGTGTGTACCTCTTAGAAGTTCCCTCCTACGTTATTATCTGCAAGGGCCAAGGTTGGTGTCGGCTGTGCCACATTCGTGATCATAGGTTGACTTGAATATTTGCAAACCTCGATTCTATCAAAATATCCAAATCGGCCTTACCACGCTTTCTACATAGTAAATTATATTGTAAACATTATACTAATTCTACGATATTATATTTGAAATATTAACAATATGATACATAAGATTTAAATATAGAGCTGCTCGTGAAAGGCCATCATACATTTATTTGTCTTCAGCTGCATCGCACTGCTTTTTATTTAACTTACTACAAACTCAAAAGTCAGTTGCTACCAAATATATGCATGAGCGTATAATAAAAAATACTTAATACGATATACTGTCTATGAATCTCACTCACTTATTATACATGATAACTATAAAGTCTTGACACGTGTTTCTTCGATATGTCTACTGGCTTGGTAATTAATGTATAGTATAATTTAAAAAGTATTCCTTTTCTCTCATATAGTAAACATTACTATTGACTAGAGTACATACATACGTCTTCTTTAAGGTTAGGTGACAAGCAGAGGCATATTCACAAACAAATTCTAAGCTAGTTTCATTTAACTATACATAGGCTTGCCGGACGGACCAGAACATGGAAACTACTCATTTTAGTGATTCATTAGTTGATATCATTTTACACAAAGAAAAGTTTGAATCACTCTTTACCTTACTTATATATAGTTCTGCATTAACGTAAAATTATCTTTGATGTGTGTGATGTTGCAAACTGACGATGATGATACATATCGATGCACAAAATGCAACGACTCGTTTCGGGCAGATGTTGCTCGTGATGTTGCTTTTGTTGTTGTTGTTGTTGTTGTTGTTGTTGTCGGTGGTGGTGGTGGTGGTCGAGGCATCTGCCACGAAAGATGAGTCGTCATTCTGAGTTAATTGGGCCTTCTAAATACTTTGATATCCTCAGGAGGCTACGCCGGGCCCGTTGGCATATGAAATGATGATCTTCGAAGTGAAATTCATTGCCTCCTGGACCTCTGGCTGAACTGGTCGAGTTTTCAAGACGTCGAAGCTTTCTCCCCCTCTTCCCCCGTTAGCCCGTTGGAGCTTCTTCCCTCATTAGAAAAGGAGTGGTTAAAAGGAAAATAGCCGCCGCAGAGTTTAAGGAAATTGATGTCACTCGACTGGACGTTTCGGGCCAGAGGTCTGGACAAATTGACCGCAGAAATTTGGATGTTTTAGTCTAAACGTGTCGTTGTCTAATAAATATAGTCATACCGGTTCACAAACCAGTTGATCCACATTTCACAATATTTTATGTTGATTAGTCTCAGTTGGGATTTAGGACGTGAAAAGATGTTCCCGCTACAGTTATCTGCAATTTTTCGAGGATAATTTGTACTATGAAAAATTTGAAATCACGAGAGAATCCTAGAATGTAATTAATGACCAAATTATTTCACTCTGTCGTTAGAAGGAAAAATCTTTCAAACTCGTGTAATTAATTCAGTCAAGAGTAAGATTACGATTGACCTTGAGTGGATTGACAAGATGGAAGACACGTGAATTATTTAAGATGAATTGTTGTTACAATACTATACTAACACAAGTAATTAAGACAAACTCCATATGAGTAATTTGTTCTTCCATTATTTGGTCTGTTTTCTTAAAAGATTTCTCTCGCATAATTCTGTCTTATATATACTTTGTCAGATTTAACTGCTCTGTTTGTTGGAAGTATGTAAAGATAGCATTTTTAATTAATTACCTCTGAGAAAGCTACAGTAATTTATTACGACAATTTAATAACAATATTTTAAATAAAGTAATAATTTCAAAAAGATGTGTACGAAAGTGGTTGCCTTATTACGGAAGAAATAACAATTGGAAGGAAGTTTGGATAGACTGAATGGACATATCTCGCATGGCAGGGCCGTCATCCGAAATCCTAAGCGAAGCGTCGAAACCGGAGGCGGCGGTGGGCGGCGAGGGCCAGCAGCCGGGGGCAGAGGTCGATCGCCTGGCGGCGGCGGCGGCGGCGGCGCCGGCGGCGGCGGGGGGCGGCGGGGCACGCGGAAGGGGCGGCGGCGGGGGCGACTAGGGCGCGGCTGGGGGGGCGACGGCGGAGTAGCCCACCAGCAGCAGAGCGGACGAGACGACGACGGCCAGCAGCGAGGGGCGGGGCCGCGCGGACGCGTTGCTCCACCCGCACTCCAGCTCCTCCTTGAGCACGCCCAGCAGCGAGGCGTTGCTGCGGTCGGCGCACGTGGCCAGGCGCAGGTCGTCGGGCGCCAGCCGCCCCAGGTACTGGCGCTGGTGCCGCAGCCAGCCCTCCACCCACCTGCAACGCCACCACTCACACACAACCCCGCAAAGCCACCAGCAGAATGATACTGAAATAAATATTATTGTAGACAGTACGTGAAAACCGTGCTAAATGCCAAAAATGTAATTTCGAAATAATTAAGAAAAACCGTGTGAAAAGCTCGTAGGACTAGAGTCCCTAGATACAGAGAGTAGCATATTCCATTGTTCCACCAATCCCACCATTTTATATCCAGTTGTCAGGAGAATTGGAACTGTGTGGTATTCTGTTAGTTGAGAACCATGAATATATCCCAAACCAACATTAATATTGATGAAAATCTCCTTAATGGCACCAAATGTTAGAATTTACCTTCAGCTCCTGAATACTGCCTGGCGGACCCAACCGGTGAAAGGATATTAAATGGCGGCAGTTGCGCTACTCTCTGTATCTAGGGACTCTACGTGGGACTTGACTGATGCGCAGTCTAGTGGCGACAATTGACACCACGCTTTTCAGCACAAAATGCAAGTTTTCACATTTTGGATTTTAGCCCTTGTTTCATATATGTTCTACAATTATCACCCGTTACTTTGTTGAACGCAATTACACTCAGAAAATATGTTCCGCTCTCGTAAAGAAATTCAAATTGTGACCATGTTTTAATACTTGAATTAATTCAAAGACGATATAATACTTGAATAGTACTACAATTTGTAAATACTTGAATTACTTTTGATACTTGAATTTGTTCAAAGAACTGTTTTTTGTGTTATTTTCAAATAATTGTATATTCGGGGCTACCAATTCTTTGAACAAATTAAATTAATAAATACGGAAATTTAAGCCGGCACCTCACATGCTGCAATCGGAAGTACCGCGTGACTGCTCGCCCATTCCCTGGAAACGAGTTGCGCGTTTTTCACTGTCGGTGCTCGCCCTTCCTGTAGAGGGTCAATCTTTCGTAGTACGAAACACTCGTACATCCAAGGGAGCAAATGTTTTCTAAACACTTCGTCTACTAGAAACAATCGTTCGGTACTCGTGCCGAGGGGTGTGGGCATGAGTTCATCATTCAAACCCAATTGTTCTGCGAAACAAAACATTATTTCCCGTTAGATGAAAGTCGGTCATGACTTATCAGTGAACCTTCATCTTCGCGATTGACTAGCTTTTTAGAAGATTCTTTAACTTTTTTTTCACTCTCGTAATTTTTACTATGAAGATTGCTAAACGCCGTCCTCACCAAAATATGGAATATCATCTCTTTCGTCGCACTCTTCACGTTTTCTGAGTTACCTCGTGGCAAAATTGTGATTTCAACAAAAGACTTACTTCTCATCATTACAACTGAAATATTTACAGGTTAACTTCGAAATGAATGGTTTCATAGTAGTTACAGACTGCCGAAAAGCTATGTCGTACTCACTGCAAAATGACTCTGCTCTACTCTTAACCTCTTAACTGTTTGCACGGTGAATTATATTCCCGCTGTTTCCACCTCATTAATCACACGTCCCCGCTAGTTCTACGAGCAAACGTCAAGCAGAGTTTGCTTACTCATGCCCAACGGTTTCCAAGATGGATTTTGTTCATGGATCGAGATTATTAGTATTGTTGAGTCATCTCAAATAAAGTAGAACAGATTTCTTGCAATTGAGCGAAGAACTAGGGAGAAGAAAAGACGTTAATCCGGATCAGTATCGTCTTAGAACAAATTACACCGCTCATACATTGATTATTACGTTCAACTGTTGTTTTGACTCAAGATGCATTTGTATCACAAGATATCTTTTGTTGATTCGATTGATATCTAGAAAATATTTAGTAGACAATACTGACTATCCAAAGACGCTAATCTGGGAAAAGAAAAAAAAATCATTATTTTTCTTGTAAACGTTAGTTTTAGTTGTAAAATACTCCGTAAAATTCACGGTCTACAATACTGCCACAATTCAAAAAAATATTTTTAAATCAATGTGTATAAAGTTTTAGCTCACAGAAATGCAGGGATTGCTCGCGTAATAATTGATGAACTATGGAGTAAGCATTATTAAAGTCTGCAAGGCAGTGGCGCACGCAAGAGGGGGAAATCATAGGGCATCTGTCACCCGAAGCCAATAATACATCTTCAAAAATATAGCTCTTACTATTTTTCTATGCAAGTCAATAGTTAACGGAATACATATTAACACTAAGTCAACAAATAATAGTAGTTTATGCAATTAGTTTATAAAGTTAAGCTTTATTGCATAAGTACATGTTTTGAAAACGAGCGACTTTAAGAGCAAGTTTTCAAATTTGTACGAATGTAATAAAGCAACATTATAAACGAGTGGCGTACTATATTTTTTTTTTGTATAACAGCATTAAGAGAATCAAACTTAATTTTGCCAAATAACTTCCCCGTGACGACTCGGGTATTTGACATCGTGCGAGTAAACGGTGGTCAGCTGTTCTGTTTAGCTCTACCTCCCCCCGATTCTCTCACTACGATTGGCTGAATGTGTGATGAGGCAATCATTCGTGACATAAAATCTAATACGTCATCATTTGTGCCACAAAATGCCCGATTATGAATGATTTCTTGCAACAGAAAGGATTCTTTTATAATGCTGGAATACAAAAAAAAATACATTTTATGGTAATCATAAATGAAAAATTCAGTTTAATAAAATATTAAATTAGCTGGATAGAAGGCCTGAAGCGCCCCCAGAGAATAATCGTGTACGGCTCTGCGAGTACGACAATAAACCAAACCCAAAACAGCGGTGGCAATTCGGAATCGGGGTTTTGCGTGCCAGTGGCGCCTCACCCGAGGTCGCAGTCGCAGTTCCAGTCGTCGCCGCGCAGGTGCAGGTCGGCGAGGAAGAGGCCGACGCCGGCGCCGGGCTCCACGGAGGCGGGCGCGGGGCTGGCCAACGACGCCGCGCTGTTGTTGCGCACGTCCAGCGTGAGGTTGCGCAGGCGGGCGCCCGCGCGCCGGAACACGCCGCCGTCCACCGCGCTCACGCTCGTGTTGCGCAGCTGCAGGTGCAGCTCGGGCCCGCGCACGCCCTGCACAGCGCGCGGAACAAACGGGGGTCAATCAACGAGCTTTCACCGCTGGCCAACTACCCCATGTCGTTTGCGTGATCTGGGCTGTCCGGATCACGCACATGACTCTGGCCGCGGAAGCCTACGACTTCATTTACCCATGTCGTTTGTCCCGTAAATGTAGTGCATACTGGCAGGTGACGGTGTGTTTCGACGTCACAACATACCCGGCGCCGAGTTTCACACCCGTTCATTGGATTTTCCCCTCCAGGTATCTCCGTCGAGGGTCCCGATCCCAGCCGGGACCAACTCTAAGCTCCTGAATGGTCTCCTTCTGCGTGTGATAGTGTAGAACATGAAACTCTGTGTGTGTGTGTGTGTGTGGATGTGGATGTGGTGGAGAAGGGAACAAGAATGGTACTGCTCCGGATATTCGCCTGACATTAAGCGGATAAAACACATATAACTATAGATCAGAGCAGCTGGTCGCTACAATTCTCTTCCAGATAGTGGCTGAATTTAAATCGGCAACATAGCTCGTGTTGAAAACTCGCCATCGTTGCGTCTCAAAGAGCCTGAAAGGTCGGCCGTGTTGACCCTGAATGCGTCGGGCGCAGTGCAACTGTGCCCGCAGTGAAGGGCATAAAATACGAGTATTTGGTGTTCTTACGAACGCGAGTGCATCCAAACACTTATCCCCTTTGATTGTATCCTAATCCCTGTTCTTCATGGTAAGATATTTTGTAAAACGCGTTTTATGAAACGTACATAACACGTTTTATGAAACGTTTCATAAAACAAGTGTTCAGTATTTGTTTTTCAAAATTATTTGGCACGCCCTATGATGGAAATACTGTTTATTAATGTTTAAGCTTCTCATATTTCAGAATGATTATAATAAAATATATGTGGGGATACTTTTTTTCTGAATCTGAAATGTGCTTCCTTTGACCATCCATATCCAAAAATATTATTTCAATGATCTTTTAATGTTAATCTTTCGAGAAATCTAATTTAAACTACGTCCGGACGCAAACAGAAAAATGGCATTTTGCTGTCAATTAAGTTTCTCCGTTTACTCCCCGTTTACTTTGCTCTCGCCTACATTGGCGAAAGATGATTAGTTATTGACCAAAATTGTTTGATGTAAGGAGCACCTGTTCGATTTTATACTTATTTTTACAAAACTTTGAATTTTTTCGCGTTAAAGCTATACTACATAAAATTTACGTTCCATGAAACGTTTTATAAAAAAACCAACAAGAAAACGAGCGCATGAAAGGCGAGGCGTAAGGCAGGGCCGCACCTCGAGCAGGTACTCGGGCAGCTCGGTGAGGCCGGGGCCGGAGAGCGTGAGGTTGCGCAGGCCGTGCGGCAGCGGGCCGCGCAGCTCGCGGGTGAGCGTGGAGCCGTGCGGCACGTCCACGTGCAGCGTGCGCAGCGCGTGCGTGCCGTGCAGCAGCGCCGGCACGCTCAGCCCGTGCACCTCAGGGTACGTGCTGACGCGCAGCGTGCGCAGCATCGCCATCTTGCTCAGCGAACCAGGCTGCGGGCACGCGACGAGTGCACTTGCTGCGCATCCCGCAATACATAATGTACTTCGATTTTTCTACAATGGCCGTTGACATTAGGTCGTTGTCACACTTACTGCCTTATATAATGAATCTTTTTAAAAATGGTACGCACATATCTGAAGCCACGAGCCCCATTGAAGAGGACGTTCGCGAATCAATTATAAATATTAATTAAATAAAATATTGGCCACTTTAAAAAAATCGAAGTATAGTCTCAATGGAGGGAATAACACAACAAAAATTGGTAATAAGAATCTAGCAATAACTATTTAATATTTAGTTGTGAAGCGTATTATTAAATAATAATTTGCTTCTCTACGGAATATAAATAAAATCTAATAATTTTTTTATAAAATATAAAATTAAACGAAATACATAATTGCCTTCCGGGTTCTACTGTCTTGAATGATGTCAATAGACTTAAAGCAATTGAAAGTATGTGTATTAAAATCTATCTAAATAATTGTTTACACATTCTACCCTAGATGCATTATCGTTTCATCATCTTCTTTGAATTCCATTTAATCTCGTGACCGAAGCAGTTGTGAAGCCTCTAATGTGAACCTACAAGGAAATGGAGCTGTCCAGAAGCACTATAAAAACAGTGGATTGTGAGTTGTGGCTAATTGGATTTTGGCTTAACCGACGAAATGAAATTAAGCGGTTGAATCCAATTCGCTGCACATTTCATCTTATGGTAAATTACTTCAATAAAAGTTTTGTTCGTTTAATATAATAATAGATATAAAATACATAAGATATTACTTTGTTTTATCAGAAAAACTTATTAAACAGTTGAATTACTTGTATTTGAATTTATTTAAAATGTATTTGCATCTTCAAGTAAAGAGTACTTGAAGCATATGATTTCATTAATCATGCGTAGTTATTCTGTTAATTTCATTTCAGCTCGTATCTCCTATGTTTGACCTTTCATCATGTTCATCGTCCTTCCTTGACAATAAAAAGTAAAACATAATAAATTAGTTAATTGATAAGTGGGATGATTTTGTATTGTCTTCCACACATACTGAGTATTTAAAAGGTATAAAGTATGTACACCAAAACCATCGTCTGTGCACAGCTTTCATTGTCATTGAATACGTTTATTAGGTGACATTACATACACGATAGACATGATCAGGATTTTAATGACGTAAGTTAATTAGTTAATCACAGACATCACGAACTTGCACATTTCTTGCCATGGTCGTTAGTTTCATGTAATGTCATTGAAGTTTTACATTATATTTCTCATTTCATAACATATTTTATACTATAGTAACAAAAATTATAACTTGTATATTGCAGAAAATTATGAAATTCTGTTGTATGTTACGTAAACGTATAATGATTTAATTTTAAATAGATGTTTTTCTCTTTATTTTGATACTATTAATGTGTTCTTATTTTTGACACGTGATTCTGTAAAACACTATTAGTGACGAATCAGAACACCTTTTAGATGTAAGAAATAAACCGAGTATTTGAACACGAAGTGCCAAGGAACACTTTCAGGATTTATTTTAATATGCTACCTTATCGTGCTTCTCGAGTGGCTCATCGACAGCTGCGTACTTTCTGTGAGGTGGTACTGGGAAATAAAAAAGCTCTAGCCTTTTAATACAAACCGTCTGTTTCTTTAGGTGTGTGACGAAACAAATATCAGTCAGGCCAAATAAGCTAGGTATTGCCATGCTCGCCACATGTCTCCTTTACCCACTAGCGTGGATAAATAAAAACAGTGCGCAGGCCCGGGAGCACCGCTAGCTGGCAAAAGTCAAATTAATCCGACCTTCAATACATACTTACGTATATATTTTGTCATTAAAATTGCCCCTATTCATCTCACGTTAGAAATCGTGCGAGCAACGTAAATATGCGTTATTCGGTGAAATGCCTCGTTCGAAAGCTGATGAGTGGCGGGGTGGGCGCACCTCGAAGAAGGCGAGCGGCAGGCGGCGCAGGTCGAGCTCCGTGAGGCGCTCGGCCACGCCCAGCAGCGACGTGTCGCCCACCGCCGTCACCGGGTTGCCGGCCAGCCGCAGCTCGCGCAGCGCCGGCATGGCGTGCGTCGCCGGCGGCACCGTCTGGAACCTGCGCGCCACCCAACGAGCTAAAACGCGCTGCATACGGTGGCAGATGCGCCCCCATCTGCGCAGCAAATTTAAGTCACGTTTTTTGCTGCCAGCGCCGTCTGGAGAAACAGAGTATTCCATTTGGGTTCCTGGTTACGGCCGGGGCCGCGCGTGATATAAATCCTCTTACTCTGTGTTTCACGACGAAAAACCAATCATTTAAAAACAAAATGTCAATATGTAAGAAGAAAGAACAGAGAAAATTTATAAAAATGTCGCTTCCTGGATCGGTTATTGTCATAAGAATGGATACTGTTGAAATGTTATTGTAGTTAGCATAACGTGTGAAAGTGAATGTTATTGCAATAGCAAGTAAACAGATCATAAATACGGGAGAAAACTTGAAAAATGGTATATTTGTGGTTTGATGAGTTTAATTTTTACAGTTCTATGCCGAATATAGTGATGATATTGGGAATATTAATATTCTAACCACTAACATAATTTAAATACAGATAAACGAAACGACCACAATATAGAAATAATATCTGATACAAACAACACGTCGATTCAGTACAACAGTTTAACACGCCACCATCAGGCACCTCTCGTGTTCCCAGCTGGGGCTGGGGTAGAGTGATGTTGCATCTTACTCGGGCGATACACATCGCAAGAACAGCAGCAGTAGAAAGAATCATATCGCAACAAGAGCACACGACAATGACGACACAGAAGTGCACACATGATGCCTAACCATATAAGTAATGTCGCTCTTCAATTATCAGTTGCTTCGAGCTGTTATATTTCAATTTTTTCTTAATAAGCATCGGTAACTCTGTATTGACATCATCTGAATAAGAATTCTCTGATTGGATAACGGAACCCCCTCCTCCCAGTCAGGCACTAGCTGTCAAGTCGAGAAAAATATCATTTGGGCAACCGTCCACCAGGAGCGCTGGGCTCACCTGTTGAAGGAGAGGTCGAGCTCGCGCAGGTCGGTGAGGTTGAGCGCGAGCTCGGTGGGCAGCGCGGCGAGCGCGTTGTGGGCGAGCGAGAGGTCGCGCAGGCGCGGCAGCGCGAGCTCGGGCGCCGCCGTCAGCGACGTGTTCTCCAGCGACAGCGCCAGCAGCGAGTCGCGCAGGCCGGCGAAGGCGCGGCCGCGCGCGTCCACCTGCAGCTCGGCGTTGTGCGCCAGCCGCAGGTGCGCCAGGCGCGGCAGGGCGGCGAACGCCGCGTCCTCCAGCCGCACCAGCCGGTTGCCGCTCAGGTCCAGCCACTGCAGCGACTGCGCGCCAGCACACGCGGCGCGTCAGCTGAGGCACTCGGTGACAAAGTTATGCAAGGCACGTAGATGTAAATCCGAAAAAATGCCGGTTGAAGTTGGAACAAAAAATGAAAAATCCTGATAAAGTTTAACACATTAATTTGATTACCATAAATTTCAGGCACCTCCAGGCATATTCCCTAATAACCTTTGCTTGAAAACTACCTACCATATTATATAAGACGAAATTACAACTTGGTAAAATTGCTTGACCCAAGTGCAATCTTGTATGAAAAAGTTACCAAAACGGATAGTTACAAACATAAGCTCCATGAACCTCTGCATTATCTGAGCCTTACATTGCGAAAAACATTTTAGCCGTGCAAAACCCTGAGTAATATAGTTTGATTACATGCAATGAATTATTTAAAAAGATTCAATTAATGTAATATAACGCTTCTCTGAAACTATATCGAGAGAAGCAGATATGGGAAACAAGCAGAAGAGGGCTGTACCGTTCACGAAAGTGCACTGACGTTGCGTGCTAATTTTGGTCCACGATAACGTTGGCAAACCAAACCTTTACTAAGTGCTTTACCAAGTGACCTAGGTAGCCGAGATCGCTAAGTCCGTTGCGCTTTGGCATTCTCGAAGGGCCGCGATTTCGAATCCCACCTCAAGCATAGAAGCATTTGTTTGTGACTTGTGCCTTGGTGACTTCCCTACAACCATTTACCATTTTGAACCCTCTTCCTTCACAGTTGGGTTGGGTTGCGTAAGGGACTTCTTATTAAAACTAATTATATTCTAACTACAACCTTGGTTTAGGATACTCGTTGATTACCTACGCTTACTTAACGTAGCAAAATCTATAGAGGAAGACATGTTCGTAGCGGATGTCTGTTTCTGGTCGGGAAATCGCTGAGTGTTGCTAGTAGTTGTAGTGGGCTATTTGATATATTGAGGATAGAAAAGCCTTTGTTTGTGTTTGCGAGAAAGAAGAAAGAAGAAGAAAGAAAGAAGAAAGAAGAAAGAAGAAAGAAGAAAGAAGAAGAAGAAGAAAGAAGAAAGAAGAAAGAAGAAAGAAGAAAGAAGAAAGAAGAAAGAAGAAAGAAGAAAGAAGAAAGAAGAAAGAAGAAAGAAGAAAGAAGAAAGAAGAAAGAAGAAAGAAGAAAGAAGAAAGAAGAAAGAAGAAAGAAGAAAGAAGAAAGAAGAAAGAAGAAAGAAGAAAGAAGAAAGAAGAAAGAAGAAAGAAGAAAGAAGAAAGAAGAAAGAAGAAAGAAGAAAGAAGAAAGAAGAAAGAAGAAAGAAGAAAGAAGAAAGAAGAAAGAAGAAAGAAGAAAGAAGAAAGAAGAAAGAAGAAAGAAGAAAGAAGAAAGAAGAAAGAAGAAAGAAGAAAGAAGAAAGAAGAAAGAAGAAAGAAGAAAGAAGAAAGAAGAAAGAAGAAAGAAGAAAGAAGAAAGAAGAAAGAAGAAAGAAGGAAGAAGAGGCGAGCGGCGCGCGCCCACCTTGAACCGCGAGAAGACGTCCTGGCCGTGCAGCGCGGAGATGGCGTTCCACTGCAGGTCGAGGCGCACGATGGAGGCGGCGGCGAGGGTGGCGAGCGAGGCGGCGGGCATGCGCGCCAGCATGTTGTGGCTGAGGTCGAGGCGGCGCAGCCCGTCCTCCGAGAAGAGCGCGTCGGGCAGCGCGCGCAGGCGGTTGTGCGAGAGGCGCACGTCGCGGATGCTGGGCAGGTCGCGGAACAGCTCCGCCGGCACGTCCATCAGCTCGTTGTAGGACAGGTCCAGCATCTGCGCGAGAGGGGGCGAAGCGGATGTCAGGGCGCGCGGCGTCCGGCGGCGCGGGCGGTACTTCAACTAGGGACGTGCAGATGCTTCATCGAGAGGTTGTGAGCGAGAGCTCTCATTGCCAGAATTCTCGCTGATTTTTTGTGGTTACCGTTTTTATAGATTTGTGTTTTTTTTTTGTTTTGTTTTTGTATTTGAATTTTGGTATTTGAAAACTGTTTGGTAGGATTTCGAATGCATTTTTCAGTCAATTGCGAATTGTTGCGCGTCATGTTGACTGTGAGAATTGTTTAACCAATTTTCATATTGATTCCAACCTTTCTTTATTCACTATTTAAGGCAAAGTAACTTCACCAACTTACTCTATTTAGTGATAAAAACACACTAGCAATTTTTACCATGCAGAGAAAGATTCTGTGAAATATATACTACTTTCATATCAGGGACAACGTGGTTGCTGTTTTGTATGATTTTTAAAAGAGTTTACTTCAATTCCATAAGCGTCTTGAGGACATTAGAATGAATTATTTTTGTATTTACGAAAAGTTTTGTGCGAATCTTCAATGTATTATATCACAGTCTATATGTAACACATTATACAATACAACTCTTCACTGCCAAAGAACTCCAAGGCAGAAAAGGTTTCAATTCAATGTAAGACAATAATGTATACTAAATTTATTATATATGGATATACTACGTACTGCGCAATAATATCCTAAGTTTTTCGTAGATTTAATTTCCTCGCAAATTCATTGAATACCTTACACATTTTTACATTCAGTTTTACAAGTTATTTCAGTATCTGAAACTAGGAATTTAGTGAATCAAAATAGAAAACTAGTGCTTAAAAATGTATTTATTGAGTCACCTAAGTGTATTTCACATCAAAATGTCCATAAGATAGCAAGGAATTATTTGTCGAAATCCGAGGGTTTCAGAAACTACTGAAGACCGAGAAAGTCACAACCTCTAGGCTCATACACAGATGGACTCATTTGCAAGTATGAGTTATCTGTGAATGGCTGCCTGCAGATGATTCATCTGAGGGACGTCATCTCCAGATCTCTCACCTGCAAATGGTCCTCCTCCCGCTCCGAATCGAAAAGCGAATCGAACCTCTCTCTCGACCGGTAATAACGCGGGAAGGGCGGCTCTTGTTGGTAGCGCGCGGACGCGCACATGGCGCGGAGGGCATCGCGGAGGGCCAACTCCCTTCCGCCGAGGCAGCGCCGGAGGCCGGCCCGGGCACACGCGAGCAGCGGCGCGGGGCTCACCTGCAGGCGGCGCGAGTCGCGGAAGGCGTCGAAGTCGATCTCCTGCAGGTGGTTGTGCGCCAGGTCGAGCTCCTGCAGGCGCGGCAGGCGGCCGAAGGCGGCGCGGGACGCGTTGCGCAGCGCGTTGTGCGACAGCAGCAGCCGCGTCAGCGACGTCTGCACCGGGCGCAGCGCGCCGCGCGACACCAGCGACAGGTTGTTGAACGACAGGTCCAGCACCTGCGCACGCGCACGCACACGTCACAACAAGCCCTGGTGTTCACACACAGCTTTTAAAATGTTTAGGGAGAGGCGGTATCGTTAGAAGGTATAGTAATAATAATTATTATTACTATTGTTATATTATTATTACTATTACTATTATCGCTGATCCTTAGCTCAGTTGTTAAAGCGTTTGCTTTAAGTAAAGGAGACCTCAAAATCAACTCCTGGCACGTGCAAAGTATTAGGTTCCTCTGTTTGGTCATGAACAGCGTGATAGCTTGTCAAGGTGTGGTCGCGGGTTCGATTCCCATTCGGGACAAAAGAAGGGCTGTAGCTTTCCATTACAATCGCCTCAGTTTCTAGAGTTGTGTGACGAAAGAAAAAGCTCAGGCAGGCCAAGTAAGCTAGATTCGGTGAGAGGAGCTGCTAAAAGTCGGATTAATCCAACCATAAAATGCCGAATACATACATACATTACTATTAATGGATACCCTTCAATATTTTTATGGTAGCTGAGTAGAAAACTACATAAGTAAACTAACTGATTTTCGCATTTCCAAAACTACGTATCTTCGCTTCCCTGTCTATACCATTATGTCCATAAGCTTGTCATGACAGACGATGTCAGTAACGACGATTGCTTTTGACATATCAAAAGCAACTCGCGGAATAAAGTGATGTAATGAACAAATGATGATAAATAAGCTTTATTTCTAATCACTTTCAATATATTAATATTTTGTGTTTTTACTATAAAATTGGTTAGTTTTTATGACAGGATGATAACACATCTAAAACCCACTACCTTTCATCTACAGAACAAAATCAGGAAATTTGGTTGAATGTAAAGCTCAAATGACTTTTAAAACAAGATTTTCATTTAGATATAACAAAATTATAAAATCGATTCCAAATATTTTTGGAAATAATGTGAATACCGTACTAAAAATGCGCAGTTTTCTTCTTTCTTTCATTACTATTTAATAAAACTAAAAATGTCGCAACATTTAATTTTAAATTTTATATAAATCAAGACTGATGCTCCCAATACAAAAATGAATACGCAAAAGAGGGTGATCACTTGATATAAGTGCCAGTGATATTAGGGATAAACTACCATCATTTGACAGGAGTGCTCGTGTAACGTGATCTGAAGCCCACGTGTGCTTCACGGCGGCTCGAACCGACCTTGACCGAGACGTGCGGCGCGCCGGTGCCGTTGCTGTCGAGCCGCCAGAGGTTGTTATGCGACGCGTTGAAGACCAGGGACGGGGCCAGCGTGCCCACCGCGTCCAGGGCGGCGCCGAGGTCCAGCGCCTGCAGCGCGTTCCAGCTCACGTCCAGCAGCCGCAGCGCGGGCAGGTTCTGGAAGCCCTCGGTCGGCAGCTCCGCCAGCTTGTTGCCTGGCGGTTACGCAGAAGGAAACATTCACGACTGTTGATCTATTAAGGATGATGTGTACTTTCATCCGAACCATTCCTAACTTTGTAGCGGGAGAAAATTATTCTTTATCTAACACTGAGTAGCTAAATGCTCTTGGACATCTGTCTTTAGTTAATTACCAATAAGGGGATGCACGCTATTATTACTATTTGTCAAACCTGGATTGTTGCACCTAAAGCAACCTCTCATTTTTTCATCCAATAACTTCAGAAGTGAATGTCGGATTCTATGGTAATGGGTAGACATTAATAGATAAAAATGAGACAGTCGTTAATGTTCATTTTTTATGTTACTTTGTAGCACATTACAAAGATACATTGAAGTAAATAATATTTCTTTGGATTTATGAAGTGATAATTATTGTAGATCAATAAATGCAAAATTAACCACACGCAGTACATGTCGAAATTAAAGAGTATAACATTGAAACTTCCGAGGTAATTTGAAGTTTCTTGTATTTACCAGGGCTTAATATGCCAGACGACGCTCCAGAAATACATTCACTCAGCTTTTTTGTCTGCTTTGTTGTCCATCAAACTATTATCATATTTAAAACCAATTAAATTAAAAGTATCGTAGATACACATGCAATATCTTTCCTAAACATTACTAATATAATTTAACCGCAAAGTTCGTATATCTCTGACAATAAACAAAATTTATTTATCTGCACACAACGGTATTGGATCTTCTTATTGAATCAAATGATGTTTTGTCGGAAAGGTTTTACGGTTGTTAAATATTCACGACGCAAACTCATCTTATGTGTCATAATATACTCAAGAGGCAAACTATTACTTATATGGATTCTTACAATAAAAAACGAAGTTGGAAGCTATATTTTATGCTTGTGCGTTGCAAGTATCAGGAAGTAATCATACCTCTCAGGCGCAATTCGTAGAGGTGAGGGAGGTTCATGAAGGCTTGCCACCCCACTCGGGAAATCTGGTTGTCGTCGAGGAGCAGGCGTTCGAGAGCGGGCAGGTCCTTGAAGGCGTGGCTGGGCACCTCGGGCAGCTGGTTGAAGCCCATGTCCACTTCTTCTAGCCGCATGTGCACATCTTTCTGTATGTTAAAAAGGGCATTTGAAACACCAAATATCTACTTGATACAGGTTTCATGCCTACCACTCATTGAAGTCTCCAAGCACAAAATAGAAATGAGTTATTGATTTTAAGAAATAAAATATACAAAATAATTATTAATAGATGGGAAGTTAAGAACGAGGTCAAGTTCGGGTTACGTATGCGTTAAGTAGTTTTTTTCCAAAAAACTAGAAACTCGGTCATAATAATACAAAAGACATTACAGAGATAAAAACATTTATCTTACAAATATATTCTAGTGAATATGTTTATTTTTATACATATTTAACTTTCAAAAGTTGTTTACAAACATGGATTAACCAACAAACATTAACTACATGAAGTACAATACATTTTCACTGCTTTAAGGGAAATATTTCTACAGGCTTTGTTCTCAAGTTTAACAACTAAATAAATAAAATGGGTATGAAAAACACTGAGAGTGATTAAAGTTGGAAATATGTAGCGAAATCCTTCTAGAAATTACAATATCGGAATTTTTTAGCAATTCATTCAGTCTTCAAAAAGAGTATTTACATGAAAAGTCAATTACAGGAAATAGGAAAATCAGTACATACACAATTTTTTTTAAAAATCAGTACATAGTTGAAATTAGTGAATTGTTGATACCCTATTGAAATTATTAAATACTATTGTACATTATTTACTGTTGTATTTAACTTTTAAAAATGGTCAGGCGGAAGAGCAGTCCAAATGGCCTGAGCCTCACCAACAATAAAGACATTTATTTATAGTGCAATTTAATCACACAGAAGCATCATCAAAGCAGAGTGAACCATATCTGTGGCAATCCTCACCTGGAAGGTGCCGTCTGCGAGCTGGTCCAGCTGGTTGTCGGCGATGCGCAGCACGCGCAGGCGGCGCAGCGCCAGGAGCGCGTACTCGGGCATGCTGCGCAGGCGGTTGTTGCTCAGGTCCAGCTCCACCAGGTTGGCGAGCGGCCGGAAGGCCTCGGCGGGCACGCTGCTGAACGACGACGCGAGGCCGTTGTCCAGGCGCAGGCTCGTCAGCGAGTGGCCCACCTGCGAAGGGCACATTCCTCCTCTCGTTACGCGGACTTGCAAAGGCTTTCTCTGAAAACACTCCTGGCTCCTACTCGATATCCCAGACGAGTGAGTCAACACGCAACAAAAAGAAGGTAGAAAGAGACCCATTAGATCTGATAGACATGATCAACTCAGCAGATTTGGACAAAAGACAATTACCCTCATCATAATAAGATTATAAGCTACATATATTACAAACTAGGGCAAACAAATCTAAGTGAATGTAGCAAATAGATAATGTTTATTTATTTATTTATTTATTTATTTATTTATTTATTTACGTCAAAAACAGTAAAAACCGTGTATGACGTGCTATGGGGAGAAGTTAATTTGAAGTTACATGTCAGTACTAATCAGTACAACTAATATCATTCTAGTTCGGAAACTTATCTGATGGATAAGTTATAACGGGAGTGCATCAAACTGTCAAGATAACGGTGAAAGAGAGATAGAGATGTACTTTTCAGGCAGGGACTCCCTGTTACATTAATTTAGTTGGACCATTCCTGAACGAAAGATGTGAAGAGGCGCTTAGAGAAACAATGCAGTGATATCTTTCTTAAAAAACCTAACGGATGCAAGCCCTTGCTTCCACAATTCGCCTTTGAAATCGAAACCCGAAGCCATCGCGGGATTCATCGAACCTCTGAGAAGGCCTCTGCCTCGATGGTGGCGATCTCGTTCTCGGCCAGGTCCAGCACGCGCAGGCCGCGCGCGTGCGCGAACGCGTGGTTGCGGATGGTGCGCAGGTTGGAGCGCGTGATGCGCAGCTCCTCCAGGTCCACGCCCGTGTTCAGCAGGTCCTCCGCCGAGAGCGTGTCACGCGGCAGCTTCGACACCGCCAGGGAACGCAGGTTTTGGAACCTGCGCAGCCAACGTGATTCTGCGCATCTTTTCACTAGTGCCTGCGCGTTGTACAGGTTCACGGAGAAGGAATTTGGGAAATAATGTTTCATGATTATGCGAGAAAAATATTTGTAAAGAAACTTTCATTAAAAGTATGAGAAAATGTTACAATGCAAAAGAAGAAAATAAGCTATGACATTCAAAAATTCAATGTTTGTGTGTCTTCACTTTGAACAACCACTGACATTATATAAGACAGAAAAAATAGGCAGAACATATTAGTCTATTTTGCAAATATATTCTGACTGTTCTAGACTTTTATCATGAAAATTTCTTATTCTCAATCAGACATATTTTTATAATTGTATTCTTTGATAGTGTTCTCTGATTAATTGCATACATTTTCATGCATTGTGACAAAAATAAATAAATACAATATGCAAATTAAACAAGCAAGGTTACGGGGAACTAGAAACTAAATATTGAACTGAAGACATGTAATTGAAGAAGTATTCTTTACTCCTCAGCTAGTTGTATTTTGTGTCTGCGTTTTACATTGTCCATACATTCATTATCATCGTTGTCATCATCATCACCATCCGAAATATTAAATAAAGCAGATTCACGTATCTAGGTAAATCTGAATATATGAATCTGTTAATTGGTCAATTTTGAGGTAAAAAATAGAATCAAGACCATAATTATATTTAGACCTCTAATACATAATGCATATTATAATAATACACTTATTCCGTATCTACTGACTTTTCTCGTAGAGTGAATAATGCGCTCAAATTTAATTTTTCTTTATATTTTCATTTGTTGCAGAAATTTCTTATTTTTTCGAGAACTCTAAGCTCTTGTTCTCGTTTCAGAACATTCTTCGTCCAATTCACCTCGCGAACATTACGCCCTCAGTTTTATCTCTCTACTAAGGAGAGTTGCAATGAACGAAGGTGTGTGACAGTGTGAAGAGTGGCAAGGGGGCCGTCCTCACCGGTTGAGCTCCTGCAGGTCGACGACGCCCATGTCGGGGCCCGAGAGGTCGACGCGGAAGACGCTGGAGCGCGGGGGCGGGGGCTTGGCGTCGCCGGGGCGGCCCGCGCCGCCGCCTGCGCCCGCGCCGCCGGGCAGCGCGGACGCGCGGCCGGGGTCGACGCCCATCTCGGGCCCGGCGAGCGCGCGCAGCCCGGGCGCGCGGTTGTCCGCCAGCAGCAGCGTGCGCAGCGCGCCGAAGCGCTCCAGCAGCGGCGCCGCCAGCCGCGTCAGGTTGTTGGCCGACAGGTCGAGCCACGCCAGCGACCCCTCCAGCCCCGAGAAGGCGCCGGCCGACGCGTCCGCCAGCCCGCAGCCGCGGAACGACAGCTCGCGCACGTGCGCGTCGCGGAACGCGTCCACCTGCGCGAGGCACGCGTACTCACTCAACACTTGAATCAAACGCGAGGGCCTTTAAATTATGTAGGCGACAGCTCCAACCCGGTAGAGTTACTATAACTAAATATGGCAAATTAAAGGTGTTGACGGGTATCTTTGTTTTCGGCCCGGAAACTGCAAGCTCTGAGGATGATCGCTACGCGATCGAAACGATCATTAGCAAAATAAATTTTGATAGCAGATAAAACCTTTAATTTACTATATTTAATTAATAGAAGGTATCTACCTCACCAGCGATCTAATTAATTACTATAACTGTTTAGATCTAAATAAATATAAAGTAAATGTTAGAAATATTCTGTCAGAACAACATAAATATGTTTGGCGTTTAGTTCCCATCAGCGGAAGTGCATCATCCCCCATCATAGAGATCTGGTTCGTTATAATGAAAACAGTTCTCTTGGAACCAAATTTATTATTCGAAGCGAATGAGTCTTAGTGGAGAAACAATTTATATACAATATTATACACACCAAGAAATACTCAGTCTGAACATTTGCTTCATTTATTTTTTTCTTTATTTTATCCTACTTGTACTTTAATATTTCACATAGTATTAAAACTATTCACGTTATTCATTTTAAAACACCGACAGAAAACAAATATTTTTTCCTCGCCTTATCATATGGCTGAAGTAGAGTTATCAAAGAATATGAGATTTTTAATTTTGTCCGACATATGAAAGAATGACAAAAATGCAAGTCAATAAAATGTAGGAAATGCGCATATATTTTTCTTTAGAGGAGTACCAGACACATGTTGTTTTAGCCAGAAAATATGCCTGTTTTACCCTTACATTAATAGACTCGCAGATAGCATGGCGGTTTTCTTTTTCAATTTTTCTGTATATCGAAAAACGACAGTCGGTGAAAGATATTTCGGGAGTCCGTGAGCGATATGTCGAGCAGGCCGGAGTAGATGCGCACCGGCGATGTTGCGGCGGCGATGGTGTGACGGTTAGCGTACCGGACTGTTATACCCAAGTTCGCGGGTTCAAACCCGATCGAAGCCGTGGATTTTTAGGGCGACAAAATCCTTCGTACGCCTTCCTTCGGAGGGGAAGTAAAGCCGGCTGTCCCATGTTAGTAGATTTACTTGCATGTAAAAGATCCTCAAGCCTAAATGACGCCTCTGAGCTAAATTCAAATCGCCTGTTTCTCGCCCAAGAAATACCTCCTTTCTCTGCTTGTTGATGTAAGGAGCGTAGCGAAATTTGCGTGGTCAGGCGGAAGAGCGGGCTTGATGGCCCGAGTCTCGCCACGTAAAATAAGGCAAATTCAATTCAATTCAATTCACCTGGACGGAGGTGATGGGGTTTCCGTCGAGCGACGTGCGGTTGAGCCACTCGAACTGCTCGAAGGCGTTGGGCGGCAGGAAGGCGATCTGGTTGTGGTCGAGGCGCAGCGAGTCGAGGGACCAGCGCAGGCGCTGCCGATCGCCGCCCGCGCCACCCACGCCCGCGCCCGCGCCCGCGCCGCCCTCGTCGCCCGGCGCGCCGGGGCCCTCGGGGGCGTGCAGCCCCGTGATGCGGTTGTAGCTCAGGTCCAGGTGCTTCAGCGCAGTCAGCGGGCTCTGCACGCACACAGCGCACCTGGCGGTCAGACGTTGTACCACGGACAAACAGGGGCGAAAGGGGACAGAACACATTGCTACATTATCGTTTTTCGTGAACTCATGCTTTAACCTCGAAATTGCTCCCACTCGGTAATTGCCACGTATGTTTCTATTGAAAAGTGGAACTCAGGCAACGTGAAACTCCTCTGTAATAGTGCCGTGTATACGTTTTGGCAGTATAAAAAGTTTCATTCGTGTTTTAAATGAAATTGATCCGGCAATTTAATTATTGAAGAAAAAATTGAGAAATTGAAATGAATGATTTTCAAAATGTACATTTAATATTTTTATTTCGTTACAATTTCTCTCCCTAATGTCGAAGGCTTATTTTTGTATGAATTCAAGCAGAACCTCAATTAGTTTCCTGCATTCTGTGCAACCAAGTGGCCGGTGCCAGAGATATGTACAAAAGTATACGCAACTAAAATTCTTATTCATTATAATGGTATTGTGGTTGAAATGTAGGATTACCGTGTAAAAAGTCCAATTATCAGTTATTGAAGATACACACATTACGCATGACAGGCATACGTAGGATATGCCAGTAAACGTACACAATTTAGTGACATTTTAAAGTGATATACTGAGGTTCAGTGATCATGTAATTGAGAATAACTTGTAAACAAATTGGAAAATGGGAATTAACGGAATAATTCCTAAAAATTTTTGTTAAAAATATTTCAAAATTTTTATACACATTTCATAACGTCACACTTGCTCAATTTTCTCTCCTCCCGCTGTCCTCTCTCTATCCTTTCTCTCTCCCTTTCACTCCTCCCACTCTCCCTCTCTCTTTTTCACCCTCACTCTCATTTCATCGCAAGACGACGTCCGCGTATAATTAGTTGCATGTTCCCTTGAAAGTAGTTCAAAGCGAACGACTTCTTTCTTTCTACTCTTAAGGAGAGTGCCCGCGCCGCCCCTGGGCGGTGGCGGCGCGGCTGGGCTCACCAGCTGGCGGTAGGGCACGTTGGCGAGCAGGTTGTGGCGCAGGGCGAGGCGCGCGAGGCGGGGCGGGCCGGCGCGGAAGGCGGCGGCGTCCAGCTCCAGCAGCGCGTTGCCGCCCAGGTCGAGCGCCTCGAGCTGCGGCAGCGCGGCGAAGGCGTCGGGCGGCAGCGCGGCCAGCAGGTTGTCGGCCAGCGACAGCTCCTGCAGCGACCCCTCCAGCCCGCGCCACGACTCCGCGCCCACCTCCGAGATGTAGTTGCCTGCGCAACCGCCCACAGCGCATCGCGCGCTCAGTCGACCCACTTCATCCCCTTCCATTTTGGGCTACGGTGCCACATTCGCTGCCTCGAGAGGGATAAAGAGAAAACAATAAAGTTTATTCATTTACGTCAAAAACAGTTAAAAACTGTGTTGACGTGCTATGGGGAAAAGTTAATTTAAAGTTACATTTATGTCCAAAAGCAAAACAAGGGGCCATCTCAGCATTTGCTCGAGGATCAGGGAAACTGGACGAAACCATGATCGAGATGGGGGTCATTGACCCAGAAGCTGGAGGGCAATTCTTGTTACAGGCTCTTTACAATTATACAATCCAAATGGTATGTAATACATTAAATGTCATTGTTAAAATTAATATTACTTTCCTTTTGAATGCTCGTTATAGTTTCTAATTGTATAGAAACACTTGTGCAGGAAAAAATATTTTACTTGGGACAAACTTGTGTATCGAAGTTCAGTTTACATTCATGAGTAACGCAAATTGACGTACATGTTCCGATCGAGAGATAATCTGGAACACAGGCGAACGTCGTAGAATTTCCGAACTAAACATAGAAATCAGTTTGAATTAAAGATAGTTTAATTTCCAAATGACAGCTTGAAATTTTGAAAGGACACGGTACAGTTTAATTTTAAAATGAGAAGCTTTTCTTTTTTTATGAAATGAGTACAATACAACACAAAATGAATGTTGAAAATATAATTTATGCAAAGAGCAAACGTGAAAGCTCTGATACCTAGCCGAGCTCTTCGTTGTAGCCACGAGAAAAAGCGAACGGAATGCAATTGGACAATGCCTCTTTTGGTGGTGAAGGTAAAAAGCGTAGGAGAAGTTGAACGCGCGATGCAAACGGGATACGATGAGCTTCCTGCGCAATCACCCATGTCCTGGCCAGAGTGGCTCAGCGCAGAACAATTAACGCACATTCGCAGGAAGACTTCCTTGTAAAAGTACCGCAGACTTGGAGTAATTTTTTTATGGAGTCGTACAGAACGATGAATATGAAATAAAACTGGAATATAACAGAAGACGTAACTGTGAAAGTTAGCAAATTTCAAGTTTTTACAGATAACGTTGACGTGCAACTAAAACAACACACTATAGACCATCGTATTTACATCCAAAGAATGTCTATTGCTTTTGATGAACCTAATGGAATTTGTAAGGGCATACATTGACATTCATCATATTCATTGCTCCTTGGAATCACTTGTCGAGCTCATTATATAATTAATAATTATTCTCCTTGCGTGATCGCATCTATTTTACTTAATGACGTTCCAATGAAAATAAAATTTCTCTGTCGAGTATATATTATATCGATATAGATGAGTGGTTGTGATCACGTTTACGTCCATACTCATTGTGAATGCTGCGTCCATGTTTGTGTTAAAATTTCTCTTTCATGTCCTCGCGGCATCTACGTTAATGACTTAATTGACAGAAATAGCTCATCTTTTACTTTCAAGATGATCTGTCGTCTTAAAGAACAGGCACTTTCAAAGGTCCCATCATTCTAGAGAATCCTTAGTTAAATATATTTTTATTTAGGAAATAGTGAAGAGTTTATAAAACACTTTTCATTGCCAGAATCAAAGATAGTAATTTCGTAAAATATTTGCATTGACGGACAATATCTGATTTGTTTAACTATGTCATTTAAGAAAGACCGCATGTCCATTTTTGGCATAAATGAGTTTAGAAACTTGATCCTACCAATACAAGGTACGTGCATTTTCTTGGCATGCAACCAACTATTTTCCTGTATTCTTTCTGTGAAAAAGTCGGGTTTCTTTAGAGAGTTTTCTTTGGACGGGTCACAAGTTCTGGATGTGAGTTTTGTTCTATAATGAACATTAGCGCACTTCTTGCGCTACAAATATATTAAAATAAATATATTATCTTAAAAGAATTTTAAAGCAAACTTTAAACTCTCATTTAGACAATCACAGTTAAAACCAAACAAGATGATAGAATATAGGGTTTCTGCTTGGATTATGTGTAAACTTTGAACCTTCCCAAAGCTCAGCCCCAATTCAAGATGTATTCTACCTAGAATAACTGTGAATGAATGCATTTTGCATTACTAATATGAAAACAAATGAGTGTCAATTTCATGTCTACCACGAAGGAAATGCTCGTAATAGAGTAAATGACGTATGTTCTTTCATTTATGATTAAATGAAGCATTAGTCAAAATGAAAGATCTTAGTCTTTTTTCTGAGGGTTCCTCGGGACAAAACAAGTATCCTACAGTAGTCCGCTTCTGTCTAGCCCTTGCAGAAACTGGAAGATTTAAGGAAGAGAGAAGCTATTTCCCGGGTAGAGGATATTCTTGGAATATTTGTGACATGAACTTTGGACTTAAAAAACGAGTGCTTCGAAGAGCTGAGTGTAAATATACAGTTAAGGAGTACGTAGAGTATATACGCATAGTGAATACAAATAAGAACAACAGATTGTAGTAAAACTGGTATCAACTGAAGATATTCTTAAATTTTTTAATGGTGCGTGAATTACTATTGAAGAGGTGGATCGTCTTTAGTAAATCAAAATTCCAAATTCCAATAATTCAAAAACATATCGTTACAAGCCGCAAACTTTATGTACTTTGTTTGTCATAACAATAGAGCAGTTAATTTATGGCCATGTGATTACATTCATGGTCTAAATGATCACACATTTGACTTTTGAATTCCAGGAGCAAATGTTAATTTTTCTTTGCAAAATGCTTTTGGAGGACCGGTTTCAATTCAGCTAAAGAAAATGTTGGACATTCGTCGTTACATACCTCCAGAACATAGAGAGTTTAATGAGGAAATTTTACAAATTGCGACTGAAAAAGATAATGAGAGCTGAAAAAAGTGTTGTATATTGATAACGGAAAGACAACAATTTTAAAAAGAGCTAGATACACTGTGTACATCGTAAAACAAAATATATGTTAATAGGCACCACCAAAAAGACTCATTATATGTGTTACACAATGATATTATTCATTATAGAGAGGGCATATCACCAATACTTATATTGCAGTAATATTTTGTTTCATCAGTTAAAAAAATATTTTTATTCGACTTCTTTCAAATCGTTCGTTTTCTGAGTTAAAATAATAGCTCTTCAAATACTGTCCAGAGGTAGTTTTATCTCCTGAAAACTGTTTTCGGACATGTGACTTTTCTAAAAAGAACGATTCAATTTTAGTTAATATTATAATATTTTACTTTATGATTATCGGTAATATCTGATATAGATATCAAAAGGGCATTATATCTATAATTACTTTCATATAAATGAATGGTTGCAATTACCGTATCGATGGAAGTGAGCTCTTCACATGTCGTTTTTGTGTTACTTAGAGAAAATATTAATTACCTATATGAGTCAATCTGCCAACTCCATAATTTAGAATAAATCCTTCCTAACCAAACATACAACTTCAATGAAAGAGAACAGAACATTTACAACATAACAGATCAAAAAATACAGAAATATAATAATCCGGCTTTTCGTAAATCATTTTTGAGAAATTATTTGTTGTAACAGTTTAAAACGATATTTGAGGATAACGGAATTAATTGGTTTTCTTCCTTGAAATAATACTTCTGAGAGATTTTGCTTGAACTAGATAGCTAGTAAGCAAGCAAATAATATTGCAATAAATAACACAGAAAATTCAAGGCATCTGTCAACTTGTAAATTCGTAAACTGATATCTCGTAAAAACTGAAAACTCTCTTTAATTAGCTATGACAATCATAACGATATCACTTCACGTGACATTGAAACATATCTTAAATGAAAATTAATATTTTTATTAATATTCATACTGCACATACTAAAGTATGGCAGTATATCAAATTTGAGTCGATGGGGTGAGGGGGAACAGATGCTTGGAACAGCGATAGGAATTTTTGCCATCTGGTCGTCAAGTTGTTAGCTTTGCACACAATCACGTGTCACATCTGAACCATCATTCCATCAGTGGTTCATCTTGTTTATTGTGAAAGAATCACTCGCAACACATTTGTATGAAAATGAAACTTTACAAAATGTGCTGAAGCTAAAAGATTCGAATGACAGTAAACAATATATTTAGTACACTCAGTTTGGTACTATATTATGTACCAATTTAAGTTAATTATTTTTAAAACTTGGTTCATTGTTTTCTAATATTTGCTGTCAAATACAGTGACACTTAAATAGAGGGTATGTCAGCTAATATTTCAATTAAGTTTAATATGAATGGCAAGATCTTTAAAATCTAAAAAAAAAATAGGAGTTAACTTTGGGGAATAGCGTTATCTTTTAAGGTCAGTGATGATATTTACTGATGTAAACGAAGTAGGTGTTCCCAAGGAAACCTTGTACGACAAGAGAGAAAGCAAAAACTCTTATTTTGCTCACATATGATGACTTCTCTTGGATGTCACTGTAAATCTTTTGAAAAACGTTTGCTTGCATGGTTTTAATTACATGCGAGAAAGTGCCCTAAACGAACAAAGTGCGAGGTAAAGCCTCGTTTGTCTGCAGAAGTTTCTCTCTGGGAATCTCAGTGTCCTTCTGTGGTTTTCGCAGGGAGCACTTGCGTGGGATTTTATGGAGATGGAAGAGTCGTGAAAGTCCCTGAAGGTAAGACGGTGGAATTTTAAAACACACCTTTTTTTATTTAGTACGTTTTGAAGTGGAACGTTTATGTAAAATAACTCCGCTGACTATTAGAGTAGTTAGCAAATTTGTTCCTCGTCAAATGACCTTTTAACACGCATAAAATGTGCTCAAATAGATAGGGGATCGTTGCTTAATTTAATTCATGTTATTAAACAAGTAATGAAGAACCCTATAATATCAAAGTAAAAAGAAAGACATGTATAATTCATGAAGAGTCAAGTTCATGACAATTTTCAATATTCTCTTCACACAGATGCAGTAGAGATACGCGCGTTCTGCTTCTCAACATACAACTTACTCGTACATGCGTTTTGCGTCTTTTTTCCATGAACCTTGTTCCCGTCATGTTACTCTTGTCTGTCCTTTTCTTCTTTCCTCAATTTCATTCATATCTCTCTCCCCTCGCCTTCATCCTGTAAGACTTCTAAATAATATTTCTCTCGCACTGATCTCTCACTCTCTACCACACCCTTCCATTGCATGCTCCCATGAGTCCTCCTCCCTCTCACCTTTTCCCCTACATTTTCTTGTCCCAACCCCAGTACTCCTGTAACATCTTACCTAATCTAAATCTCACTATCCTTATCCTTGTTTTTGTTTTTTATTACATTTAGGTATGTTGCTTTACTCCATTCTCTTATTTCTTTGAATAATTCGTTATATCTAGAAATATAAATTTGTTCAAACGTCACATGCCGTATCACCATAATCAGCCCATCCTCAAGAACGCTTGATAAATAGGTCGGGTACAATGAACAAGTGCATGCATCATGTTCAACAGGGGGTGGAATTTAATTAAATGTCACATTTTTGCATTTCACTTTAAAAAATGCCGTTTAGTATACAAATTGAATGTGTATATTGACAAAAGGAAATTACCCATTTTATGTCTTTTTTACATTTTTTATCTATTTCGTGTAATAAGTAATTTTGTACCTTTTCCCGTAATTTTTAATGCATTTTGTGCTGATTTCATCGATTTTAATATAATTTTAAAGATACCTGGATCAAATAACAGTTGCGAGAAGCAAGAAAAACGTTCACCACAGAATTTCTGAGTAGTCCATTCGATTTCTTCGCTCAGAAATTGTAATGACAGCCGTTGAAAATATGTAATCTAAGGTTCCTGTGACCCCTATCAGCACCAATTTCCGTTCGGCCAATTTCGGGATAACGTATACTTAAGATTTCCCGGTAAAGAACTGTCCAAAACAAAAGTTCGCAAGATAAGTTCACATGAACGAAAAAAGAAGCTTCGATTACATCAGTAACGTATCCAACAACTTGAGTTGTTCATGCGAACTTGTTTTTATCACATGTTTTACGTCTTTTTCTTTGGTATTTTTGGGGCTTTTTAAAAGCATTTTAAGAGCATTTTATTGATCATTTGTGTCGATGTTTGAGGTCATCAAAGTCCGCCCCGTGATGGTGGCTGGGGGGGCGGGGGGGGGGGGCTGACCTGTCAAGTCGAGGAGGCGCAGCTTCTGCAGGTGGCGCAGCGCGCGGCTGGGCACGGCCGCCAGCTCGCAGTGCGGCAGCGCCAGCTCCCACATGGAGCGCTCCAGCCCCGCGAACGCCTCGTCCGGCAGCGCCGCCAGCGGGTTGTGGCTGATGTGCAGCCGGTACACCCCTGCACACGCACACGCAGCTCAGCAACGCACGCACGCACGCGCACGCAACTCCTACGGTCATTAGTCCCGAACGCTTCCACCTGATTGGTAGGAAATTCTTCGTACAGAGGCCTGTGCACCCTTGCCGCATCAAATCCAAATTCCAAAAACATTAAGTTTCGCCCCCCGTAAGTACATGATAATACCAAATCAAACATTTAGCCTAATATTAAAGCATGCAAATGTTAAATAAACACTAAACCAATCCCATCCCAAACGAACACCTTAAAAACAACAGCGATGCCAAGCTCAAAATGCCAAGGATGCCCATTCCTAACAATGAATAATATATTGTGTTCAAGACCTTGAAAGGCCACACGGTTGAACAAGAAGAAAATAAATTTAAAAAAATATTTATAGAGGTGTTTGCCAGGTACATGTTTTGACAGATCAAAGAGATTCAGTGTACCTGTTAAACACTAGCGCAAGATCAACCGCCTACCAATCTAGGACAAATGTAACGTGTTTAACTTCGTTGTATGAAATTTCCCACCACGTGCACAAAGTGATCATATTCGACCCCCTACATTCCCCAGAACATTTTAACCTTCATTTTGAAACTCTTGTGTATTGTAGTAGATCAGAGTCGTCCAACTGGCGATGCCAGTTTATTGTGGCCCATGCATCCATGTCGGGTGAGAATATTATGCGCCCAGTCAACACCACCTTTATGTAAAAATAGGTTCTTAGATTTAAGGATTTTTCTAGTAAATTCATAAATTCAAAGACATCCCAATGTGTTTTACTGCGTTATGCATGGTGCGGCCTGAGATCACGCGTCTTCCTCCCAACCCACTTGTTCTAGTAGCCGTGCACACTGCCGAGATCAACAGAACGGGGAAGTCATGTTTGGCTCGCCCGAGTACGGAAATCGCTTCCATATTAAAGCAAGTGGATCACCCGTGTAGTTGATAGTGAGCAGAGGGTGTGAGGGGGTGGGGGTGCGCACCTGTGCCCTGCAGGAAGTAGGGCTCGACGGCGAGCAGCCCGTTGTGCGAGAGCTGCAGCGTGAAGACGCGCGACGAGTTGATGGCGTCGGGCAGCGCCAGCAGCGGCACGCCCACGCACCGCACGGAGCCCAGGTCGGGCTCGGGCCGCGAGCAGCGGCAGCGCGCGTTGAAGAAGCAGGGCGGGCCGCTGGCGGCCGCGGGCCAGCCGTCGTCGCCCGCCGCGCCCAGCGCCGTCGCCCCGAACGCCAGCTCCGCCCCGTAGCCGTAGCCGCCGCCGCTGGCCGCCGCCGCCACCGCCGCCGCCGACGACGTCCACGGCTCCGGCGGCCAGCGCCGCGCGCGCGCCAGCGACGCCCACATCATCAGCAGCACCGCCGCCACCACCAGCGAGTAGCCGAACTTCACCAGCGCGCCCAGGCTCTGCGCGGCGGACGAGAGCGAGGGATTGCCACCGCGCCTCACACACACACACACACACACACACAGCAAGCACTAACACAACAGGAAAGAACTGTAATGCACTCAGACTGCACCTCACACGCATGCACACCCACACACACAAACACTAACACAAACACACACACACACTCATACATAGCAAGCACTAACACAACAGAAAAGAACTGCCATGTGCTAAGACTGCACATAACATGCATACGCGCCCACACACACAAACACACATTAAGCACAAACGCTACAGAAAAGAATTATTGGTATGCGTCCACATTGCACATCACACACACACACACACACACACACACACACTCATACACAGCAAGCACTAACACAACAGGAAAGAACTGTAATGCACTCAGACTGCACCTCACACGCATGCACACCCACACACAAACACACACACATACAGACACACAGCAAACACTAACACAACAAAAAAGAACTGTCATGCGCATGAACTGCTCCTCACACGCATGCACACACACACACACACACACACAGCAAGCACCAACACAACAGAAAAGAACTGCCATGTACTAAGACTGCACGTAACGTGCATACACGTCCACACACACAAACACACACATTAAGCACGAACACAACAGAAAATAATTATTGGTATGCGTCCACATTGCACATCACACACACACACACACACACACACACCTTGCACTAACACAAAAGCAAAGATTACAATGTGCTCAGCCTGCACGTCTGCACACTTTGCACACACAGAACATTATCGCGATTAAATAGAATTGAATTGCGGTCTGACACTGCAGACAATGCCCAAACAAGTGAAATAGACCCATCACTTACGAATCTATGCCATAGTGAAAAACTTCACCCAAGAACGTAAAAATGATTCAACTGGCACGTGAGTTAGGATACTTGCATTTGCCTAATTAGCTCATCTAAGTCGTTCTGTCAGTGGTGAGTGAGGTGAGTGAATGTACCAGTGAGTTATAGTAGGTATAGTTGCGCTCTTGTCAAGTTGTGGAGAAAAACGTATTGTATTAGGAATTGAGAAGTAAAATATGTGACCGAATAAAGCCGACTGTTTTCCGTTTGGTTGTTAGGGGAAAGAAAATATATTACCGGAGATTTCTATTTCTTTTCATCTGTGAGGGATAATTGAGGGCACGTTGTTCCACAATTTTTGAAATGTAATTTACTTTTTGCGTGTCGGTCAACGGCTTTTGTTTAAAAGTACAAATTAAAAACTACGAAATATACATCTTTCATCCTTTATTATATGTGACAGGTTTGATAATACAAGGTGCAGAACTGTGTATTAAAGATGATAAATCAATTTAGTTATATGTTTAACCAACTGCCGATTTGCGTTCTCAAATTGTGAACGCGTTTAAAGACAATATCTTAGATTCTCGTTTGAAATAATTTACTGTCTCACACTTAATAAACTCTATAAAATATTTGGAAACATTGACAATTTTGTTATTGTTTGAAGGGCAGTTTTTTCTTCTTAAAAAATGGAGAAATAGCGAATAAGAGACGTAAATAATAAAGTACATCGTCAATTAGGTTACTTTATTCTATTGAATAAGGGTAATTACAATCACAAACAAATAAATTATTTATTAGATTTAGTAAGTACGTGTATTGCCATACTTTGTCCGAGTCCAAAAAATATATCTTCCACTAAATCATAATTTTTTTACTTAAATGAAAAAAATTGTTGAGAAGAAGGCCAGTTTTGCTAGTAAAAATGCAATAAATTTAGTTTAGACAAGACAGTCCTTAGGGAGAAAAACGTATTGCCTTTGCGCGCAAAACACACGTCTCTAGTGACATAGAATAAAATATTTCTCCTGCAAAACGACAGTGTACATGTGTCACTTAACTTGTAAACCGGACGATACGTATAAATTGCTTTAGTTGCAAAACTTCGTAATCACGATCGCGACAACCTTAGAAGCAAGACGAGGCAACGAGGAAACTTTCTGCATGCATATTCAATATCGCGCAGCATGACCTCACGTTCCAGTAAGCTTTCTTTTGTCTCCGGCTTTCATGCGTTTTACCTCCAAACGCAATCCATTACGAGGGACATCTCGGAATGCTAACGCACCTCTGAACTTCGAGTCATTTTCTCTCGCTTCCAGGAGAAACGCCGAGAAACCCTGACGGCGCTCGTGGAAACCTTCGCCCTCGGGTGACCGGCGTCGCGTCACCGCGGACCGGCGACCCTCTCTACCTCCTGGCCTGCGGGACGGATCGGGAGGGGGGCGGGGCAGGGGGAGGGGCGTCATCAGCGGGCACTCGACGCCCCGCGAGGTCAAGGGTGCGCGACCCGCCTGCCCCCCCGTCCCCCGTGGCCCACTTCCGGTCGGCACAGACGCCGCCCGCGCAGAGGGTGGGCCACCCGGCGGGAAAGCCTTTGTAACGACGTTTAGGGGAAACCAATGGCGGACGTGTCCTCGTTGCGGTAGCACTTTCGTGCCAGCCGCCAGTCAAATATTCAAACAATATTGTCACATCAATAAATTAACGATAGCTTCTTATAAATCTGAATGGAGCATTATAATAATTATTTTTATTCAATGAAAAGAGAAGTTGTGAAATATTGTTTTAGAAAACAATGTTAACATTAACACTTAGTATCTCCTATGATTTTTCATTTTCAAAAGTTGGCAAAACTAATATAGGTTATATTGACTTTGGCTCCCGTACTTTTCCTTGGTTCTGCGTTGTATATCAGTCTTCATTGGTTGCATATAAAGCGAATTATCGAATACTTTGTCGTTGTGAGTGATTCAAAATGTTAGTAAGGTTTTCGATTGAATTCGAACAGAAACAGTGCTGACAATAAGCATGATTTGTGTTTATGTGACAAGAAAAAGCACTTCCAGTTGTGAATATCGTAGGAGTTTTTTGTTTACTTACTCCTCAGAGTTTCCGGTGAGGTATGAGGTATTTAATACAATCTGATTTATTAAAAACTACTATTCATTGAATGAAACAAAAAGGACCTTTGACCGTGAAAAGTCTTAAATATCTTTCGAAACATATGCCCGAGAAAGATATTCAGTAAGAGCTTTTACTAAATTAAACCGATTTTATTAAAAACTTAGACCGGTAAGGGGCAATTTCTTTCGGTTATCTTGAAGATCAGATTTACTTTCATTTAAAGTATTCTTGTAGAGTGCGACAGCGTCGTCGATCGGACGGACATACTGCCTCAACAGCCGGCTGAATAGCAAGCGAAATTCTAAGTTCCAAAATAATCCAGCACAATGTCTTGAATGTAGAGTGAATATAGAGGTAAAGTGAATATGAAATGCATAGAGCGTAACGTTACCACACAACTCAGTCGGCGCAGAGCTCTGGTTCCAAATGCACAAATGGCAGGAATGTCGAGGCTCTTATCACAACGCATTGGCGTTGGCGCTCCAAACACCGTTTCCTTGAAATGCGAGCTATCAACTACTTCGTTCGCCGTCGCCTACCAATAAACATCCCATAAATGAGGCAGCGACCTTGAGAATGTGGAAATTTCCGAGAAATGTGATCAATAAGAGGTGAATTTGTAACATATTTTACGCCACGCTCTTTTAAATTCTACGTAAAATAAAGTGAGTTTTATTGAACATTATACATTTTCTCAAAGTCGCATTATCTCATTTTTTGCACTTAATAAAGATAATTTTATAATCAGACTCAAATATGTGTTTTAGTGACATATTTTCAGGATATTTTAAAAATATCACGTTTTTCTTAAAATCATTGTAAATTTCTTTTTTAATAGTATGCAGAGATTAAAACATTAATCTTCAATACCAGAGTCGGAGTGTCAGTCTTTTGTGAAACTGTTTCAGCTTATAAGAAGTCTCAGCCGACAAATTCAGAGAACCTCATATATTTTCTCACTGACAAAGTCATAATTTTAGCAGAGGTGTTTGTTTTTATTAATTTATTGATGAATAATGCAAAAGATAATTTCTCATTTTCGTGTCTTGGAAATAAAAACAAATACTAACAAATGCTGGAGAACATTTTTTCCTTGAATGCATTATAAAAGACGCGTATTCTTTCATTTTATAAAACAAGTGTGACGAACTGACTAAAATTGGCGACAGCACACGATGCACGAACTCGTACAGCTCGTAGTATTGAAGAGCATGACACGTCTCCAGACAAGAGATAGTCAACACAAAGTCAGTCAAAGCACCTCCAATTGCGCGCTGTTAGTAACCCATCTTTTAGAGACAGCTTGAAGTGACCCCGCAATATCCTTTCGCTGTTGCCGTTTGGGCGTGCGGAGCAGTTGCGTATTACGTCCTGGAAGTTAGCAGGACCATTTCATCCAATCACAAAACTGCATAGTACATAATTTGCCGCTTTTTTGCCGTTCTTAAGATGTGGAAAAAAAATTTTTGCCGCGGGTCATTTTCTCAAAAAAATCTGTGGTCCTGCTAACTTCCAATGGAAGTTAGCAGGACCACACCTCTAAATCAGTTACTATTGTAAGTATATACCCAAAATTATACTCCAAATTTGCCGCTTTTTATTTACAAACGATTAGTGAAAAAATCAAACTGATATCTCAAATCCTTCAAAAAATATTGCCAAAAAACCAAAAAATAAAAGATGCGCTACTTTTGCAAGCGCCGTCGAAGAAGAAAAGACACATCCGCTGGCATTCATTCGCCGTAGCAATTCATACTCAACGCCAAAATATGCCGCAAACACGGGCTAAACATAATCAATAATCAAAACTTTTGCCGCGGACCGGTTATATTCAATTACCTGGGTTCAAATCCCAGAGTTTGCCTCATACAACAGCTCTGAGAAATTTAAAATGCCCGCTCCTCCTAAACTAACAGCCATAACAATTCATACTCTGCGCCAAAATTTGCCGTAATTAAGTGCTTAATATAAACTATAATAAAAAAATTTGCCGCGGACCGGTTAATTTCAATTACGTGGGTTCGAATTCCGCAATGCCCCTGTAACGAACGTCCGGCGCAGGTAATGAAGACCATACCTCCTGAACATGCAGCCATAACAACTCATAATCGGCACCAAACTTTGACGCAATCAAGTACTAATTACAATCCGTAACAAAAGAATATTCTCCGGACCAGTTAAACTATTGTATAGGGGTTCGAATCCCAGATTTCGCCTTCCTACGAGAGCCTTGAACACGTGAAGAAGTCCGAAAGTTAAGAAGCCCGTTTCTACTAAACTATCAGCCCTAACAATTCATACACTACGTCAAACTTTGAAGCAAACAAGTACTAAATACAATCGGTAACAAAAAAATTTGCCACGGACCGTTTAGATTATATTATCTAGGTTCGAATCCCAGATTTCGCCCTCTTACATGAGCTCTGCGAAAGTTAAGAAGCCCGTTCCTCCTAAACTATCGGCAATAACAATTCATACTCTACGTCTTAATTTGATGCAAATAAGTATTCAATAAAATCTGTAACAAAAAAATTTGCCACGGACCGTTTAGATTATATTATCTAGGTTCGAATCCCAGATTTCGCCCTCTTACATGAGCTCTGCGAAAGTTAAGAAGCCCGTTCCTCCTAAACTATCGGCAATAACAATTCATACTCTACGTCTTAATTTGATGCAAATAAGTATTCAATAAAATCTGTAACAAAAAAATTTGCCACGGACCGTTTAGATTATATTATCTAGGTTCGAATCCCAGATTTCGCCCTCTTACATGAGCTCTGCGAAAGTTAAGAAGCCCGTTCCTCCTAAACTATCGGCAATAACAATTCATACTCTACGTCTTAATTTGAGGCAAATAAGTATTCAATAAAATCTGTAACAAAAAAATTTGCCGCGGACCGGTTAGATTATATTATCCCGGTTCGAATCCCAGATTTCGCCCTCTTACATGAGCTCTGCGAAAGTTAAGAAGCCCGTTCCTCCTAAACTATCGGCAATAACAATTCATACTCTACGTCTTAATTTGAGGCAAACAAGTATTCAATAAAATCTGTAACAAAAAAATTTGCCGCGGACCGGTTAGATTATATTATCCCGGTTCGAATCCCAGATTTCGCCCTCTTACATGAGCTCTGCGAAAGTTAAGAAGCCCGTTCCTCCAAAACTATCGGCAATAACAATCCATACTCTACGTCTTAATTTGATGCAAACAAGTATTCAATAAAATCTGTAACAAAAAAATTTGCCGCGGACCGGTTAGATTATATTATCCCGGTTCGAATCCCAGATTTCGCCCTCTTACATGAGCTCTGCGAAAGTTAAGAAGCCCGTTCCTCCTAAACTATCGGCAATAACAATTCATACTCTACGTCTTAATTTGAGGCAAACAAGTATTCAATAAAATCTATAACAAAAAAATTTGCCGCGGACCGGTTAGATTATATTATCCCGGTTCGAATCCCAGATTTCGCCCTCTTACATGAGCTCTGCGAAAGTTAAGAAGCCCGTTCCTCCTAAACTATCGGGAATAACAATTCATACTCTACGTCTTAATTTGATGCAAACAAGTATTCAATAAAATCTATGACAAGAAATTTTGCCGCGGACCGGTTAGATTATATTATCCTGGTTCGAATCCCAGATTTCGCCCTTGTACTTGAGCTCTGCGAAAGTTAAGAAGCTCATTCCTCCTAAACTATCATCCATAACAATTAATACGCTACGTCTAAATGTGATGCAAACAAGTATTCAATAAAATTTGTAGCAAGAAAATTTGCCGCGGTCCGCTTAGATTATACTATCGTGGTTCGAATCCTAGATTTCTCCCTCATACACGAGCTCTGCGAAAGTTAAGAAGCCCGTTCTTCCTAAACTATCAGCCATAACAATTCATACTCTATGTCTAAATTTGATACATACAAGTTTTAAATAAAATCTGTAACAAGAAAATTTGCCGCTGACTGGTTAAATTACATTAGTCGGGTTGAATCTCAGATTTCTCCCTCCTACGAGAGCTCAGAAAAAGTGAAGAAGCTTGTTCCTCCTAAACCATCCGCAAAACAATTTATACTCTACGCGAAAATTTGATGCAATCAAGTATTAAATACAATCTGTAAGATTCCAATTGGCCGCGGACCGGTTAAATTCCGAAGTTTGGGACCCAGATTTCGCTCTCTTAAGAGAGTTCTGCGTAAGTTTAGAAGCTCAGTCGTCCCAAACTATCAGCAATATTATTTAATACTGTACGCCAAAACTTGCCGTAAACAAGTGCTTAATATAAACTGTAAGAAAAAAATTGACAAGGGCCGGTTGGAATTAATTACACGGATACAAATCCCAAAAGTTGCCTCCAAGGTAAGTCCTTATCATACCAATTCATACTCTACATCAATTTTTGTCGCAATAAAGTACTAAATACTATCGGTAACAAAAATATTTTTCGCTAACCGGTTAATTTTAAATTACATGGGATCGAATCCAAGAATGACCCTCTATGGGATGTCCTGCGCAAGTTAAAGAAACCGTACCTCCTAAACCAGCAGCCATAACAATTCATTATCGACACAAAAAATATCGCAAAAAAGTGCAAATGTACTGGTAACCGGATACCTTCAATTACCAGGGTTCGAATATCCGATTTTGTGTAACGAGTGCCTGGCTACATTAAGATGTCTGTTCCTAGTAAATAATGAGGCATAACGAAGCATACTCTTCCTCAAAATGTGCGGTAAATAAGTGCTTAATATGACAATTGTAATTATAATAAAATATTTTCCCAGGCTTACGTGTTTTCATTCGTCTTATATTTTAGAACAAATTACAATGGCTGTATATAGTTAATAGTGTACTCACTACTTCCTTTGGAAAGCGAGCTTCAAAGTTTACCCATTTTTTAGTCATGATGCTATAGTGACATTTCTTTGGCTTTCTGAGACCATTTCCGTAACAGAAATTGTCAAACTGCGCAATGCATCAGGGCTAAATACACAAATAGATATTGCGAATAAGAATCATCTACATGGCGAATTTTTTTCGCAACGTTTCCTGTTGCATCTGGACGTAAGTAGGCATATGGTTCACCAATGAACTTTTTATATAAGGTTATTTGGTGATTCCGTACACCTTCTCAATGTAGCCAGAGCTTTAACTGGATCTGGGTAAAATAATTCAGCGGGCAAAGATCCTCGCTATAGGAAAATGGACTGACTGCTTGTGTCTTTAAAGCTTCGAAGCAGCGATACACATGAGCAGATGTGTCTTCTAAGGTGCATCAAACTGCATTTGTGGTTGGCTGGCGTAATTGCCGTTCACCACATTGTCCTTCTCCTTTTGATATTTCTCGTTCTGACAAGACATTCGGAGCATTATTCTTCCGATCAAATGTCTAGACAATTGAGAATTATGACATTTGCATTTTCATAAAACATCCATAATATTTTACAAACGCTTTAATTATCAATACTATTGTTTAATATATTATAGGAATAGTTAATGGAAGATGGTGATTTATTCCTAGAATTAATTGTGTTCTCGTGAATTCAAGAAGTATTACTGCTTAATATAGTAATTAAGTATTCTTTAAATTTATAATCTTATTTTTAGTATTCCTACAGCAGCACATACGAGTATATTTTCACTATTATTTGTAACTGATATGTAATCTTAAAATAAGGCAACATGTATTCTACAACCGAAGACTTCATCAAAGTCTTAGGGGTTTAATAAAATACCTATAATACCTTTAATTTTTCTGAATTCTTTTTTTTAATGAAAATAGTTCATCAATATTACTAATTTTTAATACGTGTATGACTCCTAAATCACAAGATATTCGTGCCCACTGAAGATATGCAAATAAAATTCCAACATTTCAGGAAGTTTGTAAATTCCCATAAACCTTGGTTCGTGTTCAGCCTTCTATGTTTCACTTATGAATACCGTAGTTATAATTTAGAACAAAAATGCATTGCGTCACTCGACAGTGTCAGTGAATACGCGGAGAAACGACGCTACGCACATCCCCGTTGGCAGACGTTGCGCCTGTCTGCAGTGATGCGGCAGCCGATCTGGATTTCGGAAATAAAATGTTAACTCAATACTTTCGCAGACAATTTTTTTTTCCTCGAAAAATCTGGATCTACTATTCCTCATGAACCCAAACACTGAAACTGAGGTATTTTTTGTAATGGAAGCTAAACCTAATTTGTAGAAGCAACATTTATCTTTTTATTCGTTACAAAGGCCTTCCATTACCAATTTTTGGTTTTCGAAAATTCGTCACTGCACCATTACAGTACTTTCTCTTTACTAGGTACACGCAGTGAGACTACAATGTAACAATCGACGGGTGCACGAACGGATGGTTTGAACAAGATCTATAGAGAAAATTCTCCAAAACTGTATATTTCCCTTTAGCTACGGATATCCATTTTCCCCAGCTCTACATAATGAATTACGTGCATATGGTATGTACGAACACGAGAAAGTAATATACAAACATATAAGGCAAGAACGTAGAGGACACATTGAACCATGGTTTGATATATTTTAACTTTCTCGCTCTTACGAATGTAATTGCAATCGTGCCCTGGAAAACTGCGAATTTCCGTCAGAAAATCTCCAATCGTCGGTTTCTGATAACGTAAGTCTTACATATATTCGTAGTAAATTTCTTCCTCTAACTCGCGGTGATGATGGAATCGTTTTTTAGTGGGTCCTTCACAATCGCTTGACGGCAAAACGTCTTAATTTAGGGGCTAAAAGCCAACTGGTCAAAAAATCTCTGGTCATTACAAGACCAGTCTAAGCCGATTTTCTTCAAGATTGATATTGACTACTGATTGATACTGAAACTTTCTACAAGATTGATTACCCGATCGCCCTGAACGAACGGCTGAGGAAGTTTCAAAACTATATTTTAATTTTTGAAGGTATTTTCCCCAAACCTTTATAAACATTTTCACAATTTTCTCAAAAATGACTCCACATTTGTTTTCATTAAATGTTATCCTCGGATAGCGTAAAAGTGAGAGTGTGGTGCAGGTGCCATTTTTGTTTAAATCCCTTTTAAAGACACACCTTGAAATAATGTTTATTTTTTCGAAAAAAGTAGTAATTTTCCTCAATATAGGGAATTTTAAATTTTTTAAAATATTTTTTCTCAAAAACCGCTCCAAATTCTTTCTTCACATTTTCTCCATGTATGTATCAAGGGAGGGTAAAAAATATGGGGTAGTGTAAATAAAATCCTAGATTTTACTTCAAGTGTGAAATAAATGGTAAAATCATTTACTATCGAGCAAATGCATTACTTCACTTGGTGTGCATAACCTTTTACTTGTACTAGGAAGTAAATGTTGGGAAAAGAAGTAAATATTTGTTGGAGAACGCTGGGGAAATTGGTTCATACTCGTATCGTGAGGAGCAAATTCGTGAGGGTTGATTGCTCAGCTTATTCAGTTTATTACTGTGATCACGAAAGCATTGAGCTCCTCAGAAAAGATATCTGAGAAAGACTACTTAGTTTCTCAAACAAAAGAGTTTCGTGAAATCATGGAAAAATATAAGTGTTATATATGACACAGTGTTAAATAAATCGTAGTTTCCAAACATTAGGACTTGAAAGGAAACTGCACACTCTGCGATTATTACTGAGTATGAACAGGCATGTGGAAAACCACTGATACGGCCGCAAGTCAAAGAAAAACCTAGTGGTGCTACAGGATGGCACAGACTTTCCCGCATTAGTTTTCTATTTCGTTTGGTCTCGGCTAGCTATTCGGACATGCCACATACTCTTGCCAGCTGCCATCTATCGCTGCCTAAAGTACGTTTTTTGGATATTTTCTTAATTTTTCTGTTTCCTAATAGTAGAACGGAAATATTATTTTAAGCTTTTTAATGAACAGTAAAATTTGGTCCTAAATGGAAATTTTCTTTGAAAAATTTGAAGCCCTTTATAAGAGAATGGCGTTTAAACGCTATTGTAAATTCGAAATTCGAAGCTCTTTTTCACAAAAAATTGTTGAGTTTTCGAAAAACTTCATTAGAAATCTTTCGAAGCACTTTAACTCATAAATACATCAGTGTTTACAAATTGCTGTAAATGTGCATATTAACCGTGGAGAAGTTGGGGTTGCCTGAGACGTGACGTAGGTGGCGCGAGGACATTTTTGACCCCTTTAAGTTATTCCTTTATAATAGTATATCTGACAACAAATAAGTGTGAAATTAATTATTTTATTGATTATCAATCATTTATAAGGTAGTATTACCATAATGTACTATTATAAACAAACATGCAAATGAATAATTTAAAAATTTTTATTAGTATTTATATTTTTATATTAAAGGACAAAATTGTCAATTATCTTTTATTTTATGTAGTGACCCCAGTAACGTTTTTCTGAATATTTCGACGACAAAAGTATCAGAAAATTCAGTAAGTTTTTAATTTTCTAACATTGTCTCACACAAAAATAAGTAAACAATTTATTGAAAATGGCTTAGATCCAATCAGAAAAATTTAGAAAGAGTACAAAATATAAGATGTTTATATTAGTGTTACAAATATTAATAAATTAATTATTACATTGAAAAATTGGAAAAGAATATATAACATGTCAACAATTTATTACACTTCACAATAAACTACATTGTTTTCTCAAAACATCACAATGATCTTTACAAACTTTTTGTTATTTAAGGTCGCATCAACTTCTAGGACATTAGTGACCATTATTGCTTGTATCAGTATGGTAACTGTGAGGATGACACGATATGACGATGATAGGGGGCGAAAGGACGAACACAATACAACCATGCCCGAGGCGGGACTCGAACCCGCGATCCTTCCTTCCGATCTCGCTACGGCACTATTGCCTAAGCGATCTCGGGCCCCGGATCCACTTTACAAACTTGTTTTCTGCATTTAGGACAGAAAACTTTTGTTTTCCTGTCTGTACATTATAGGGCATGCATGTCATATTTTTTTATTTTTTGAGAGATTGCTACTTTCGCGGGTTATTCCTCTTTAGTAACAATGAATTGTTTGATTTTTGAAATCAGCTGCTTCGGCAAATTTGTGATCTCTATTGCATGATTCGGTGGACAAGGCTCATTGAAAGACTCTACTGGTACTGTCGCCTTGGTCTGACAGATATATTGTTTGCTTGCACAATGAGGATATTGAGGTAACATTCTATTTCGTAACCCAAATTATTCATAATGTGAAATAAATAAACAATACACTTCTCGTAGACACATTCAAGCAATGTAGCAAGACGATCGCACCACTGCAAGCACTTCGCGCTGCCAACGGAAGTCGTGGCGCGGGGTCAGACAGATCAGTTTGCGCGACGGCTCGGCTGTTATCTCTCTGCCAAGAACCCATGGCACAGTCGCAAAGTGCTTATATCTTTCAGGCAAAAGATAACACAGATTCACACAGGACACAAAAGACCCCGCGTCACCTCTCTCAGGTTAACATGAGAGATGTTTAAAAAAAAATTGTGTAAATTTGGAAAAAAATCCTCAAAATGAACTTTCCGTCATATTAAAGAATGCAATAATCACTATCCGTTCGAAAAGTTTACAGAAAAAATTGGAGCGGTTTTTGAGAAAATGGCATTTGAGCGTTTCTGAAATCCAGTATTTTGAGACCATTTTCACAGAAAACTGTTGCGTTTTCGAGAAAATATCTCTGACATTATTTAAAGCACATGTACTCGTAAATACAATAATGTGAACAAATCAGCGCTGATATAAATATTAACGATGTGAGTGGCTAATGAAAAAATTCAGTTTATATATTTTGCAAATAAACAAAGGAATAGAGTACTATGGCGTTTATGTCATGTCTTAGAGTGCATTAGGTACTATCCCTACCAAAAGTTAAAAAATAATTTGGAACCGTTTTTAGAAAATCTTGTTTATGTCATTTTTTAAACTATACGTATTTTACGCAATATTGCACGAAAACTACTGTAAGTTTTTAAAAAATGTGCAAGACCTTACTGAAGGAACAGATTATAGACAACAAATTTCATTTGATGGAGTAATCTCTACCTTCAATTTTGAAGGGTTTTTTGTTTGTTTGTTTGTTTTGTTGCAATTTTCCAAAAAAAAGGGCAATACCCAAAAATGACACTACAGCTATTCTTACCGTTCCTTATTACATATGTGGAGAAAATTTAAAGAAACAATGTGAAAAAAAATTTTTAGATATTTTTTCTTTGTAAATTTCAATCGCAAAATACGAAAGCTAGTTGTTTTTTTAAAAAAATTATATAACCTTTTCAGAAGAAGGAATTTTTTACAACAGACTTTGTCTTTGTCCAATTTTAAAGTGTTTTTGTTTTCAATTTTCGAAAAATCGGGGATGACTACGCAAATTGGACCTGCACCACCCTCTTAAACGACCATTGCACTATCCAACAAAAAAAATGTAATAAAGACATTGGAGACACTTTTTGAGAATTCAAAAAAGGGTTTCCTGTAAAGTAAAGCGACATCAGCTAGAACAATAGGGGTATATCAAGTTGGGAGAAAATCGGCTGAATGGTTTATGCGCGAAGGATGCAGACGGACGGGCAGACAAACTGACGGATAGACAGACACACAGACAGACAGGCAGACGGTCTGACGGACAAATGTTTTGCTATCAATCGAGTTTTCAGTACCAAGAACCCATAAAACATGGATTCTGCCTACACAACGTGATAGAGGAATTTTTTTCTATATTTAGCAACTGGATTTATTCAACTTCTCCGTAACACGGGCCGGCAATAAAAGTTTTTGTGTCGAAAATTCGCCGTTTTCCGGCGTACGATTTCAAATACTTCTTTTCTTACGTCAGAAATGGCGAGAACATCAATTCTGGAAACACTTCTACGTCTGAATTAGGCTCTAGTGGCGTTCACAGGCGAACGGACAGATGGGCAGGGAGACAGATAGAGTATCATAAAAATATAGTTATTGTAATTTGTTCAAAGAAATAAGACGATACAAGGCTAACTTATACCCAACATGGTGTCATGTTTCCTGGTTTGCGATTTTTAGAGGGTACTACTAACTGAATGTTGGTAGTTGGTCTTTCTGTGGGTTCTTGACGATTGACTGTATGCAGATGCTTGTATGATTAGTTCAGATCCCATTTTCGTTGAACACACTGTTTTCTCGAAAATTGAAAAATTTGTTCGGTATCTTACAATTCGTACAATCGCACAATTATGAAGATAATTTTTTCTTAAACAAATGTGTTCATCAAAAACAAATATTCAAATAAGATCATTTTGAAAAAGAGAATTCTACGATTCGAACCCGGGTAATCGAAACTTAAAAGTGTCGAAGCACTTTTATTATTACAGATTATATTTAGCAATAATTTACTGCAAATTTTGGCGTAAAGAATTGTTATGGCTGATAGTTTAGGAGGAACGGGCTTCTTAAATTTCGCAATGATTTTGTAAAAGGGCGAAATCTGGGATTCGTACTCGGGTAATATACTCTAACCGGTCGCGGCAATTTTTTTTATTACAGACATCATTTAATACTTGATTGTATCAAATATTGGCGCAGAGTATGACTTGTTAGGGCTAATGGTTTAGAAGGTACGGTCTTCATAATTTCCGCCGGGTTTTCCTTCAAAGGACATTCTGATATTCGAAAGTGCGTTATTGAAACTAATCGGTCCGTGGCAATTTTTTTTATTACAATTTATAGTAGGCATTTGTGTACGGCACATTTTGGCGCAAAGTTTGAATTGTTATGGCGGTTGGTTTAGGAGGTTTGGGGTTCTTAACTTACCCAGAGATCTTGTGAGAGTGCGAAATCTGGGATTCAAACCGGGATAACCTAATCTAAACGGACCGCGGCAAATTTTTTTGTTACAGATTTTATTGAATACTTGTTTGCATCAAATTAAGACGTAGAGTATGAATTGTTATTGCCGATAGTTTAGGAGGAACGGGCTTCTTAACTTTCGCAGAGCTCATGTAAGAGGGCGAAATCTGGGATTCGAACCGGAATAATATAAACTAACCGGTCCGCGGCAAATTTTTTTGTTACAGATTTTATTGAATACTTGTTTGCCTCAAATTAAGACGTAGAGTATGAATTGTTATTGCCGATAGTTTAGGAGGAATGGGCTTCTTAACTTTCGCAGAGCTCATGTAAGAGGGCGAAATCTGGGATTCGAACCGGGATAATATAATCTAACCGGTCCGCGGCAAATTTTTTTGTTACAGATTTTATTGAATACTTGTTTGCCTCAAATTAAGACGTAGAGTATGAATTGTTATTGCCGATAGTTTAGGAGGAACGGGCTTCTTAACTTTCGCAGAGCTCATGTAAGAGGGCGAAATCTGGGATTCGAACCGGGATAATATAATCTAACCGGTCCGCGGCAAATTTTTTTGTTACAGATTTTATTGAATACTTGTTTGCATCAAATTAAGACGTAGAGTATGAATTGTTATTGCCGATAGTTTAGGAGGAACGGGCTTCTTAACTTTCGCAGAGCTCATGTAAGAGGGCGAAATCTGGGATTCGAACCGGGATAATATAATCTAATCGGTCCGCGGCAAATTTTTTTGTTACAGTTTTTATTGAATACTTGTTTGCATCAAATTAAGACGTAGAGTATGAATTGTTATTGCCGATAGTTTAGGAGGAACGGGCTTCTTAACTTTCGCAGAGCTCATGTAAGTGGGCGAAATCTGGGATTCGAACCGGGATAATATAATCTAACCGGTCCGCGGCAAATTTTTTTGTTACAGATTTTATTGAATACTTGTTTGCATCAAATTAAGACGTAGAGTATGAATTGTTATTGCCGATAGTTTAGGAGGAACGGGCTTCTTAACTTTCGCAGAGCTCATGTAAGAGGGCGAAATCTGGGATTCGAACCGGAATAATATAATCTAACCGGTCCGCGGCAAATTTTTTTGTTACAGATTTTATTGAATACTTGTTTGCCTCAAATTAAGACGTAGAGTATGAATTGTTATTGCCGATAGTTTAGGAGGAACGGGCTTCTTAACTTTCGCAGAGCTCATGTAAGAGGGCGAAATCTGGGATTCGAACCGGGATAATATAATCTAACCGGTCCGCGGCAAATTTTTTTGTTACAGATTTTATTGAATACTTGTTTGCATCAAATTAAGACGTAGAGTATGAATTGTTATTGCCGATAGTTTAGGAGGAACGGGCTTCTTAACTTTCGCAGAGCTCGTGTAAGAGGGCGAAATCTGGGATTCGAACCTAGATAATATAATCTAAACGGTCCGCGGCAAATTTTTTTGTTACCGATTGTATTTAGTACTTGTTTGCTTCAAAGTTTGACGTAGAGTATGAATTGTTAGGGCTGATAGTTTAGTAGAAACGGGCTTCTTAACTTTCGGACTTCTTCACGTGTTCAGGGCTCTCGTAGGAAGGCGAAATCTGGGATTCGAACCCCTATAGAATAGTTTAACTGGTCCGGAGAATGTTCTTTTGTTACGGATTGTAATTAGTACTTGATTGCGTCAAAGTTTGGTGCCGATTATGAGTTGTTATGGCTGCATGTTCAGGAGGTATGGTCTTCATTACCTGCGCCGGACGTTCCTTACAGGGGCATTGCGGGATTCGAACCCGCGTAATTGAAATTAACCGGTCCGCGGCAAATTTTTTTATTATAGTTTATATTAAGCACTTAATTACGGCAAATTTTGGCGCAGAGTATGAATTGTTATGGCTGTTAGTTTAGGAGGAGCGGGCATTTTAAATTTCTCAGAGCTGTTGTATGAGGCAAACTCTGGGATTTGAACCCAGGTAATTGAATATAACCGGTCCGCGGCAAAAGTTTTGATTACTGATTATGTTTAGCCCGTGTTTGCGGCATATTTTGGCGTTGAGTATGAATTGCTACGGCGAATGAATGCCAGCGGATGTGTCTTTTCTTCTTCGACGGCGCTTGCAAAAGTAGCGCATCTTTTATTTTTTGGTTTTTTGGCAATATTTTTTGAAGGAATTGAGATATCAGTTTGATTTTTTCACTAATCGTTTACAAATAAAAAGCGGCAAATTTGGAGTATAATTTTGGGTATATACTTACAATAGTAGCTGATTTAGAGGTGTGGTCCTGCTAACTTCCATTGGAAGTTAGCAGGACCACAGATTTTTTTGAGAAAATGACCCGCGGCAAATTTTTTTTTCCACATCTTAAGAACGGCAAAAAAGCGGCAAATTATGTACTATGCAGTTTTGTGATTGGATGAAATGGTCCTGCTAACTTCCAGTACGTTTGCGTATTCTTTGGGTATGCAGAGCCAGTTTGCGAGATATTAAATGATGCACTGCGTGTATTGTATATGAAGATCAAACGTATGGAGTTATTTCAAACTACGGGTATAAACTTAAAAGAAGATTAATGGTTGAAAATATATTATAATATAATTCACATTTACAAAAACGACAAAAAGCAATTGCGTATCCTTCAATGCAATATTCAACTAATTATGGTTTATTAGTTTCTAGCTATATTTACAAACTAACAGAAAGTTAATCTTGATGTTAGCGTATGACAAAGATAAAGAAAACAAAAAAACTAAGACCCTGAATAGAACATGGCATTAGGCACCGCAGGAAATAAGAGTAATAATTTTCATTCCGAGAACACATGAAGTACCAAGGAGAAATAGCAATGAAAGAAGCCCCAAGAAGACAATCTAGTGGAAGAGAAGGTGATGGAAAGAAATGGGATAGGTTAAAAGTTAGTTCTGCTCAGAGGACGGAGGAGGGAGTCGGACACGGAATGAGTCATGCGGTACGAAGCGTGTGGGAGAGAATGGACGTGTGGACACCAATAGCTTTTTTGCTCTTCTGCAGTGAAACAGTGAACGATGCAGCTAATTAAGCGCACAATGGCTGTCTTAGTTTAATTGCTGGTGCATGCACCAGCAGAGCTCGACAGTTACTTGTGACCATTGCCGAATTACACCAAGTGACGGATCTAACGAACTAGAATTTCGAACATTTCCTGTTCTTTAGGTCGATTGTCGATAAATTTTGTCAAGAAAATGGGAATTTTCACCTCCCATTAACTTGTCTGTTTTTATCTTCAAAGAAAAAAGATATTCAGTATTGTGACGCAGCTAACAATGTTTAAATTAAATTGTACACAGATATTTGAGGTCAACTTCATTACAATTTTGATTGAGTAAAAAGGTTATTATTTAATCGAAATCAAGTGCAATTCCTGGGTTAGCGACATTGGTTAAACAAGAAAATATGAGTATGATTGATTTTTGCCATGCCTGGTAATAACACATATTAAATAACAAAACATTAAATTAATTAAGAAAACGTTAACTTAAAATGAAAGTGTATTAATTATTGTAAAGAAATATGGCAAAATGTTCTCAATATATTACTTCATGCTGATTGACAAATAAATAAACATTTTGAAGATTTTACTTAGAATACTGATGAAAAGATAGAAAAATAAAAGTAAAAGTAAGTTTATAGAACTTTTGCCACAATCTGAAGCAAATGGGTCAACGAATTGATTTAACCTTGCCCGGAAAGTAGGGAGGTAAAACAATAACTTCTCTTGTGATAGGTTATCATCGATCCACGTGTAGCTAAGAGTTTCAAAGTCTGTTTCATTTTATATATATTTTTGTAGTAGTATCATGTGTGTGACTTTATAATGATATAATGTGTCAGTAAACGTTCTCCCTGTGGAACATGCCTTAATAAGTAGCACATAGGCACGTGAGAATCAAATTACTGAACGTGGGATTTTGCACCTGTTCAACTTTCATATAGATGTACGACTTACGATTCCAAGAGTGCGCGCCCTGCACGCTAGTTTTCAAGGTTGGTCATTTGTGTACGTGAAAAGAGGCGTTTTCCTGGGCCGGGTCAAGGAAACGAGGCCACTTCAAGCGTCGCGGGAGCAATCGGCCAATTGGCCACGTGGTCTGTGTGGTGACGCGTTGCGAGTGGATCTCGCGCCAGGCGGCGTCTTCCTGCCGCCCACAGCCCCCCTCCCTCTCCCACCCCCTCCCCCTCCCCCCACCCGCCACACGCAGTGCGTCGCAAGACAACGATGCGAGGCGCGGTGCGGCCGCCGCCGACCGAGACAATGACGGCGAGGAAATGCGACACCCAGACGCTCCGTGCGCAAGGGCTCCGGAAGAAGTGGCTCGCCACCCTTGAAGTAGACCTTGGGACAAGCGGCGCACTCGGGGAACTATTTACGCTCAGAAGAAGACATGTAAAGGAGACAATGATATTGCGCGTTCAGATTCATTACTAATTTGCATTCATTGCATTTCCTCTCTCTATTATTCTCGAATTTCCTTCTTTTGAATGAAATACATAGAACTTCTAATTTAGAATCTCCTTCAGAGGTATTATGCGACTGCTAACGTTGTTCATTGTGGCATTCATGGCTTAAGGCGGCATTGCTACGAAATGTGGAGCATTAATGACGAAGTTGGCAAGACGATGAAGCCTACCAGCACTCCTAATGTGTTTCTTCGGTGACGTCGCATAGGATGTCTTACACTGGAGAAGGGAATTTATTTTGAAAACTCCTATTCCAATACCTACCAAAGGTTTTCTATCCCGTATCTAATTAATTTTCAGGAAATTTATTTCCGAAATATTAATTAAAACAAATCTCCAGTCAAGAAAAACATGTATAAGCCTAGTGCATTTTTATGACAATCACATTGACTACTTTTTAATCGAAAGATTCAAATAGAATCAACATCCAGTGTCCTGAATGAAGTTAATGCAAGGTATAAATATTACGCAGAAAATTTTCTTAAATAATACATTTCATTGCAATACAATATTGGGTCTTAAATGCGTTAAAATTCATTATTTAATAGATCGACATACCAATAACGCGTTGTAAAACCTTGTAAGTTCATTTGATTAAGATTGTGCAACCGGGTTATTTATTTTTTAAACGACATAAACCAGCAGGAAAAGTAAGAAGCGTGACTTCCTACGCCATATTCACACAAAATAGTCCACGCAGAAGCTGCGTTCCTTCTCCTCGCGACCCTCGCTCCGCGTCCCGAGATGAAACGCTGCGCGTCTGCGGGACGCGGCCCGCGCTTGCGGTGTTTACCGGAGGTTGAAAGGCGAGCGTGAGGAGCCACGAAGGGAGGGGGGGAGGCCCGTCTTCTCAGAAAGGTCGTTAAAATGACACCGGGGGTTGCACAGCGTCCGGTTGAACAACCTCTTCCAGTGAATATTCCCTCTCCCCTCTGCATATAGTACGCTAAGGAAAGTTGATGGTTTTGTATCAATATTACGAAAGCATCGTACCGAAACCACGTAAGTATGCTAGTGTTGGAAAGGGAATTACTTCTCGCTTCCTCAACGAACAGATTTTAAATGAAAAAATAATAGGTCGCAGATACTATTGTAGAGGGAAAACAAGCATACACGTAACGCGTAACGTTCCAAGACAGTTATCATCGTGTGTAATTCCAGACCATAGGACTTTAAACACAAGTTTGGCACGCGAGTTATGTTTATTATGCTTTAATATTTAAAATGCGACCTTTGGGTGTCTCATTACATTTTGGAAGGGATATCTACTTGTTGTTAGTATGGGTTATCAGGAACGTTCAAAGTTGGGTACCTGTTTAAAGCAATTTTCACTTTTTATTCAATGATTTACAAATTGTGGGATAATCCCAAGAGTCCAAATCATTTAAATTTTTTTAAAATTAATTTCCTTGCTATTGTAAATTGTCTGCTCCGGTTGACTATTTATGTCAAACACAATTTCATTGAGACAGTATGTTATTGTAATTTATATAAATTATTTGCGAGGATTAAAGTGGACCATAGGGCATAAAATTGAAAAAGTAAAAACATAGCGAAATATTCTGAAGCTTTTGTAAATTTTAAAAATGAAAATGGCTACACGGCATGTTACTGCTTTGTTTATTTTCTCGATCATTTCTATTGCTTTTTAGAAGACGTAAAAATTAAGTAACATCGAATTGAAAGTGTTTGCAGCTCACAACATAATTAGTAGAAGAAATACGATTAGGTCATACGAGTTGCACTTGCATCTTGCCAACTCAGATGACGCTTCACAAGAACTTGCATTAACACGAAGTCCACGACCTACGTCATCGTACCACACATGCATTTCGCTACACATGCCAGTGAGAAAACCAAACGCATACGTCTCTAATAGCTATAGGATAAAATCAAATAAATTGAAGATTCAATTCCTCTTGAGCTGATATCGATTATCGGATGCCCGAGGCCGTCGTGTCCTAGAGTGTCCTTCTTACGAGAGAGACCCTACCGCGTTCCGCCGCTAACAAGATCGAACGCTGGTGTACATCCTGAAGCCATATCTACACCTTCGCCACCCCCACCCCCACCCCCACCCCGCCGCCCGCCCCAACCATTCTCTGAAAGCGCGTGCTCCACTCCCCCTTTCCCTTTCTCTCTCTCTTTATCTATCTCTATTTAACTGTCTCTCTCTTTACCAATCTCTATCTCTATATGTCTCTATCTATCTATCTACCTCTTATTTCTCTCTTATTAGAAAGTAAAATGTCCCCTTCTTGTTTGATGATGCATTTTGATCGGTACAAATCAAATTAATCTGGTTCGTATCGATCAAATTAATTTGGTTCATATATACCAGAAGAACATGGGATGCATCAGTATCATCTCCGACAAGTAACCACTCACAAAAGAACATTTAAGCCTAAACTGATGAATCCTTTTTTATGATATATTTGGAAAACTTGGTTTATTTATAGGGGTTTTAAAACTGCAAGCGTAAAATTATTTCAGCAGAAAACTATTCATGGCAAACAACATAACCTGCAACAACCTGATGATAATACACTAGAAGCAATTTTTTGTTTTTTCGGGAAGAATTGTTGCTCTCAAGCTCCCCTCCCCCACCCCTTTGCTGCGTCTCTTGCCAGGAATGTGAGTTGAATCAATGAGCTTTCTTGATAAATGTTATGAACGTTTATGACAAATCAGTATGAATCCGTAGTTCCGCAAGTCAGCGAAAAAATACTTCTAATCCGAATATACTCTTGAATAGAGCATCCATCTAATTCAATTTCAAGAAATGGAATTTGGGGATATGTTACAAATCGACAATCACAGGAATGAGTAACATTTATTTGAGAATGAGGACCAACGTGTGCATTAAAGTTAATATATACCTTTATACTTTATACCCGCTTTTATTCTTTCATGGCGTTGCATTTATGGTCCCGGGAAATTTTTTTTTTTAAATTGCGACCTAATGTGAGATTTTTCACGTTTGCCACTAACTAACATCATTTGCAACTCTTTTGAACGCAAATGTCATTTACATGGAAATGTCAGGAATAAGGCCGTTACAAATCATTTTCATTTCAGAATGATAAGACTTTTCTATATAAATGACTATTACTGAATTGTCCTATTTTTGTATTATTTTAATTTCAAAAATATCATCTGAAGTGAAAACAATCCATTGAAAGTTGTCTCCATGAATTCGAGCAACTTATATTTAATAACTGATATTATGGTGACGAGTGAATTGATAAATCTTCTTATCGAAACTGAAAATACTTAATTTCATAAACACTACTTCACAGTACACAAGAAACAATGGCCCTGCAGTAGGAACACACATAACACTACACCGCCGTGTGGGAGCATCACTGCTATGCACCCGCCAATCAGGAGCGCCTGGAGGGTGGGCGGCACTCACCATGGCTGCGGCCAGTCCTTGACAGAAGAGGGTCGAGAGGCGCGGAGTCGTCTGCTGCCGCGACTGGTGCCGGGCCCAGACTGGCGGACGCGCCGCTGGCGCCGCCCAAGTCACCGGGCACCGCAGGGGCTTCCTGATCGCATTACGCCTCGCCCCGCCCCCCGCCCCCGCCCCCGCCCTCGACCTCCAACGCCCCCGCCCCCCACGCCAAGTGTCGGCCCGCCCCGCCCCGCCCCGCCCCGCCCCGCCCCGCGCCGCCCCGCCCCGCGCCACCCCGCCCCGCGCCGCCCCGCCCCGCGCCGCCCCCGCCCCCGCCCCCGCCCTCGACCTCCAACGCCCCCGCCCCCCACGCCAAGTGTCGGCCCGCCCCGCCCCGCCCCGCGCCGCGCCGGCCGAGGCTGTTGGGACAACACAAGCTATATTTGGAGGCGGTCGTGGTAGCTTCAAATGTAATTATTGTTTATTGAAGATGTGACGTCCGCTTTGCTCCATATTCCCCGACGGCTGTTCTTCTCTCCCTTGCTATTCTTCTTCCGTCGGCAGAGCTCGCAGCGGATGTTCTCCAGAGGCGGAAGAGAACCCAGCTCCAAAGCTCCATTCGCATAAGGCTTCCTCCGTGGTGTATTTGCTATGTACAAATATCTTACAACAGGGATTCTCAACCTTTTCTTCGACCTCTCGCAAGACAATTGTTTGTTTCATCGTCCTCCATACGTTTTCTCAATAATATACAGCATCCATAATCCATTGACACAAACATGCCTTAAAGATAACAATTTCATGCATCAATATTCTTGTAAATATCTCTACTTTCAGAAATCGAAGACAGTTCCACTTCTGACTAGCTGAATTTATAATCCTCTTTTCATGTATTGGCTACAAAACGTTTTTTGAGTATTGACCATAACATTTCCTCAGCGCATATTGCACAGTGTACTTTCTGTGCGATATAGTATCGTTGTGAACACAAAGTTATAATTTCTTCAGTTTTCCGATCATCCTTACTTGTATGAGTGAATGACAAAAGGGAAGCGACTTTATAATGTATGAATTATTATAGGTTTTTTGCTTTATATCAGAGAACAATTAATTAATTTCATTACATTCTTGTAACTAATGGGATCATGATTGTTCTGATCGGGCACGCCGGTTCATATTCGGCTACTGATTGACCCCCAACCGACCCGTTCATCGACCCCCAGGGGGTCTGTACCGATCCCGTTCGGATCCCCTATCTTACAATGCAGAGTCTGCATTGTAATTATTTTTGGACCAATTTTTCTCAGTTTTTTGAAAAGCATTAAGTTACTACGGGGAGATCCAACGAGGGGGGTTTGGTTTTATAAGCCGCCCCCCCCCCCCATCTCAGTCTTAGAAAGGTTTGTACGTATTGCGCATTCATTTTATTTTACATAGGTTATTATTTAATATGATTAAATATAAGTGATATATAATTTAGTATTATGTCATTTAACATTTGTTTATTACAAGATATATTTAAGGTCACAAATGATGTTTTTTTAAACAATGCTGCATTAAAAAGAGAATGAAACTGTAGATTTGTAGGAAAATAAACAAATAAGCATTCTTTTTTATATAAAAGAAAATAATAGTTTGAAAAAAGTAACCTACGCTATGCTTGACAAAATTCTCCACCTTCCAAGGAAAACTCCATCGAAATCGGTTTAGCCCTTTCAGCACAGACAAAAATCGACATTACAATTGACGTTTTTCTTAAAAAAACTTTTTTTTCCAAGAAGTGAGATTTTGAGATACTATTACTGTAGCTAGAGCCCACATTTCGTGACAGTGTTGTTGTGAAAAAATCTACTTCTGTCCGTAGTTATTAGCTCCGAAAGTTTGAGTGATTTTTTTAAACGTATTGGTTAAATAAAGTTTGGACAATTCAGAAAATGTACATTAAAATAATCAAAGACTTTATTGACATGACAAGAGAGGGCTAGATGCATGGTTGCGGGGGCGACAAGAGTGCATCGAGTTGAAGTAGTAACCAGAGAGTATATATCATAGTAGTAACCATACAACAAGTGATCTTTAGAACAGACTGTAGGTGAAAAGGGACCCTTTTTAAGTGATACATTTAGGATTGAAATAAAGTTGTCATTTTTCCAAATAATAACAAGAATTCCGAAAAATGTAGTGGAATAATTACCTGTAGAGAAAAGAAAAATGTACGACGAACAATAATTTGGTCCAACGAATAATTAACAATATTAAAGAATGGACTTTTTAGGATGAAAAACATGAGGAAACAGAAATATGGGGGGAAATTTAACTTATAATAATTGGTAATTTTAAAATATTTGAAAATTGAAAATATAAATTATCTTAGTGTTTTAATATCAGGTCTTATGAGCACTGTAGACATAGGAAAATATATAGTTTCTATTTAGTAAACCAGTTCATTAAATAAAAGTATCTGAAATATATGCCTTAAAATATTTTGTGTATAATAATGACTTTTAAATAGAATAAAGTCCTGATGTATGAAGAAAGGTTGTTCATAAAAAGTAGCCATCACTCAAAGCACAGTAGTCAGTCATTGTGTGTATAATTAAGGCACAATGACCTCAACATTGATATTAAAGTGAGATTGTATCACCCCTGAAAGCAAGTAACGCATCCTCATTGAAACGCACGACTTTAAGAATTGCTTTACTAGCTGCGGAGCAAGCTCAGATTCCTTATTTAGCCAATCCCATTCACTGAAGGAATTGTCTGAGAACTCAAATTACCCCAGTTCTGTTCTTCTCATTGAACTTCTTGTACCCCATCTTAGATGACAGGAAGAGGAGAAAGTAACCAAGTATTTGAAATTGCTGGAATTTTATATGAAATATATTCAAATCCCAATTACACATATCACATCAATTACACCAATCCAACCTATTCCTTGTAATAACATGTCAACTTTTTTTTTACTTTAAGGTCGCTTTTCAACAACTGGGTCATAAGCGACCACGAGAATCAATTTATAATTTACACAAGAATATACATTTTATACAGTTTTGCCATTATACAAGTACATACAAGCAGATAAATTGTCAAAATGTATTAATATTGTGGGTACTTACATAATTAGAATGGATACACATATTTATTTATTTACATTACACAAGTCTTTGATATTAACAACATGTTTGAAGCATTATTGTACATGAGATATAGGTAAAGGAGGGTCTTTCTATTAAGGTATCAATTTTTGATGTTTTTAAAAGTCGTAAGACTTTTATACATTATTTTGGGGAGGAAAAGGAATTATATATAGAGTTTTTTTAAATTTACGGACTGTCTTATATGGGCTAGTTCAGGGCACTCCAGAATAATATGGAATGTAGATACTATGGATCCACATTTAGGACAGGGTAATATGTCAGCTTTTGTTATTAGGTGAATTTGTGAGAGATTAAAGTGGTCAATTCGTAATCTGGTAATTTGGACTTGTTGGAATCTAGTGAGTTGGAGTTTAGGGAGGGCGGGTTCAATGACGGATTTCCTTACGAGATGAAGGAGAAGGTAGTCAGCCATTTTTCATTCCACTGTTTCTTAACCATATTTTTAATATATAGTTTGATATCGGAGAGAACTCCTCCCTTCACACTCATGTCTTTTGTTGGCAATGGAGTTGCTTCTTTAGCCACTTTATCTGCCTTTTCATTCCCTTCTATACCTTCATGTGCTGGTATCCAAACAATAGAGATGAAGGTTCCGTTGTTTTCTTGTGTAAATAAATGTTCTTGGATTCTTTGAATTATGGGATTTTTAGAAAGCTTGTTGGCTATTGCATTCGAGGTAGCCATAGCGTCTGAGTAAATCACTATTTTGCGGTTTTCTCCATTTTGGGAGACTAATTCAATGACTTTCAGAATGGCCCTCAGAGAAGTTAGAAAAATATTTTGGTAACCTGAATTTAAAGGTATTGAGTGGGATTGTATATACAATTGCACAACAAACTTTGTTTTCATATTTTGATCCATCTGTATACAGTTTTTCTAAATCATGATAGTCTTCATAAAGATAATTCAGATGCGATGAAATTATTTTTGAAGATATTAAGGATTTTGGAATCTGTGCAGTCATTGTATTAACGTCAGGTTTAAAGGATTGCCAAGGAGGGAGGCGGTGAATCCTTCTCTGTAGAATGTGAGGAGTTTCAATATTAAATTCATCTTGATAAATTGGGATTCTTTCTCTCAGTGGTTTTGGATAGTTCACATGGATTGAATGGTAATCTGTTTTAAAAGGGCTGAAGATGTATTTGAAGATCGGATTAGTTGAGGAATTTGAAGTTGAGTAGCCAATTTTTAGACATAGCTGCAAGTCGAGGGGAAGTAGTCCTGCTTTTACAATAAGGCTGTTGATAGGGCTTGATTTAAAGGCTCCTAAGCTTATACATGCTGAATTTATAATAGGGTCTAGCGTCTGTAATTTGTTAGCTGAACTGTAGATTATAGCTCCATAATTTAATTTGTCTTGAATAACAGCACGATAAGCGTTAATTAAACATTTCCACTCTGCTCCCCACTATCGAGATGCTAATATCTATGTTCAGCCTGGTTTTGCATTCGGTCTTTAGCAGAGAAATGTGTTTCGTCAAAGAGTGCATTTGGTCGAAGGTCTTGCCCAATGTTTTAGAAACGTATGTACGAGGTATTTGGTGGTTTTCAATAAAGAGAGTAGGATTTTCATTTAAAAGTTTTGAGCTTTTAGAGACTACAATAAATTTCGATTTAGTTCTTGAAAGGGAGAAACCTGAAGAACTTGTTCCATGTTTGCATTTTGTTTGAGGTTCCTTGGTTTATTTTAGTTGTTACTCGGAGATCTTTGCCGCAGCATACAATGGAAATATAATCAGCGAAGAGAAATAATTTACTTGGAGCTTCTGTGATACTACTTATTTCATTTATTGCTATTAGAAAAAGGAGCACGCTAATAACTGAGCCCTGAGGGAGGCCATTCATCATTTCCGTGTGTGTTGACATTTTATCAAAAAAACTTAAACGCAGATATCTATGTTGCATAAAATTTTTCAAAAAAGTCAGTAAATTGTCTTTAATATTCATTGAGATAAGATTACGTAGTAGTCGGGGTTTAAAAATCATTTAGTAAGCTTTCTCAATATCATGCGAAACAACAATTGCATGCTGGTTAATTACTAGTGCATCACAAATTTCTGTGTCGATTCTTATTAGATGGTCGTTGGTTGATGTTGTCGAAATTTATTTTGGAAAGAGGATAGTAACTTTCGTGTTTCTAGGAGCCATCTGAGATGGTTGCCAACCATTTTTCTAGTACTTTGCAAAGAGTACTTGATATTGGTCTGAAGTTACTGGTTTTAGGTGGATCTTTGCCTGGTTTCGGTGCAACAATTACAAGAGCTTCTCTCCATTGCTCAGGGAAGTATTGGGGGGACATCATCTATAAACACTTGAAATGGTCCAGGTAATTTATATTCATCATCCGGTGAAACAAATGGTTGACGGCCAAAACTGAGGACGTGGCTCAAGTTGGGGTTATTAAATCCAGCACGAAGGAAAGTTAACGGTTCTACACTTCTAACAGCGAAAGTTAATAATTTTTCTTCTATCACTTGATGAGGTATACTTGGACAAACATTTGAGATAATAATTCTTTTGTTAGAAATTAATGGTGTTATTGGGAAAACTTGATTAGACGCAATGATGCTTTTATGATTGAAGACTAGATCATCTGCGATTTCCTTACTGGATAGATAAACACACAGTCTGTTGTTCGAAATTTTCGAAACAAACTTGATATGAGAGGGGTTAACTTTGGTACATAACTTTTCAATAAATTCTACAATTGGCGCACTATTTGCCGAATCTATGATGATTGCATTTTCTTTCTTGATATAGAGAGATTGCATAGTAACTTTAGCATAATTAACTGTAGTCTTACTGTTCTGGTTTCCTGAAGATAGATGAACTTAAGAGGGCTCCATAATGGTCACGTAAAAGAAGAGACTTTTCACTTAGTTAAGCAATATCGCTTCACTTAAGAATAACTCCACTTCCACCACGTTTGACGTGTGACTGACCGACAAGCACCGAGTCAGTGAACGCACGCACAACGAGATTTTGCCCGGAGCTGACGGAGCGTCTGACCACCACGGCAGTCAGGACGCGACTGAAAATGTTGGCTTGTCTATTTTTCTGTCAACATTTTATTTTCTGTTCAAAACTGTTTGCGGTGTGACTTTTGCCTGTAAATGTTGAATTAGTTTAGAATTGATAGTCATTGAAATGATGCATTCATTTCTCTCTCCCTTTGGATATTTACACATGATGTTTTCGGAATGATCTCTTCACATTATATTAAGCGTGATTGCTTTTCATAATTGATGGTTTTATACAGTTCTTGTATTGACATCCAATGCGCTTTTAAACCGTTTGTCACGTTGCCCGTACCATTTACTATCTCTTTTGCAATGCGACTTTTGTCTTCATTAATAACACTCCCATTGTATTTTCACGTATAAATATTAGTAATTCACCCTTCACAGTTTGAAATTAATACCAGTGTCATAGAATCAGACCATACTCGGATTTTGTTTTAAAAGGAATAATTTATCTATATGTGTTGACTGATCGGAAAAGTTAATGGGTCCTATCAATTTGTTACTTGCTTTATTTTGGTTGTAAATACTTTTGACTGTAACTCGTCTGTATCGAAGTGAAACTCACCTCGACCAAAAACCATATTTCAAGATAAATAAAGTTGAAGTCCATTCTTTAAAATTTGTCTACTTGGCTAGATAGAAAGTAAAACTAGTTTCCTTTTACACACATAGGTACTTTCTTTTCAAAACAATGAAGTGGAAGGATGGCTATTCCTGCACATTTTCACGGTTCTGTGAGTTAAAAAAATAAATATTTTAAAATTTAGTATTCGCAAACTCCAGGACAACATCAGTTTTACTAATCAAAGGAATAGAAAAAATGAAAATAAGTAAACATGTAAATAATGGACTTAGTGAGTTTCACTTGTATCCCGGCAAACTATAAAATGATAAAAATGATTGTGACCCGATTACATTCACGATGACTCATTTCACCGAAACAACAGTTGAAGTCTGATTCACCGGGAGAGCGAACGAGACGCCCGGGCAGCGGCTCTGCTTGAAGTTTTAACGCGCAGGCGCGCCGTAGGGGCGCCGCAGGGGCCCTGTAAGCGCCTGGCGGCTGCGTAAGCGCGCGCGTGCGGCGGAGGGCGCGACGTCGCCACAACCGCAGACTGCGCCGCCCGCGCGATGGACCACAGCCGCCCGAAGGGACGCTCGGCGAAACTAGTGGTGCTAAAAAGCACGTTCTTTTCTCGCCCGTGCTTTCACGAAAATATACGCGAAAAGAAATCAAATTTTCGAAAAATTGTACATGACCTTATTTTAAACGGTATCTTTAAGGAACAGATTTCATTCAGAATAAATCTGCCTTGATAATTGTAGTTGTAGGAAGACACCAAAAAAAATGTTTTTGGCAAATCAAGGGGCCGCCATAGCAGACAAATCGATTGGGGAATATCAATTTTAGAGAAAATCGGCTGAGTGGTTTAGCCGCTAGCGTTGTTCACAGACAGACGGACGGATAGACAGGCGTTTTGCCGTCATTCGATTTTTCGGTATCAAAGAGTCAAAAAAATGTGGATTCTGGCTACACCATGTAAAAGAGATTTTTTTTCGACGAAATATATCAACTGAATTTATCCACTGTTTCGTAACCAGAGACCAGTGATAAGAGCTTTTCTGTCAAAAATTCGCCGTTTTTACGTGCAACATAGCATAATTTTCTCTCTTCTGCGTGGATTCGTCCGCTGGATACGGAGTGGGTTGTGAATGCTTTAGAAATGAAGTAATACAACTGAAAAACAGTGATCCCGTAAATTGGAAAAATAATACAAAATAAATGCTAATCATTAAAAAAAAAGTCATTTCTTCATAAAATATCATATGCTCGTATATGTGTTTTAACACGCCGTGCCGTATTTTGAACACAAACACGGTTTGTCATACTTCTTTTCGGTGTACGAAACAGCTAAACGACTCTGATTGGGATCCATTTACTTTTGTACAAGTAAGGTATTTCCAGTTATTTGATATTTAGTTTATATTACTTTACTTCACGCATTGCGTTTCGATCACGGCGTGTTAAAACATACATAGGAAACGCAACACGGGCGCGAGGTGATTCCAGCCCTCGTCTCTTTGTCGTCCTCGCTGCTCTCGGTCGACAAACTCGACTGGTGCGTGCATCATCTGTTTCGCGCCCTTGTTACGTAAAATACTATTTTGTGTCTCAAAGGAACAAGTGTCATTTCAATATATCACTACAAAAGTGCATTTTACTTGCCTTTCTTGCTTTCCTTGATTTTTTTTCTGCTTACCCTTTATATAAATTTATATAATTTGGTCGGTTGAAATGCGTACTTCAAATGCCAGAACATAGACTGCCCTCCGTTTTTTGCTGCCTTTTGCACCTACTGGCATGGTCCTCCGCGCGTGGTCGCGACCTTTCCGCTGCACGGGCCGCGCTCAGCCGCCCCCGCGTCCTCGCTCCACCCCCGCTCTGCCCCCGCTCCGCCCCCCGCTCCGCCCTCGCCACAGGATCCTTCCGCTCAGGAAGCCACCGGCCCAAATCTGCCTCTTTGGAGGGAGTGTACAGTGCCCCATGTACACTATGTTATCAAAAGTAGCCGGTCACGTGGCTGAATATGACTTATCAGTTTTAACGCCCTCCATCGGCATTGCTGGAATTCAATAGGGTGTTGGCCCACCCTTAGCCTTGATGACAGCTTCCACTCTCGTAGGCGTACTTCAAATCAGATGCTGGAAGGTTTCTTCGGGAATGACAGCCCACTCTTCTCGGAGTTCTGCTCTGAGGAGAGGTATCGATGTGGGGCGGTAAGGCCTGCCACGAAGTCTGCGGTCCGAAACATCCCAAAGGTGTTCGATAGGATTCAAGTCAGGACTCTGTAGAGGCCAGTCCATTACAGGGATGTTATTGTCGTGTAACCGCTCCGACACAGGCTGTGCAGTACGAACAGGTGCTCGATCGTGTTAAAGGATGCAATCACCATCCCCGAATTGCTCTTCAACAGTAGGAAGCAATAAGGTGTTTAAAACATCAACGTAGGCCTGTGCCGTGATAGTCCTACACAAAACAACGAGTGGTGCAAGCCTCCTCCATGAAAAATAGACCACACCATAACCCCCTTTTGGACGTGATCGGATACTTTTGATCACATAGTGTACTTGTAGAAGATTGCCATTGGTTTTGTGTCTCGCACAGGGATATTGGTTTGCGAAATTTAGTTTCAAGTCTAATTGAATGGACAGATATCATTATTTCTTTAATACATACTGACGACTATGAAAGTTTCAATATACATTGCGATTACTTTATCTGCATATGTCAAATGTGTTTGGTGAAAAAGTATTGCTATGCTTTGACGGTGTAGCAAACTATTAGGAATATAATCGAGAATTATACAAGTACATGTAAACACTGGAATTCCTTAAATAAATGTATACACATAATATACAAAATTTTATTATGCTCTAGATTATCAAATCTAGATAATTCGGATTTCTGACGTCAGATATATTCATATGATTGGAACTAATAAATAAACCGGCATATTTTGCAGAATCTATCATATAAATATGACATTGTATTAAATTGTATATAAATATGTGTTTCACAAAAAATGTAAAACTGGAGTGATTGCTCCCAAAAAACATAGCATAGATGCGATTCAAAATGTTACCCAAAAATGTTTTTTTATACAAAAATATACAAGATTACTTTGGAGAATATGCAACTTAACAATGATAAAATTTCATTGTTAAAATCAAAGTATCAAACAAGTGGCTGAGAGCAGAGAACTAAAACTGTCTACGTGTTGATCTGAAGCATTTAATGGAAGTGTAACGCGTAATAGAATAATTAATTAATGGAAACTATTACTACAAATGATATTTTAACAACTTTTGAAATTTGAAATTGTATAATGCCCCAAGAGAGTGGTTGTCTATTTTACATTTAACTACGTAATGTAAACAGTTTGATAAACCTTCGCCAGGTTTTCTTCATATGAACGATATTTATAAAGGTAAGCTGGAAAATGATATTAATTGCATCTAGGCGAGAATGTATTTGGTGTACAGTGAGTGAAGTACACCGGGGACTTGTGCTAGGGTGCGGCAAGGTGGGGCAAGGCGGTGAGGTGAGACAAGACGGAGCAAGGCCGAGTGAGGCGGGGATGGACTAGAATAGATAGGAGTGGGCGAACAGAACGGAAATAGGTAGAAGCCCTGTCCAATAACGAGAATTTAATACCCTAGCAACGCGAGGCACTTCAGTTTGATATTAACAGGTTAAAATACATCTTCAATCAAAAAACGGAAGTTTTATCACACTTGTTGTTTTTAACCTAATTACGGGAAGAAGAAGCAGTTATTGGTGTTAGTGTGAAGCATCTTTAAAACACAATTCGTGCAACGCCATGTAGACCAGATATTTAACACAAATTTGTGATAAATTACTAAGTAATGCCGTATTTCTTAAGCTATAAGCTTAGTACTTTATGAAAAAGTAATGATCAAGCAGTAAATAATTGTTAGTCTACCGCCTTGTCCAGGGTCGGATTGGAGTATTGTGGGGCCCCCAAGCACACAATTGTGTTGCCCCCTCCCCCCGTAAAATAGCCCCATCTTTATTAAATGAAAAACTTATTTTAATACAAGTACTTTCTGTGCAAATAAAAAAGAAAACTAATATTTTGTTAAATAAAATTGTACATATATTACACTTATTACATTAAATATATTTTATGTTGTTATGCACGTTTTTCCAAAACGCGGGGGCCCATCCCCCAAGCAACAGCTTGTCCTGAAGCGCAAACGCGGATTCGGCTGCAGAGTGCGTGTGCGCGGGCCGTGCGTTTGGTCCACTGTGGGGGCGGCGGGGGCGGCGGGGGCGGCGGGGGGCGGCGGGGGCGGCGGGGGCGGCGGGGGCGGCGGGGGCGGCGGGGGCGGCGGGGGCGGCGGGGGGCGGGGGGGCGGGGCGGCGGGGCGGCGGGGGCGGCGGGGGCGGCGGGGGCGGCGGGGGCGGCGGGGGCGGCGGGGGCGGCGGGGGCGGCGGGGGCGGCGCGGAGACTGGGGAACCCGAGCCCCACCTGCACGCGCCCACAAAGGGGTTCCGGTGTCGGGTTGAGGCGATGCGGGAGGCGGATCCGGGCGGGCGCGGAGCAGTCGACGCGGGGGAGGGGTCACTGGGTCGGCCGCCTCGGCCCGCCCCCGCGGCCCGCCCCCGCGGCCCGCCCGCCGCGGGCAATTGCACCGCTAATTATTTAATGGGCCGCGAGGCGCGCACTCAGCAGCCAAGCGCTCCGCGGACGCGCAGGGGTGCACAAGCCGCAGACGCCACCGACAGACGTTCGTTCTAAATCGAACTCGGAGTGAATACACCGGCAAAGGTGGCTCAGGGCATCAATTGGTGTCCTGCAGAGCCTCTGACCGGGAGGTCCTAGGGTTCCAGTTCCGCCAGTGCTCGAATTATAGCTAGATCGAATTCAGTCGCTGCCTGCAGGGCAATTCTAGCGGCCGGCTGCTCTGATTTCCGTGGTTTCTCCGATCAAGGCTAGGCGAATGACGGAGCAGTGTCCTAACCAACGGGTCGTGGACCACGCGCGATATTTTCTCCCTCTTCTTTGTTCTTTCCTCACCCCTTATACGCACATACACTTACGTGCACTACACTACCGCACGTGTCGGGAGACCAGATCGCTTGAGCTTGTCCCGTCTGGGGCGGAGCCACACTGGTGGAAGATACTTGGTTGCGCAAAATCCCTTGGTTGGGCATAATCCTACGTAGGTCGGCGCCGGATCTTGCCATACAGCGAGGGTAAGATCACCACCACCTCCTGCGATAAAACATGCACTACGCTTACGGCAATATTGGTCTTAGTGGTTGACACGTCCAAAATCCCTAATCCATCAGTCTGAATCCACCATGCTCTGTAGTGATTAGTTTTGGCGTAAAATGTCACATACTTTGGTCAATTAGAAGGAAGCAAAATGTCGTTTGTAAAACAGAAATTGATGCGTTCTCATGGCAAAAAGCCTATCGGCAAAAATGTAGTATTCAGAGAAACGCAATTGGATGTTTGTACCATAATTTCTATTTAATATCATTGTCAAGTTAAACATCAAACTGAAACATTGAATGAACACCCTAACAAAGTAAGTATTAAGTCATTATTGTGACACATACATATTTCATCATATTACAACATGATTTTATAATTGTACTTCAGTGCCCTTCTTCCCACGAACACAAAATTCTCTCAACAAAATGTGAAAAATAATACTACGATGCAATACAAAATGCACAGGAAAATAAATAAATGGAACCTGATTCAAGACAATATTCCAATAATATTAGACAATGAAACAATACAGCAACTTACAATCCAATTACTTCCAGGACAGGCCACGATGCACTCCTAATGCCAAAAGCTGTCTGTGGTTATCAAGGAATTACGAATACATGGAGATGACTTCACCACCTCTTGTCTTCCGCAAGCGAAGCCAGTCCGGCACATTGGCCTGCCCTAAACGTCATTCAAACACGATACTAAATGGGTATTGGGTAGTACCCATTTTTCAATGGAATTTATTATCTTCGGAATATTGTAGAATATAATAACTAAAACGGAGAAGCTTCATTACAAATTGTGGGATAACTGTAAAATATTTTCAGTGATTGAAAACCAAAATAACCTCTAACTTATAACGCCAAGAATATTCAACTATTAAATGTGCTTCTTTTCCCTATGAATTTATCACATGTTATCTCACAAAAAGTAAGCAAATAAATACAAACTTAACACTGCTGACATTCTAAAGTAACATGTGATGCACACATTATTACGAAATATTCTTAGAATTAGTGTTGTCACAATATTCCAGGACTTGCTACCATACTAACTTATGGGTTTAAAAATACATTGTATTACTGTTCTGTTACTTTTTTATTTCACTATTTCCTTTCATAAACATTAAATACTCTTGTCCGAAATCAAAAGAGCGGGGTCCTAAAGTTTAAAGTTTGAAGATGGGCCAGAAATACAATATATGGGGTGAAAACCAGAACGGTATAAATGATATTTTATAAATTCTGAGAAAGCTGTTTACTTAAGTCCATATCTCTGTAAAGTGCTGGTGATTTGTTTCATCATTGAATCCACGGCATTTCATCACACCCTTTTCCACGCTCTCCTGCGACACTACCCAGCGGTGGAATTGGGAAGGAACTAGAACAACGGTAGGGTTTCAGAACGCTTCACAAGGGATTGGGCTAGTCCTTGTGAATCCGGCAAACTCGTTTTGTCGGAAAAAAATTCAGAGGACATTGTAGGAGGACAGAGGAGATTTCAGGGAATCGAACCCGCACCTCTTTGATGAAAGGCAAGCGACTTCACTCTGAGTGATGAATAGCATGGCACAACTATTTCTTAAATGGAAGTACTACTTATGTTTTCCATCAACATTTTGAAGTTTTCAAAGGGAGGAAAAACAGTAAGACGTGTTAACAGTATTAGATGAGACACTTAAAATGCATGGTTTTCTTAGCACGTAACTGCTAGTCGCGAATAAATGCGTTTCATAGACGTTTTCCTCTTTTGGACTGAGGCTCCGACCTTCCCCACAGATTTCATGTTTCTCCCTCTTCGTATGCGACCGCGCTCGCGTTGGTCAACATTGCCAAAAGTACAAGTGACCCCGAAGTGAAGCCGACCGAAACAGTGCAATTAACAATTATGATTCATTAAATTTGTATCACAAACGAAAATATTTTATATTATTTTATTAACGACCAATTAACTTATACACATTGTTGTAACTAATGGTTACATATTTAATTTTCATAAAATAGTTCACCACCACTTCGACAATCAAAGTTTCTTTTAAATGTGAAGAATAGGAATTTGTTCATTTTAACACCATGTCTGCTAATTTGTGGAATGTTATGAGAAAATTACTATAACAAAAACGCTGAACGTTTTGCTCTTCTCGTGGCAGCGTTCAATTTACTCGAAGGGGATATTTATTATAATTAATTGAAATGAAAATATTTACAAAATCAATAGAGTAAGATAAAATCTTTTATATAATCCGTGGCAAATAGAATGTTTTTTCTCGTTAGAAATTATGAGTCTCGCGACAAAGCACTCAAATAGTAATAATTTCACATACAAATAATTATCTGTTTTTTGTACTTGTAATATAATTGACAAAATGTTTCCAAATGTCTATACTTTCATAATTAATGGTTAATAGGCCAAGTACAAAAATATAGTTTCATTAATCACATCACTCGAAATTCAATGAATATTATTTATTAACTTTCATTTTAACTTGCTCATAATCACAGTTTATCCAAATAAACGTAAGCCAATTCCAAAATCTTAGTAAAAATATTGAGAATGGCAAGAGTGTATAACAAATATATTATTTAAGAAACAATGTAGAGTTTTTCAGTTACGTTCGTCCTCAAATTCAACACAAATAATCAATGTATTATCACTCTTAACATACTTTACAGCACAAGATCAATTCTGCAATGAAAAAAAAACAATAAACATCCGTTAGCGATAAGTGAGTATTGCATCCATGATTAACAATAAACTATCTAATTAAATAAGAATATTATATTTGATTGAAGAATAACAAATATCCCTTCAGTGTCAATAATAGTATTGTAAAGTGGAAAATAACAATATAAAACCTTTTCTGAAACGATTATGTTTTACATTTATGTACATTCTCGTCTAACATTTGCAATTGAGACGGTTGTCATAACCAGTGAGCATGGAGATCAATTATTCAAGAGACCCCGTACAGCATCTGCCTTGGCGTAATTCAAGGGCACCTTTCCCCAGATGTCCCGAGCGTTCTTCTCAGCGCCATTCTTCAACAGCAAGAACACCACGTCGACGGAGGGGTTGGCGGCGGCCATGTGCAGCGCCGTGCTGCCGTCCCTGCTCCTCGCGTTGAGGTCCGCCCCCTTATCGATGAGCACGGCGGCCACGTCGGCAGCGCCGGTCTTGGCGGCGACCATCAAGGGCGTGAGCGCGTCGCCGCCCGCGTCGTCCACCTGCGCGCCGGCCCGGAGCAGCGCGGACGCCACGTCGGGGGCGTTGAGCTGCGCCGCGATGTGCAGCGCCGAGTGCCCGCTGCTGTTCTTGGCGTGCACGTCCGCCTCGCCGCGCAGCAGCACGGCCACGGCGTCGGCGGAGCGGCCCCGGGCGGCCGCGTGCAGCGGCGTCCACGCCGCGTCGCTGCGCGCGTTCACGCTGGCGCCCTGCTTCACCAGCAGCGAGATCACGTCGACGCCGTTGGCCTCGGCGGCCCAGTGCAGCGCCGAGCGCCCGTCGTCGCTGCGCTCGTTCACGTCGGCGCCCGCGCGCAGCAGCGCCGTCACCACTCTGACCGAGCCCTTCCACGCCGCCCACAGCAGCGCCGTCCGGCCCAGGTTGTCCTTGGCGTGGACGGCGGCGCCGCGGCGCAGCAACAGGGACACGATTTCCGCTTCGTCTTTCATGACGGCCAGATGCAACGCCGACCACCCCTTGTCGTTCTTCGCCTGGACGTCCGCCTCGCCGTCCAGCAGCTGGTTGGTGATCCTGACGGTGTCCTTCTCGTTCCGGCAGTTCCACACGACGCAGTGCAGCGCCGTCCAGCCGTACACGTTTCTGGCGTTGACGGCCGCCCCCTTCTGCACCAAGGCGGCGAAGGCGTCGACCGCTCCGGCCGCGGCGGCCAAGTGCAGCGGCGTCCACTCCAGCTCGCACTTGGCGTCGACGTCGGCTCCGTGCTGCAGCAACAAGGTCATGGGCTCCAGGGCGTCGCTCTCCGCGGACAAGTGCAACGGCGTCCGCCCTTCGTTGTCTCTCGCGTGGATGTCCACGTCCTTCTGCAGAAGCAGGTTCATGACGTCTGCAATTCCTTTGTGAGCCGCCCAATGCACTGCGGTTCTCCCTCTGTCATCCCTAAGATTGACGTTAGCACCTCTCTCTAACAACACACTAACTACGTCGACGGCGTTGCTGATTGAGGCCTCGATGAGCGGAGTCGTATCGTTGTGCCCGCGAACATCGACACCGATTCCTTTCTCGAGGCACTCCATCACGATTTCAACATGACCTCTCCTCGCCGCCCTCAGAAGAGCTTCCGCTTTCTTGTCCACCGACGTCGGCACGTTTCTCTCCTCCGCCGCAGACAGATGTCCGAAGAGCAGTCGCTGCACAGCCTCCGTGTGCGTGAGGTCCAGGGGCCTCTTCCCGTCGCTGTCCTTGGCGCTCACGTTCGCCCCGCTCTTCAGCAGGCGACACACGACGTCGGCGTTTTCGCAGGCGGCGGCGCGGTGCAGCGGCGTCTGGCCGTCGCCGTCCGCGGCGTGCACGTCGGCGCCGTTCCGCAGCAGCAGCGTGACGATGTCGTCCGTGCGGTTGGCGGCGGCGAAGTGCAGCGCGGTGCGTCCCACGTCGTTCTTGGTGCGCACGTCGGCGCCGTGCTCGACCAGCACGGCCACCACGTGCACCGCGTGGCTCTCGGCGGCGAAGTGCAGCGGCGTGTCCCCGACCTTGCTCCTCGCCTGCACGTCGGCGCCCTCCCGCAGCAGCAGCCTGGCCACGTCCGCGCTGCCCTTCAGCGCCGCCAAGTGCAACGCCGTGTGCTCGTCCGCGTTCTGCGCCTCAACCGACGCGCCGCTCTTCAGCAACAAGGCGACGACGTCCGTGGCGCCGTTCAGAGCGGCCATGTGCAGAGCAGTCGTCCCTTCCTGACTACTCGCGTTCACGTCTCCGCCGTGCTTGGCGATCTGGCTGACGATGGAGACGATTTTGTCCGTGGGACCCGACCAGGCGACGCCGTAGCAGGCGGCGCTGTGCAGCGGCGTGAACCCGGTGTCGGTCCTCGCGTGGACGTCCGCGCCCTTCTTCAGCAGCGTCGAGACGACGTCGGGGGAGCAGGCCGCGGCGGCAGAGTGCAACGCCGTCCACCCCGCGCCGCACTTGGCGTTGACCCTGGCGCCCTGCTGCAGCAGCAGTCGCACCACGGCGTCGCTGCGGATGGCGCAGTGCAGCGGCTTCCTGCCCGCCTCGTCCTTCGCGTGCACGTCCGCGCCGTGGCGCAAGAGGAGCGACACCAGATTCTCGGATTGCCCCGACGCCGCGTGGTGCAGAGGCGTCTGTCCGTCCTTGTCTCGGTCCTGGACGTCGGCGCCCTTCGCTAGTAGCAAGGCGACGACGTCCACGTGGCACTTCTCCGCCCCCAGAAGGATCGCCGTCCAGCCGTCGTTGTCTTTGGCGCTGACGTCCGCGCCGTTTTGGAGAAGCAGAGAAACAATGTCCCCGGAGCCCATTTCAGCGGCATAATGCAGCGGCAGCCGGCCCTTGTTGTTCTTCGCGTGCACAGCAGCTCCGTTTTTCAATAGGAAAGCCGCCATGTCCAGGTGGCCGGCTTCCGCTGCGGTGAGCAGCGCTGTCATTGCGGAAGGCCCCGGCGTGTTGACGTCGACGCCTGCGGCCAGAAGCGCTTGCACGTCTTTCTCCCGCCCCCTCCTCGCGGCCTCCAGGAACGGGATGACCCGCGGGTCGTGCACCGACGCGGTGCCCTGGCCGGTGACCCTGGGCTCCGAAGGGGATCGCAGAGCCCCTTCCACTTGCGTCCCGCTGTGCACGCTCGCCACGTCGGGGGCAGAAACGGTTCTTCTCGTGGAACTCATCTTCTATCGCGAATACCATTGAGGATCCTTGACCTCACCTCGCTGGAAAATTGAAATAAAATAATGCAATACTTCTTCTTTCAGTGTAAAGTCTAAAACGAAACTCAAAGCTCTACAGGGAGTTTTCATTAAATGGAGAGTATTAACCTGTATCAATATACAGATTATTAGGTACTTCAAACAAATCCATGTAATGCGTAATTTATGTCGAGTTTTTTTTATTACAAAGAATGTCTATATATCACATAAATTTTCAGGAATTATTAAGAAACATAGTAAGAGCCCTTCATTTCTCAGTAAAACAAGAGTGAGCAGAACTTTTTTTATACCAAACTTCAATAAGACGATCTGAATTCTTACAAAGAATAATTGATAATCAAATGTCATGCCTTCCTGTTTAAATGAAAATGGATTCCTTCTATTGAACTCGAGGTACTGTACTCCATTCTTAAATCTTTGAAATATTTTCAAAAATGTCGTTTAGACTTAATTCAAAGTACCCGGACAAGTTAAAGTCCGTTCGAGGAACCATAACGGTTGGGAAATATCAAATTTGATGAAAATCCTGTGCACGGTTTAGATGCGTTGGGTTGTAGTCAAAAGGTATTTGACCCAGGAAAAGATCCCAGCAGTTTTTTCTCAATGGTTCTATATGTTTTTGATGGTGCTGAATCCGAATTTGAGTTTGCCAACTCAGAAAAGTTCGGCTTTATAGAAAAAATTGCCAAAAAAACGATCAATTTCGAACTTTTTTAAATGTTTCGCTTATATCTTCAAAACTTTGCATTTTATCAAAACAATTGTTATTTTCCAAATTAAAGTATATAAAATTTCCTACAAAATTCATAATTTAACTTCAAATTTCCGACAAATAGTTTACGCGCTAGAGCGCACTTCAAAACGATTACTTGATGGGCCTTTGGCCAAAGCGGGGGAATAGCTCCTTCCAGCCATCCTATCTCGCGGCCGCACTCTAGTTTCACTTTAACATGCTTCAAAATAGCTATTGTGAGCAAATAATTGGCGACGTTAAAATATTAACACTCTGACATTCACAGAATCAGTAGGAATGTATTTGCTCGCGCAGAGTATCTGAAAATCCTTGAAACATATAACACAAGTCACATTTGCTTTAACTATTTTTGGATATGGAAGAAAATCACCTTTACCCCCACTACCCCCTTAACCCATGGCCGCGAGGCAGGAACATCTTCGGTAGGCCTGAGCCCGTTCACGAGCGGGAAATTTGTTGGTGTTATTGTCGACATATGATTGAAATAAGGTCCAGTCAGCTTCGGTACTAATCCACTTCTCAGTGCGGGTTATAGAGTATGGTTGAAAATCAGATAGGTGAACAAACAATGGGTAATGATCGCTGTCATAAAGATTATTACTAGAAAACCAAGAAATACGAGTTCCAATGTCGTTGGATGAAAATGTCATCAACAACACTGCCTTTTGCACATCTAGTAGAAAAATAAGTATCATTGCCCTATTATGAAGAATAATATTATCATTCTTGTCAAGCCATTCCTCAATGATTATGTCCCTTCGATCTGTACTAGAAGATCCCCACAGTACATTGTGGCTATTAAAATCTCCCATGATGATAAATGGTTTTGGGAGTTGCTTAACAAAGTCATCATGTTCAGTGATGTTTATATCTTGGCTATTAGGTAAATATAAGTTACAAATTGTGACAGTGAAGATAATTTTAATTCGAATTGCAGTTGCTTCCAGGGGCGTTTGAAGAGGAGCATTATGTAAGAAAAATTCTGGTTTAGTATAAATTGCAACGCCACCACGGGAAATGGAATTATTTCTACTACAAAATATATATCTGTATCCAAACAATGAACTACAATTTTGAAATTTAAAGTTTGTTTCTTGAAAGAAGATTATTTTTGGTTTGAATTTGTTAATGAGAAGCTTGATGAATGGTTTTCTTGCTAAAAACCATTACAATTCCATTGAATAATATACATTGTAAATAGCTGAATTAGTTTATTTTATATTAACTTCAGCTTAAATGGCAATAATGGAGTTTAGATCATTGCTCTTCTGAATCTTCTCTAGCATAAGGTTTTTCATTCATAACAGCATCAAGTTTTTTGATAATACTTGAGCATCTACTTTTCACACCCCGGTTCGGTAAGTATTGGTGAACAGCTCTTAACATTGCTGTTAAAGCTGTAAAATCATCTGTGAATTCTCTGGCAATTGCTACAGTACAGTTATTACACTTCGTTCTGTCAAAGAAACTTTGGAGTTGATGTATATTTAGTGGGTAGTGGGAATTAGGAGGTTCTAAGATTGTTTTAATATTGGACCACGACTGATCATCAACATTTTCAAAAGAGTTTTTAGCTATTTTCTTATTTTTGGAGGGTTGTTTCATTGTTTTTTCTGTAGTTTCAGTAGTTTTCCCTTCCATGTCAGAGGTTGTCGAATTACTGTCTGGGAGTTCATTCTCGCTATCTTGGTTGCAAACCATTTCTGCATTCGAGCTTACAGTAGATAACGGTCACTTTAATCTGACGGGGTGGCAGGCAATGTCAACTTCCATTGAGTTTCCTTTCGAGGCAACAAGGTTTTCTCGCGGCCGACTCAAAGGGACGGGCGGTAGGTAGCGGGGGAGGGGAAGCTGTCAAGGGCAAGGTCAAGACTACAGTTTTCATTCGCTTATCGCTTATTCGGGAAGTGTAGGTTCAAATACTTTGGGAGGAACATTAGTATTAACAATAATCTCATTAGTTGATTCTGTGTTTACTACTGACGTAGGGAGAGGTAGGATATTAGGTATTTGGGAATTACATGGATTTGGGGAGTTTTTAGCAATATGGCCCTGATTTTTACATAAAAAACAAATAGGAACATCAGAGGTTACAAATAGTCAGAGGGGACATCATCTACAAACACTTGAAATTATTCAGGTAATTTAGTTCATCATCAGGTGAAACAAATGTTTGACGGCGAAAACTGAGGACTGGCTTAAGTTGGGGTTATTACATCCAGCACGAAGGAAAGTTAACGGTACTACAGTTCTAACACCTAACAACGCACAATCTGTTGTCCGGTATTTTCAAAGCTAACTTGATAAGAGAGAGGTTAACTTTGGTAGATAACTTTTCAATAAATTCTACAACTGGCGCACTATTTGCCGAATCTATGATGATAGCATTTTCTTTCTTGGGAAAGAGAGATTGCATAGTAACTTTAGCATAATTAACTGTAGTCTTACTGTTCTGGTTTCCTGAAGATTGATGAACTTGAGAGGACTCCATGATGGTCACGAAAAAAAAGAAGAGACTTTTCACTTAGTTAAGCTATATCGCTTCACCTAAGAATAACTCCACTTCTACCGCGTTTAACGTGTGACTGACTGACAAGCACCGAGTCAGTGGACGCACGCACAACGAGATTTTGCCCGGAGCGTCTGACCACCATGGCAGTCAGGACGCGACTGGGCTCCAACGTTATCAAGTCGAATATCAATTTCAAACATTTATTTTTTTTTATATAAATTTAGCGTCAAAAATTGGTTGACAAAAATACCGCGGATGCATTACATCTTTTATGTTCTAAACAATTTACTGCATAATTTTATATGAAGTTTATTACTGTTTGACGGTGTCTAACATTCGGCATATTTTCACTAACCCAGTGTACAGTGTGATAATTTCATAGACTTTTTATTGTATTGAGAAAGTTCTATGATTTCCTTGGAATTCCCTTTCGTCTGATTATCTACAAATAAAACGCGATTTGGCAAATTGCATTTTAGTAGTTTCCGAATAAATCAATAAATCTGTGTCATTAATTCTGAGCACAAATGGCCTAAACCAAAACAATCCAACATTAAATGTAGCTTTAGAAATAGGATGACAACGCGTGCATTTAATATAAAATTTCTTGTGTTTTACGACATTATTTCCTGTATTATTTTTCTTTCATGTTCTTTCAACATTTTTCATATACACTCTTACAGCGTACAAATTAGATATTTAAATAATACCCTAATTATAGAGCAAAGTACACTGTTTATATACATTTTTACGTTACCTCATACTACAAATAATAATTCCTAGTTGAACGTGGCTTTTGGTATTTGAAATATGTTCTTTCCCAATTGCCATTTACTTAAGTTAAAAAAGGTTTTAATGTTACTTACATGATAGCCTTCAAATCCACACTTTGATATAGACATTGAAAACTCAGGTAATTTCCTCATTCATCTTTCTCTAAGGGCTCTCATTTTCTTGGATGAAATGGTGATTCCATTTTTATTTACACGTAAAATCGTTGAAACAAGTATCAACGTACTCCAAATTTCCTGTCTTCCAGGGCCGCCTTGAGTTGCCATCCGACAGGCCGCCCTGATTGTTGCTAGCGGCCAGAGAACTGCATTAGTCGAGGCGCTTTACCCTTCAGTTTTAGTTTATTTTTCACTTGATTCAGCGAGATATCTTCGTGTGTGTTTTCGACGAACAACGAAAACTACAGTTAGTGCAAGGAGGAGGAATACTTTCGGATTGTATTGAGAGTAATGATGGCTTCCATTACAAAGAACACATCGTGGGTGAGAAGGCAGTGCACTTAACTGAGACCAAACCTTTGCCTATATATATACATATTCTCTGGCGGATTCACCGAAGGGGTACATTGCATTTACACGAGGGTGCTCTTGTATAACGAAATGCATAAATATATTAAATGTACTATAATATTTTTTGCGCCAGTTGAGTCCATAAACCCTATAGCACATGTTTGTAGATGTTTTCACCGCCTGTTTTAAATATGAGTTGTTTATAAAGACATTTCTACAACTGAAAATATGTTTGCCTTTCAGTTGACTCGCTTATAAGCGTAATACTGAATAATGATTTCTCTCCAAAATTTGGGATACTTCCTCAAAACCGATGTAGTAGTAAACATTAATTTCATTTCATTATCAATGTGGTTTGTTATAAAGCCACTTTGAATAATATTTAAATCATTAAAAATGTTAAATGTAAAATCAGTGTCACATTGTCAATTATTCTTAGAAATCACATGATACTGCCATTATAGCCTCTATGTTCAAACTAGATGTGCGCAGACTTAAACAAGAGGGAGTCGAGCAACTACATTTCTGTACCTTCCTTTTCCATTGATTATTTTTTACTTACAGATGAAATATTTTGCAAGTCAACAAAAAGCATACTACATGGAAAATGAAATTGTAACTTCAATGTACGAATTAATAAATCCAGTTAATTTTATATTTAACCATTTAAAAATGCCAGATTGCTTGCAGAGCTTCTTCCACGTATATATTTCAACAATTCCCCAAAGTGTCAGGTTTAACTAGTGGTGCTGCATAATGGCACAGTCTTTCTCGAACTAGTTAGTTTCCTATTCATGTACGTTGTCTCGACACTTGAGTGTCTGCCTGTACTTGCCTTCAAAGTCAAGCATCAGTCAGCCGCCCTGTACGTGTCCTCGAAGCCGTGAACGAGGTCTCGTCTGGTAATCATGTTTGCGTCTCTTGGAATGGCCACGTGCGCGAGCGACGTGTGTTGGAGGGCAGGGAGGGTGTGTTACGCCAGAGGAAGGACAGCTCCTCGCAGGGGCTTCCGAGCCCGGGGCTTCGTGCTTCCTGAGGCCCCGTGGTGAGTCGGCCGCCGACATGCGTGGGGACATGGGCGTCGTGAGAGCTACGCTCTTCTTGCTCAGCGTTACCACGACCCTCATTTTTCTTTGTGCGTACGTCTATCATCTTTTTCGCTACTTTTTCCGCTAGCGGTCAATTTTCTCCGGGTCCTGCCGCTTCGTATTGAATTCGCGCACGATGACCTCGACACTCTCAGCGTGCAATTTAACTTGCCTGGAAGCTAATAATAGTCATTAGTTGGTTCCGTGACTTGGAAATACAAAGAAGAGACGGTTCAAACAACGAAAGCAAAACGAAATGTCATTAATTACATTTAATTATATCTTTGACGCGAAGCACACGAAACTGGTGCTAGTTTCCACAACGTCCACAGGAGCGGTATAGGTCAGTGATTACCAAGTAGTTCATGTATCCACCGCAGAGATGCGCTGTAATGTTTACTACGAGAGATTACAGTATGGCGGAAGACAGTGTTAGTAGTTTGGAGTTAGAAGCATTAAAAAGAAAAGAGAGATTAAAAGCTTTGAAAAGGAAGCATGATGATGGAACAAAGGAATCTCCGTCGATCGAAGCGAAGACCGATGGAGAAAGCAAACTTCCAAAGTAAGTGAATTTTTATCATTAGTAGGGAAGTGTTCTGTTGAGGTTATGTTTTTGTAAACATTGTATTTTATGTCATTCCATAAGACTAAGCTGTGTCCTTTTTTATTATAAACCTATTTTTACATTCTCAGGCCTAAATTTAGGAGCTACAGGCCCCAGGATGATACCCTGAAGGAAAATGTTCTACCAGACGCCCGACCTGGAGATGTTGAAAGTGAAGTGAAAAATGAGCTTGAATCAGCAAATTCTCGAGTTGTCATTGAAGATTTGGTAAGTGAAAGCTTTTTTAAATTCATTATCAAAACTTAATGAATATTTGAATAAATATGATTCTTTAACTTTCAGGACATAACCAATCTTGCACCTCGAAAACCAGATTGGGACCTGAAACGAGATGTTGCCAAAAAGCTGGAGAGGTTAGAACGTAGGACTCAAAAAGCCATAGCCGAACTTATTAGAGATAGATTGAAAAAAGGACAAGAAGATTTAGTTACTAGTGTAAACATAGGCGCAAGAACTAACCAAGAAGAAGTAGACGATGATGATTAAGCAATTCAAATTCTACTAATTGTGTTCTCAGAAAACTATTTACAGAAATGAGCGACTTTAAAATCTGTAATAATTGAAAATTTGATTGTTTTGAAAAGAAAAACTTACTTTTGTTTTTATTAGAGGTATCTTTTATGTTGAAATGTTCTAAATTATTCTTCTCATGATAATTTGTATTTAGCGAATTAAATTGTTGTGTTAGAAATGTTTTAAATGATTAGTCAATAATGAATGGCTACTTTTGTTCATAAATGTTTGAAGTATTTCTTTATTAATTGTGAAAATACATTTACTTAACAAAATATATTAATTGGTATCAAGTGAGAATTGTAAGTTGTAATTGCATGAAATAAAATTTGTTGTCAACGACAATGAAGGTTTTATCCAAAACTTAAGTTTTAAATGATGTAGTATTTGTTGAAGCGCTAGGAGTATGTAGTGGTGAAGTGTTAGAATTGCTTTGAACACTTAATTTAAAAAGAAAAATGCATCATTTGTTGAAAAAATATTTTATTACATATTATCTTACACAATAAATAAATGTGAGCAAAAAATTAAATTACATGTGTTGGTCAACAGTATATGTAGAAAGCAATTAAATTATTTAATTTTACAAACATAATTGTTTTCATTGCTCACTTATTTGGCATTCACACACAGGAAGACAGTAAATGACATTTTATTTTTCATTTGTTAAAATTTTCAACAATCACACTTTGGCATCTGGTACTAAATCCATTGACATCACAGCCTTGTGTTTTACTTATAAACATGTTTTGATTAACGTGATCTACAATTAATTATGTTAAGGTTCTTTGCAGCCTCCATAATACAGCATAGCTTTTATTCTGCAATATTTTATTGGATTATTAATAATTAAGAGGTGTAAATATTAGTCCTAGAACTTACTTGTGCCTCTCTAAAAGATATTTACTTCCTTCAAAAATGTATATATACTTTTGTACAATAAATTAGCACTATTACAATTATTTGGTCTTGCTATTTTAATGACATTTATAGACTTCAAACATTGGGAATAACAGTATTATATAAATAATAAAAGATTTGTCAGGAAGATGATTGACATATATTAGTAGTTGCAAATAAATATTCTTAAAAAATACTCTTTTAATATGGGTTTGTCTTGATGAAGATGAAAGGTCTTTGAAGTGTTCACATTATGGCTTGCTTTGTAGCACCTAATTCTACAAAGGGTACATCAAGAGAATTTGTCGTTGATTGTGATTGAGTGTTAGAATAAGGATAATTTCATTGGTACATTGAAATGATGGTGAGAGATATCAGGAACATCAGATAATCCACAGTGACATATGCAGAACCGTTGTCTTTTTCTATTATCTCTCCCATATTGAAAAGAACCAGCCGACCACTAAGTTCTTGTACAGGTCTGTGGTTATGAGTCATTAATCCTTCAGGTGAATGAAGATTCCTGAATGCTGCAATCTGAAATCACAGAGAAAATAGAACATGTCCAATTTGTAATTGTTGGCCAAGAGAATACTTTTCAATTGGTTTTTATGTAAATGACAAAAGCAAATTAATTTAATTTTCAAAGAATGCTTTCAACTTAAACTCTTTTATATAACAAGTATGTTGCTAAATGTACGTTAGATATTTTATATTTCTAAGTAACAGAATAAGTACGATATAAACAATACTAAGTCTTTCTGAAGTTTAATAATTTTGTTGGTTAAAACGAACAGTCAGAATTTAACATATCTGTGATGTCCATGCATTAATGTAAAACAACAATTATAATGTCTGTAAAAGCAGCAAGTGAAAGTATCCACACATTTGCTTCTGGAGTAGTTCTCTTTCAATACATTAAAGGATCATGTTATGGTAAAGGAAAATTAAAGACGTTTATTAAAACGATCTGAAAACTTGTGAACTTCTGTTTGCTTTATTTGACACGCACCAATTGAATAAAATACTTTTGTCTCTACTCCTTTAACCAGATACTCTTAATTTCATAATATGCAGTTAACTTTTATCACAATACAACGAATGTTAAGATGTCTTTATTTACCTGTGCTTCAGAGAGCAAAATAGGTTGTTTAAATTCAATCCATGTGACCACTTCCAGGCACGGGGGAGTCGTTAGAGACCCGTTGTAAGTGAAGTAATTCATACGATTCTCAGGCAAAAGTGAATCCAATGTAATGGGTTTGTGGAGCCGTGCATTTGTATGTGGTTGAGTAACTTCAGGCAATACATCAACAATTTCATTGTAAACTGTGTTGCCTGGACCATATAACTGCAAATTAATGAACACATTTCATTAATACATTCAAGTATGTGGCATGACACGTGACCTATTGCTACAAAACTAATGAACAATCTCTTTATATTGGAATTATAGCAAAAAATTCAATATTCTTTCTTTAATTGATGCATTAGGGTGTAATACAATATTAATATTACTTTCTTAAGGATTCATGATTTTCAAAAATTAACAATTAATTTCTTTTTTGATGTAGAGATACAATTGTGATTCTTAATAAGATATGTTAGTTACTTTATGTGTGTTATGATACTTCATCTTACAATAAATAGGAAATAATTTTCATCTATCAAAATGTTAACTTTATTTCATTAAATTTCCCAAAGGAAAGTTACATTTCTGTTCAAATTATTAGAAATGTGAATAATAAATAGAATAAGCCCCAAGAATTTACTGACAGATACTCTAACGCAATTGTTCAGCTTGGTAAGTAATTATATATCAAAAAATTCTCATTTGGAACAAATATATCAATTATATATTTCAGATACTAACCTCATAAAAGAGTCCAATTACAGTTAACCCATCTCGATATCTCATAGCATCTTCCATAGACCCATATGATTGTTTATAAAATACCATGTGCAATTCCATGGGGAAACTGCAAATACAAATTCATTAAAATTATTATTATTATCATTATGAATTTTTGCTACATTACAGAAAATATATCAAATGCTTAAAGATGTCTTACAATATGATCAAGTGTTTCAAACAATGCACATAAATAAAATAAATGAGATAGGACTATATCAAAATGTGTTGATAAATTTTAGTCAAAGTCAAGTGCCACTTCCAAAAACTACACACACTTATATTAATTTAGTCATTACTATAATTACTGAACACACATTAATAAAAAAAAATTAACTAGTGCAATTTAAGTATTGCATTAAAAGTTACTTCAGTCATATGATGAAAATACATAACAAATTTTAAGTTATTCAGGTGAATAAAATCTTCAAACGGTCATGTGCAACAAATTTTTGACACAGGCTAGTATAATGATAAACAAAATGCGAATGACATTTGGGTATGTATCTATACCACATTTATTTTAATATTTCATGGCACCTACATATTTTTATATTGAAATAAAATTAAACCTTTGGTTTTTTATTTCAATAGTATGTAACCAGAAGAAAATGTTTACACAACATCATGAATATATTTATAAAATGTTGATTTATAGTTGGTTGCACTCAAATGAGCTTACAATTGTTAAAACACCTTAAATAGTATTAATTAATGGCAAAACATATCAATGCTTTCCCAATTTCTTCTCAGAATTTTGAAATTTGGATTTGTGGACTGAGAGCCTGAAACAGGCATCGCTCTAATCTCTGAAGGCAAAAGAAGAAGAATATTAGGAATTCATCATGGGAAACGTTGTGTTCCACCACAGATCTAAATCAGCCTGAGGTTCACCAATTTACTGTTATTACTTTGATTACTGTTAAACTTCTGGGCGAGTTACAACATAATCATGGTGCAAACAGATTTAGATAAAGCAATATAGTTTATAAGAAGGTATTTTTTTCTCTCTGGGACTTTTCCTTTCTGTCAGATAATCGAGAAATATTTATCTTGAACAATTGATAAATAAATGGAAGAATTGAAAAGCTTGAATCACCTGTGGTTATTGACGGTTGCTTCACTACCTACAGAACTGTTGGCTCCCCAGTGGAAGTGCAATTGCTTGAAAATGTACTTTCCAGTTAAGGGACCCCCTTCTACAGTTGCTTCCTTTGAGGTATTCAATTCAAGCATAACTGTAAAATAAGAAAAGAATGCATTGTTATGTGTGTTGGGTAAAGAGTCTTAAGGTCTTAAATTTACAGTGAATGAACAAACCAGTCAGTTTATACATTTGGGGTCCAAAAAGTAGTAATAAATGAAGTTCTCCATGTATCGTCTTTTATTAGACGTTTTCATAAATCAATTAATTTTTTCAAAATTTTGAAATTGTTATAAATTCAGCTAAAGAGAAATTCTATATACAATACACTTTTGTCACTGTTTCACTTTATATAAATAAATAAATCTGATAGAATAATAAATTATTTATAATGAGTTAGAGTAATTCTCAGCATTTTCTTATCTATCATTTGTGATTGATATAAAGTGATAAGGCAATACAGACATACATGTGCATAACTATTTACATTAGTCATCTTCAAGCTCTGATAAGGATCCATATCAAAACTGGAATCCCAGCTTGTGATGAACAGTTTCAATGACCTAATTACAAAATATGAATTCTTTTACAAAACTACCTAAAAATTATTTTTGTGCATTAGCCTACTTCATTAGCAAGTCAGAAATTAAATGGAGAATTAATTTAAAGTCAGATTTTTTTTGTAAGTATTTATAAAGGAAAACAGGAATTTGCAAGATTTGTCATTTACTTTCAAGTTCATTTACCAAATAATACTATTTACATTCATCATATACAAAGGTACAAATTGGAGAAATAATGTATTATTTGTACCTAGTACATCCACATTTCTTGAAAATGTGCTGTGATCTCTACATCTGTCCTTTACCTTATCTTTACTGCAGGAATGTGCACGAGCAAAGAAATGGGCCAATTCTATACCCTAGCCATCCAGACAATGGAGGAATACGCCCTGGTGGTGAAGTCAGATCTCTCTTCGATCCCTCTGGCTCCTGGTTGGGAATTCCATGTTTGCTTGAGACAGCGGTCGAGGTTTCCTGTCGCTATACTTCTTACGTGCATGATAAATTATATATAATATTCTCGCTAGTGTAAGGTACTGTTTTACTTCACATTAGTACCAATTTAATTTACAGTAGCAGAATTACTTGAGACATTCAGCATAATATTTGTATCGTCCAGAGACAGATAGCATTATTATTTAGTAAAGCGTATTACACATTTCAGTTCATAACGAAGACAGTAAATTCAAAAGTGACAAACGTGGAGAAGTGTTTCTTTATTTTCTGGTGACACGATATTAATTAAATATTTTAATCCGAGAATACTTAATACGAATATTAGCTCGGTTCTTACATTAAACTTCATATTCCCTTGTTGTGGAGAAAGAACACTTTAATTTAATTTAACGTAAAAAAGTTGAAAACTGTGTGACGTACTAAGGGGAGAAGTCCACGGATGTTTGAGCTCCATAAACCATACCATAACCAAACCAACAATAAATTGCTGTCACTCTTTTGCATTGTCATGTCACACAGTCGTTGTCTTTAATATGACCGCTAGCCGATAACGTACCGTCCGACCGTCCTTTCCGAGAAACTCCACCTTACGCGGCGGCGACAATCTGGCCACCCCTGAGGACGCCACCGCCGCGGCAACGGCCTGCGATCACTGCCGTCCGAAGGCGAGGCTCACAGTACGTAGCTCGCGACCGCGCGCTCAAGCCTTTTCGCTGCAGAAATATCCCGGGGAACGGAGTGCAGGGTAGGAGCCGCTCTCTTCTCGCGCCGGGAAGACGGGAGGAAGAGGCGTGTCAGCGTATGGCTACGGCCAAGTGAACCCAAACACACATGTCAATATTTTTATTGATATGACAGACGGAATGTTAAAATAACATCCGTTACCGTGTTGTCGAGACCTCATTTCGCTAGGTGCGACAGGGGCCAGGATTTTGGCTATTTCCACATCACTACTATTACATTACATTATCATTATATTAAACTATTATGTCATCTGTAGCTCGTTCTTTCATGCAAATGGTTTCTAATACACGGTTGCGAACATTTCTCGTTATCAGATTTTTTAACAACGCTCGTTGCTATCATTTACTCTTTATTCAACTAATGTTTATAAAGGGTAGGGATTTCAGGTTACAAGAAAACTTACCCACATATTTTTTTTTTTTTTAATGAAGTCGTCTATACATTTTTGAAACTTCATTTATTGGTCGTTTTCACAGAAAAACTCCTCACCTCTTCTCTACTCTCTCCCCACTTCTCACCGTACTCAAATGAATGCCGAAAACATATTTCTAATATTCCCAATTAGAGAAAATTATTCAAAATAAAAGAAATCCTTTTTAAGTATGTTTTATGTCTGAAACTTGGAAGTAAGAAAGAACTTTATGTAAGTGAAAATGAATTTCACTGGAGGGTTCAAGAGAAAACATCTCTTTATACTTCAAACAAGTAGGTATATGCACTTACATTTCGTTGAGATCACTACAAAAACATTTTGTAGCCATGAAATATTTTTTTTAAAAAATCAAATTCGTCAAGATATTAATGATTCGCAATGCCCAATAAGCGTCTTTGGTGACAGTCATTGTGGACCCGATTTTGGGGGAAATCTCGGTCGGCCGACGTCGGACTTTTTCGTCGGAAGTGCCGAATTCGTTGAGACACATGTTAGTAAACGGAAATGGTCAAAGTGAACAACCTCTTCCGACTAGGGACGTAAACATCGGCGGTCGAACGGAGGTTCGTTTCGTTCGGTTTTGTCCGTGTGTCGTCGACCGAAATTTTGGCGAAAATCGCTCCACCGTGTCCGCCGCCGAGACCGCGCGCGTGGGCCACTGCAGGTCGCCGTCGTCGTCGGAGGCGTCGTCAGCGTCCAGCAGAGCAGCGCGTCCTTCGCGCGGAAGATTTATGACCAAAAAAGACATTCGTCTCTATTATATCCGCATCTTTCGCTTCCAATGGGCTCGTGCAGAATTGTTTATGGTCGCAGCGGCGCGAGGGCTGTGGTGTCGCTACGCCTATGCGTTGCGTGGGTGCGAGTTTAATGCTTTCCATTTAAGCTCACGCAGAACGCCCTATTTTCCCCTACCCCACTTTAGGGAAATTGCTTGTGAGTAGTCGGCTACTAGTTCTATAATGATATGTATTATGAACCTGTTAGAGTCCAGTAAAGAGTTTTCTTTTTGAAGATAAGTAGTATCGTGTAATGCAAATCAGGATGAATGCAGTCTTGCCGTCAATGCCAGTACACTTGTGGTTGATGCAAAATTATTTCGTAATTTAGGTAAGTCTATGCCCTGTTTGTGACAAAATGAATAATCGCGATGGTTATATTCTGATAGCTTGAGTTGTCGAAGTCTAGAAGGATACCTTTTGTATTTCAAAAGTAAACTTATTTCAAAGAAATAAACGTGGTGAATAATCTTGCGGTTCTTCCAAACTCTTACGATAACAGAATATCTGTGGGGCCTACTTCCTGTAAGAAAGTGCTCAGTAAGTATGTTGCAATGTATGAATGAATGTATGTATGTATGAATTCTAAGATAGTTTAGATTGAACATGGCCTACCCAAAAATTAGCATGCATGCTTTCTCGATTGGCTTGTATGAGAGAGGCTGATGTCAATACAAGTATCACAAATAGCACACATACTACATGTAACATATTGCATTACATGCATTTTTTGTGATAAGGGCGCAGTACTATTTCAAAAAAGTTATGCGAAATGCATTTAGTTTTGATCATCGCTTCCACGAGTAGTTCTGTTTAAACACTACTTTACGTTTGAACTTCATCTATTTTTGGACACATTCAACATTATTAATTGCACTTTTTATGAATTCATTTGGATTTATTGCTTATTAATGTCAAGTCGTTTGACAATAGATTGCGGATTTTATGCACGAGCCATCATAAACCGCACAGCTCTCTTTCGTCAGCGCTCACCTCGTGCGTTTTGCAAGCAATTTCATCAAGCGCACGTGCGCGTTCACATAAGCGCACTCACGCACCCTGTGCGTTAAACGCTCTCTCCGAAGTGACACGTACCGACGAAAGAGTCCAACTCGTCTAAATGGCATTTCTTGTCTGCTCGGAGAATCTTATCAGTTGTGTGCGTGTGCTCACGTGCGTGAGAGGCCGTACGTGCATGTGCACGTGCGTGTGCGCACCAGGGCGAGCGTGTATTAAATTATTCATACTCTTGCTAACGTAGAATCGAGATGGTATCTGCATTTAGTCTGATTTCGCTCACTTGGATACTGTGCAGTCACAACTGCTTAATTTGTCGTATCGAACTGGACGCATTACGTAGCAGGGAATGTTGAGGTTTAAATCGTTGAAGGAAGTTATAAGTCCATGTGGCACGAAGTTTTGTACCAGGAATCTCCTTGAACGTTATTTACCGTCGATGGGCATTTTAAATATTCATTCTGCACATCAACTGTGTTACATTAGGGGCTCATCCAGTATCGATTTTAGTTAATGAAACGTACAGAAATGAGTCATGTAACTTTCACATTATGCGCTTATCTGCCTTATGGCAGTAGCACTGTGAGTGTTCGTAATAATTGCAATAGTATGCGTTAGGTGACCGTTTCGCCCAGTATGGAGCGGTACAGTAAATTACGTGTAGAGGTTCATGGGAAAAGGGCATTCTTTGCATCTTGGAATGGGCCTGTGAATGGGGAGCAAGGCATCGGAATGAATTACGATTAACATCCTTAGCAAAATATATAAAATTCTCACTAACGTCAAGTCCTGGACAGTCGTTAAATGTACAAATTCGTAAATATTTTCTTAGTTTTCGCAAATTGATAATGACAATAATGTTGTAATAATATATTTTATAATGGTTTCCAGTAATTCTTTAAGAAAAAAACAAGCCTCATTAGTTTATATTTAAACCCCTCTTGAGAGCATTTCTTGAGAATTTCGTATTTTTTCCACCTCATTAGTTACGGCTTATGTAACCTGCGGAGATTGAAGAGATGCAGTACATTCGTGTTCCTCAGGTCGCGACTGCGGGAAGAGAAGCGAATTATTTGCGTGAAATGACATTTCCTCGGAAGAGAAGAGTTTCGCCTTCAGAGAGAGCTGCACCTCTTCCATGCCGACTTGTCTTGTCCCTTTCTCTTTCTCTCACCCCCTCTCTCTGTTTCTTTCCCTGCCTCTTTGTCTCTCTCTCTCTCTCTCTCTCTCTCTCTCTCTCTCTGTCGGCTCTCTCTGTCTGCTCTCTGTCGGCTCTCTCTGTCTGCTCTCTCTCTGTCTCTCTCTCTGTATCTGTCTCTCTCCCAGTTTTTCGCCCCCTCTGGATTTGCATCCTAATTCGACACGGAATGTAACAAATTTGTAATGGGTCGATCGTAAATAACCTCCTTTTTAACTTTTCGCTGATTCTTCTCGACCTAGTCGTCCCCTGCATTTTCATCCCTTTTCTCTCGCCAATTGTATGTTCCGTTGCTGGATGTACGGACCTGTTGAACTCCACAATAAATCATCGATTCGAGATAATTAACCTTCTTGAGGAAGCGGCTCAGTCCGCAGGGCGGGGGGGGGAGGGGGCGAGGGGAGGGGCAGACTTTTCATTACGTGACGAGGACGTCTCCCCGTCGCTCCCTCGGCGCGCTTTAAAATCCCCTGGAGCGGAGGGGGCGGAGGGGGCGGAGCGGGCGGAGGGGGCGGAGGGGGCGGAGCGGGCGGAGGGGGCGGAGGGGGCGGAGGGGGCGGAGCGGGCGGAGGGGGCGGAGGGGGCGGAGGGGGCGGAGGGGGCGGAGGGGGCGGAGGGGGCGGAGGGGGCGGAGCGGCCACCAGGAAGCGCCAGGGGCCACGTGCAGCGTTCAGTCGATGCGCCGCCCCATCGCCGCAACATTGCTGGCTCGGGATGATCGGAAGCTCGTCGTTTCACTCTATTGTTTTATTATTGTATTCTCTGTTGTATTATTATTTAATTTTTTATATATTTAATTATTTATTTACTTATTTATTTATTTACTTATTTATTTATTTACTTATTTATTTATTTACTTATTTATTTATTTAAAATTACGTTAACTATGAGGTCATTATAGACTAATTTTACATATATGTTACAGTGAAAAAGAACAATACAGATGTGATTGAGCTTAGACTATTTCATTTTATAAATATCATCCATTACTTAACAGTTCTTTCAACAAAAAATCAACAGCACAGTTTGAAACAAATAACAAGCCTTTATATTCCATTGCAACATGTTGGCACGCTATTTCTTATAGTCAACTACGAGATTAATAAAAAACAATGTTTGATTATTGAATTATATATATATATATATATATATATATATATATATATATATATTTGTACAATTCGTCCATTCTTTCTTTTCCGTCCTTTTCTGTATTTACAAAATTAATGGCGATTCATCCTTTAGTCACCGGGCCATAAAACCGAAATGAAAACACTACTAGGAGGAAACGTGACAAAAGTGCCGAAGGTGTGAAGGTGGAATCCACAAACCAGTCATAATGTGTTAACTTTAAGGCCGGATTAATATCTTAATATGTCCTTTACGTTAAGTGGGAGCTAGTTAAAGGACCCTCCATATGATATTGAAATTCTGAACATATATTATCAAAATGAACTAAAATAAACTATAACTTTAAGAATTTAAATATTTTATATTGATATGTAAATATATTTACAAAGTATGAAATAATATAAAATATTGTTCAAAACTTTATTGGCAGCCGATATCTAATGGGGTCCTAAGGACGTGTTCAGTCTGCTCACGTATTCATCCAAACCTGATCCATCCAATTTCTACTGCAACTCGAAGAATTATTTAGTGCCGTTGGTCTGAACGAAGCTTAACGCCAATATTTGCCCATGCACACATGTCTACAATATAATGCACATGCACACGTGGCCATATACTCTACGTTGCAAAGTTCAGATATGTAGTTTGGGCGTACACAGTGCGTACACGCACAAAGTAAACAATCCTACTCTTCAATGTTTAGGAAAGATCTCTTATCATCAGGAAGCTTAGGAATCTTTGAGAGAGAGACTGCGATTTAAGCGACGAGACATCCTTTAAGTAAGTTTTTTTTGTTGATATGTTTTTAACCAATTGAAAAAAGAGACCGTTATTCTCTGAGCTTCGAAAAACGAAGAAAATATGTAGTACAAGCAATTTATCCTCCGAATTTAACTCCATTTGTTTTCTTGGATGTTCGAAATGACACACAATTTGAATGTTTACTTACTTTTACAAAATATTGCTTTTGACCTACTATTTTAACATTTACAGTACGATCAGTACGTTACATACGTGTTATGTGTTTACGGCAAATAGAAAATTTCTTTCATTTAATGATACGTGGGAATAATAATAGTTCTCCAGATTAGAAAGATTATGCTCTGGACGGAACAAACTTGAACTCAATGAAGTATTCCAGAAGCACCATTTGTGAAACTGTAAGGTACGATTGCTCAATAGTTAAACTGCGTACATTGTAACTAGTTTAAATCTTTGTTATGCTCGTGAGATTAGTATTTATTTATTCACCAAACCATGTATATTATGGACGTAGACTGAATTCGTAAAAACACTTTGAAGATGTGTGCAAATAATCTATATAACAAAATTCGGATTGCGTTAACGGCCATGTTAAAAAGTAAGTAAAATATGGCATTGCTACTTTGCTGCATAAAGGCCGACTAGAAAAATACTTTCGCTGTCAGAAATGGAATCCTTTTGCAATTTTCTTGGTAACGATGGACATTCAATGCAATATAAATCTTTATTCATCACACATCTATGACTAAGTCGTGGCGCAAACGGAAGGGGTGATCTGCATATATTACCAACAGAGTGAGAAAAAGCAGCAGTGTGTGATGTGAATGTCTCATACTTCCTCCGTTCGAGGTGGGGATTATAGCAAGTTGTGCCATTTCGTTAACCTGGAAACGAGTTACATTGCATCGTGAATGTCATCGAATGATGCAACGACTTGTAATTTCCCGCCTCTCTGTTATTGAGGCGGCAATACGTAAACAGGGCAAAGACACAGTAGTGGAGACTTCAGGCACAGAATTTGAAAAATAAAAATTGGACGGTTCATACTTCCAACTTCCGGAACGTGGAACTTATACCTTCTAACAGTAAGCAGTTAAATAAAGATAATTTATTTTCTCTAGAATAAGTGAAAAATATTATAAATATTTTCTTTAATATTGGTATTGCAATAATGTAACATTATCTGATATCTTTTGGACTTGGTTTCTCTTGGAGTCAACGAGGAAGAATTTGGAGTGGCCATTACTGGGTCGAGTATCGATCGTTACAAAAAATCCCAATTTTCAAGTGGCCTCTATATTGGATCAAAATGCGGGTTTGAAAGTAAATTATTTAGTCAACTTGTGACTTGACAAGGTGCGGGCTGAGATAAAGACAGAAAAATAAGTAAAATGGCAATATTTCGTTGACTTCTTCATTATCATCGTTTTTAACTAATGAAGTCATCACCCTCATGAGTCATATATTTATAACTTGCACTACACTTAAGAGACTGATGACTATAGGGAGTGCCCGAAAATATAAAAATCTATCAAATATGATGGCAATTCGATAATTGTATTACATTTGCCCAAAGAAAATAACAAGGTAGATTAGATATGCTGCCAAATTTTGTATATCGACAAATCGAAGTTTTGTGAATTGAAAATTTCAAGTTTTGTTTGTAAAATTTATAGATCGTAAGTAAATTTTGTAAAATTTGTAGATCAAATGCGTGTAGATAGCATCTAATTTCATTTTTATTTTAATGGACATTTTATGTGTTATTTGAACTAATTAATTTAATGTTAGTTGATATTTGATATTAGTTAAATGAAAAATCATTGGAATGCATAATGTAATGAAATAATGAATTAAGACCATAAAGAACTTAGTGGCCAGCCCGGATATCTGAGGCAGGCAGAGCGAGTTCAACTCCTCTGTTTGGAGAATATATTCGCGAGTTCGTCGCACCTGAAATGTCTCGGGTATTTCGTGACTATTTTTTGCGGTGAGCCACGCGCTTTGCTGACTACAAACCCGAACAGCTCGCATCTGTATGGGTCAATATTTATTTATTTTTAGGGGCCTTAGCCAACTACAAATATATAGCACCATTTATTTAGTCGTGCAGTTGACGTACAACATATGTTGCAGTTTCATCCAATTGTGTATTTATATGTCGCTACAGTGACGTCACTATGGAGACGTTCACACTCCCGATTGGATAAAACCGTGAACAGCGGATTTACGTCAAGTGTATGGTTAAATAAATCCTAGTATAACTGAGGTTCCTGAGTGATTATCTGCCGAGTGGATAATAGCGATAATGCTGATGAGCTGAATGATGATGGCAGACTGAGAGGCAGGGGAAACAGGAAAATTCCGAGGGCTCACTCTGAATATCACATACGAGTATTCCACATGGAGCGGCGGGGAATCGAACCCGGATCTCTACGATGGAAGGAGCATTAAGTCCTCAGTCCCCACCACTCATCCCCCCCCCCACCGTATAGTTCAAGAAATACCCCTTAGAGTGAAACTGGATTCTGATGGGGAAAGTCCTAATTAGTTTACATTCACGAAAACGATACATTCTACCATTCAAAAAATTGCGTCTCCCTGAATCGTACGGTATGCGCAGTTAAAACCCACTTCTCCTCGTCTTGGATCAGCAGAGAGAGCAGCCCTTTGGGCGCATCGGGCGTGCGGGGTGTTTGAGAGCCCGGCTCGGAGCGCGCATGATGCACGCGCAGCCACTCACCGGTGTGGCCGTTGTTGTAGAGGGTGCTGGTGACGGGCTGCGCGTCGAGGCCGCCGAAGCGCAGGCGCGGCAGCGTCACGTGGCGCAGCAGGTGCTCCTCGATGTCGATGGGGCTCTGGTACTTGCCTGCGCACTGCGCGTACGCCTCCGACCAGTGCGACGGCCCTGCGGACACAGCACGACATACTGTAACAAGTTCCCTTTTATATATAAAAAAGGACAGTTGCAGTATACCAGATCCATGATACTGTAACAAGTTCCCTTATATACATGAAAAAGAACAGTTGCAGTATACCAGATCCATGATACTGTAACAAGTTCCTTTTTTTTTTTTTTCTTTTTTTTTTTTTTTCTTCAAGAAGAGTATTGACTAGCAAACCCCAAAGTGGGCATGTAATTCGTTATAAGTTCGTTTTACTTATTCTATTTAAGTAAAAGCCCTCTCTAACAACACAAACCTTAATTTTGTATTCCTGAAAGATAAATAAATTTCCTGCCTCCACGGCAACTGGAGAGGGGAAAATCGAAAAACAAAATCCAGTGGACACTCCAAAATCATTTTTTGTATACCAGCATTTAAAAAGACCTTTCCTGTTGCAAGAAATCAGTCAAGAATACGGCATAAATGATGACCTATTGGCATTGTACGGCACGAATGATTGCGTCTTCACCCGTTCAGCCAATCGCAGCGAGAGAATCAGGGTGAGGTAGCAATGAACGAAGCAGCCGACCACAGTTTTCTCGCACTGATGTAAAATATGCGAGACGTCACAAGAAAGTTGTTTCGCAAAATTAAGTTTGATTATCTCATAAATTTATAATGCTGTTATACAAAAAATAGCGCATGCAACTCGTCCCGGCCGGTCTCATCCTACCCCGTCCCATGCACCCAGCTCCACCATGACCTTCTGCCAGAGTGGGGGCGTATCGAAAATACTTGTATTTTCGATACTTTTGTAATTTGTATTTTCTATCGAAAATACATATTTGAACATGTATTTATATATTTGTATCAAAAATACTTTCCTATATTATGTATTTTCAAAATACAAAATTACTTTTCATTGATTCCCCTTCGAAAATTTGAATTATATATGCAATAAAACCTGGGAAACACAAACATCAATAACATGAATTTTTGATATAATCGAAGCAATTTTTCTTTCCCTGCAGCAATATTTACAATAACATTTTGGTTAATATAATTTTGGTTAATCGAAGAAAATTTATTTCCGGAGGAACTTCGAGATATCGATTCACGTACTTTGGCGACCACTTCACAGACGTTATATTACTCGTATATTGTCGCATTATGCATAACAATCTCTCTGAAAGGTAGTTGTGCGCACTGGTTAAAAGCTCGTGCTTGAGTCGTGTAATGAGCTATTCTTAAGATATGAGTGTGAAAATTTATAAATCATCAAAATGTGCTATTCTAGATGGAACATATTTCATTGTTATTGAAGAGTTACGTACAAAAGTGAAAGCGTTATGTGAAATTTGTAAGCATGCCAAACACACAATAATAAATGATTCCTTCAATGCGACACAATTTGCTACAAATGCACACACTTTTTTAAGACCCACTTAAAGCTAAAGATAATAAGCAGTAATATTATAAATTTCAAAATGCACCAAATGATGTACAATAGAATTGAATTTTAATGATCATTATTTTTACTAGGGAACTGATAATTTCTTTACACATTTCAGAGAATTCATCTTAATTGAATTATTAAAATCAAAATTACTTAGCTAATTTAATTCGTTACATCTCATGTATGAAGGTTACCAGCCTGCCTGATGAATGCGGGATCATCCCAAAATGTTACGAATTATTTTACTAAAACTCCCTGTAAAACATTTATGTTGAACAGGAAAAATAAAGATTTGAAGAAAAAAAGTATTCACTTTCAATTACTGAAAGCCTAAATGCGCCATCAAAATGAACCTTAGTATCTTTGTATAAAATTTTATGAACTTCATGGTTTATATCCACTTTGGTCAGTTTACTCACCGTTCTCGAAGTATACGCGAAAAACTGAGAGGGTACACTTAAATGTCGCTAAGATCGGAATAAAACTGTAGATTTGTATACAAATTCATTATTTTTCACGTTAGAGAAAATAATAATTTGAAAAAAAGTAGCGAAAGCTTTGCCCGACAAAACACGTTACCTTTCAGTGAAAACCGCATTGAAATTGGTTCATTCAGAGACAGACACACAAAAATCGTGTGACCATTTAATTAGTTTTTATATCACCCAAATAAGCGGTATAAAAATACAGTTATTTTGAAAATACTATCAGGCATTCTAATTTTAATTATATAAATTCTGTGAAATGAGAATACGGAGGAGGGGGAAAAGTGTAACACACTGGGAGTGGTTTTGTTCAGCTGCTTCTGGGAATAGAGAAGAGTTCAACTGTTTCTGGGAATAGAGAATAACGAACAGAAAATAACACCAACGCGATTGTAATGTGGCCAATAATTACATAAAAGAACTAGTGGTGGTAGAGAATGGCACAGACTTTCCAATATTAGTTTTCTATTTCCTTTCGTCTCGGCTATTCGTACTTGCCAGCTGCCAACTATTACCGCCCAAAGTACAAAGAACGAAGAGCCAGATGGACAGGGGTTTCTTCAATTTGGAAAAATTCCTACCTATAATGTAGACCCTAGAAGTGGTTACATACATTTTGAAAAAAAAAAAAAAAAACACTTTTCGGTATCAGCGGACAGCAAAACGTGTATTTTCGTAAAAAACTCGAAATCGATTTCCTCATTACGTTACTTAACTGTTCTAAGCATTACAGCTTTTAAGCATTACATATCTTTCCCTATTCTACGTATATTACTCCGTATATACGTATGTATACGAGAAAGTAAGAGTAATAAAACGTTCACATAATTCAAGTACTAAATTAATCTAAAATCCATCCAGAAACCTTACAGTCATGAGAAAGTAAAAATAATAAAACGTTCACATAATTCAGGTACTAATATTAATCTAAAATCCATCCAAAAACCCTACCGTCATGTTAATAACTGTCAGGGGCGGATCCACCCAATCATTTTTTTTGCGGGGGTGCAATGTTAATGTTGTGATATTCAACAAACAGTTTAATTTAGTACCATTTTATGGTATTCAACGAGAATACGAATAACATCGAACATGTTAATGTTAAATGTTCAGAAGTAGTCACGCCGCTAATATGAAATACAAAGCGTGTTTGATATATTTTGAGTGTAATTTTCAGATTTCTTTTAAGCAATAAAATGCATTATTAACATCTAGTTCAATAAATTATTTTCGATGTTTTGTACTGTCAGAATACTCTCACACTGATTCATCATAATCATTTACATATCATTTTAGAAAGAACCTCGTGATGAATCTTAGAAGTATGTCGGCTCCCTTGTGATCTCCAACCCAACTACGAAGGCCCTCAGCTCTCAAGTCTGCACGGACTATAAAACTCGTATAAATAAAGACTGCAAGCTGCACTCGTACATGGGTACCTCTACACATCACAAATATATGGTTTGTATTCTCCTTTCGAATAAACATGTACCGCACGTAGAGGAACGAAAAGGTATTAAACATTATCACGACTAATTATGAGTAATGTTGGCTTTGCTCCAAGAAATCCTGAGGTTCATAATAGTTCTAAATATATGAGTAAATTAAAATTGTATCTTTATTATCCTCATAAACTTTCAAACGACTTTTTCACATTTCAGTTCTTTTTGTTGATCTGCCTCACTGCAACCCAGATTGTTTATTCAATAGTTTCACGTCTTCATTAATTTGTTCGAATAATCGAAGTTAAGCATTACATTTCATTTGCTATTTATACGTTGGGAAGTAATGTTTTCATTTGAGTATCGGGTTTTGGTTAGAAAGATACCTGAAAATGATTTGGAAAATTCCCTTGCTAATCTAAAACTATTTTTATTAGAAGTTTAACGCAGTTAACGAATACAATAGTTAGAAACGAATAAACATTTCAAATACAGCTACACAATAACTATACTTCTCAGATAGTGCTGTGTCTGCTCTCGATAGAAAATTAGGAATGTATTTAAACAATTTACTGCAAAGTACGATAAACAATGTGCACATTCCGATCAGACATTGGTTGAATGGACTTTTGGCTCATTTACTTTTGTTGTGAAAGAAAGATTGGTAAAATATGTTATGTAACTTCTCTGCGACACTTTTCCTTTATAATTTGCAAGCTGACATATTTGATTGTAATTTGACATATTTGTGCTTTTAAATAATTTTTTGTTTAAAAGTATGTTGCAAAATTGGCTTCACATTTTTGTTACAATCATATAACATAATACTGATCAATAACCAGGACCGAATATATTCCTTTTGAATAGTATTTTGATTCCTTTCAGTAGTTGGGCTCAGCCATGTGGCGGCCTATAATATCGTTAAGATAGCCCCTATACGCTCTCATATAGGGAAAAGGCAGAAACGTAAAAAAAATCAAATTGGATGATCGAGAGAATCCGTTTTCCCGTGTTTGTTGATGCAGAACACAATTTGGTTACGTGGAAATTTACAATTTCCGCAGAACCAACTCGCTTCAGGGAAATTTATCTGCTGCGTGAACGGAAATTTGTCGTTTCATTTGAAGGACTTCGTTTCAATTTGTAGAACGCGCGCGCCCTTACTGTGTGTTGAACGTAGGAACTACCGCAGTTCCGCCCTGTGCCACATGTCCCACCTCAACTCTCACCGCAGGACGAACCCCCACTCACCTGTCGCATTAATTCGACAAATGAATAAAACAGGCCTGGCACTTAACGAGCGAAACGGGAGAGTGAGGGAGTTGGCAGTGTTGCCGAATTGTTAACATTTGTAGCAATGTTAATGAAAGGACGGCTCCTTTTAGAGAATGATTTGACGTTTTGAATAATTCGATTATTCGGTTAGATATTACCAGATTTGGGAGTTACTTGTGAGTTTGGAAAAAAGTATCATTAACATTTTTTTTCGAATATTACCTACATTAAAATATTTTAGTTCATTGAGATTAAACAGCTTAATATTTTAACTAGAAAACAAATTGCAAATGTTCTATCGAAGATACGGCACTGAATTAATACTACCCCGAACAAATACTGGGGAAAAAGAATAAAAGAGCAATTATTCAATTAGGTAAGCAATGTTTTGAAACGAGTCAAACGTCGATGGTTATTCTTTTTGTATTTTTTCGCAAATTGTAGGTCACGTTATTTGAAAAAATTGCTGAACTGTAGTTTCTACAAATTATATGACATCATCATTATTCCCAAATGCAATGCTACGAATCACTTGTGCAGGCGCGCTCACGCGCTGTGTCGCTTGTGTCACGATTCCATTTTCAAGCGCCTACGCGCGCCGCGGCCGGGGGCCTGGGTTCGTGCCCCCACGCTTCGCCGCCGCCATTGGCTGCCTCCGCGGAGTGTGTCACGTCGCCTTCCTTGCCCGCGCCTCCTCGTCTTCCCGAGAGACAGGCTCCGTAGTCTCGCTTGGACAAGACTGCTTGCAACCGAAGCTAGCGACCGAAATCAGCCAGTTCTTTGTTCTCTTTTAACTTCTACTCCGTAATAAATAATTCAAAGGAATGCCATCTCTCAATTTGACCTTTTGTCATGATATTTTCAACACGACAGTACACAAAAAGCAGCTACATTCTCTACCTACATATGACCAAATTTTGTATGTTTCGTTATTTTCAGCATCGTGTAGTTTTGAATATTAAAAAAGAGTATATCTTATTGTATGCTAAACTTTGAAAAAAATATGTATTTTTATAAGATAGTCTTCACTCATTATTAGTTTACTTAACATTCATTCATTTTAGATTAAATTAACGTATGCAAATTTGACTGAAAATAGTGAAGCACTTTTTTAGCAGTAACCCTTCAAATGGAGCCTGATAAAAAGCCACTTTCAAGCACTTAACATACAATCACATGCTGTTTGACAAGTGGCAGATTAATGCATCGGACGCTTTACTGGAGCGTACAATGGGATTTGGAAAAAGTAAATAACGTTGTGGAAAGACGACGCGTAACATAGTATCATCGAGATGAAATTGAAACAACATGAAAGCCGGATAAATTATATTTTAATTACACTTACTATTTTGTAATCACATGATTATAGACGTTCTACGATATCTATTATTTGGAACTCGTTTTGCTAATTTCTTCCATTCTTCTGGCAAAAAATAGCGAGATAAGTCTGACGTACTTAAAAAGATTGCTTGTAGAAACTGAATGCCGTTCATAGACGGCAATGCGCTATCCTTTTTGTTTTCTGAGGTCCGATATCAGTTTCAAATATGTTGTATCTCCTCTGTCGTACCTTTATTTTCATTATTAGGATCCCTAGTACCTAAGCCTTTTCGACAATCCTGAGATGAACGGTTTGACGTATGTGTGGCGAAGATGATAATGAGATTCGAATGAGGGAGGAGCAGAGCTGAAGTGACAGGCAACGGAAATGGGAGAACCTCGAGAAGCCACGCCACGAGCGCGCTTCAGTCGTCCGCCTGGAAATACCTCATCCGGATGAGTTGAGCTCACATCCAGCCGATGTTGCTGATAAGTCTGCAGCGACTCTGACCGAGAGATGCTAGGCTTCGACTCCTGACGGCGGCAGGAGTTTCCACAATAGGCGTTAGGTGTTAGCTGTGTAAGTCGAATTCCGACGCTGTTCCGAGGAGAACGTTTTGGCCAATCCCCACACCGGGAGAGGGGGCTCAGTGAATCATTTGACGTCAGTATAGTGCTTTTGACCGGAAGGTCCTAAGTTCGAGTCCCAAAAGTGACAATTTTCGACACTAGCTTGTCAGCTAGATCGAATTGAGTCGCTGTCTGGAGGAGAATCCTAGCGGCCGGCTGTCTGCTAGGTAGTTCTGGGGTTTCTCCAAAAATTACAAGGCGAATGCCGTTGTTGTACCCTAACTTCCACGGACTACACATCGTTCCTTCCTCGTTCTTATTCTACCCTTTCTCATTACACACACTTATATTTATATAAAATACTCTACGGCCGATCAGATGGCCGAGATCGGTAAGGCAGTAGTGCCGGAGTGGTTTCGGACCAGAAGATCGCGGGTTCGAATCCCGCCTCGGGCATGGGTGAATTTGTGTGTGTTTGTATGAGTGTATCGTCCTTTCACTCCTCATTATCATCATCATTTCATCTTTCATACCCCCAGGGCTAACAACCCTGGCTAACAACCCTGGGGGATAAAATCGAATTCAGTAAAAATACTGATCCACCCAATTGAAGGTGAATTACATACACCTGCTACCGCGATATATGATACTGAGCCACGGTAAATGCAGGATGTATGAACGCGTGGTCCTAAGTTGGCCGATTCGCGAGCAAAAAAATACTCTACGAGGCTGGAGCTTACAGCTTGTCCTTGTTGAACCCCCCTGGGGGAGATATCTGGGGAAGGGAAACCTTCGCAAGTCGCCGTATCGCACCATCCAGGAGATGAGGAACACCGCCACCTGCTGCAATAAAATTGTTCCCGAGACTAACGGACTAATGATGTAGGAGATGTCGTGGCAGGGAACTTCAATCAATCAACCACAATTTGAACCGAGGTGTCCAGAGATGAACGGTGAGCGGTCTGGCTATTGCACCACGCATCATTTCAGAAACGGGTGTCTAGCGTCACAAAAAGCGAGTGTAACTCCGGTGGAGAGAAGCACTTAGGAAGTTAATAACAGTGGAGAAAAGAAATTTGGCCTTCGCTGTTTGAAGCAGCGGAAATAAGGAATTAACACTACTTGAAGTAACTCTTTCAGATGATACTTCTGGAGCGCGAAAGCAAAGTACAAAAGACCTTGAGATTTGTGATGCGGTGACAGTAATTTTTCCAAACAACATAATGCCACTGCATCTGAAAATTCTGAGGCCAGAACTATTTGCGGTTGTTTATGAAAATTGCTTCAATTGCCGTTGCTCTCTTATGTGCGGGGGTCATATAGCTCTCACAAATGTACCTTTTTTCGCATTTGAAAGACATTCAAATTTTGTCCTCTTGTATATCTCGTGTAATGCACTTCTGCACGTCTATTTGTATTGTGAGGTGAAAAATTGTCTCCACAGTGGTTTGATATTTCATTTTCATCCTTACATTTATTCTTTCACTGTTTTATTGCTTTATTGATTCACCATTCACTGTCACCATTCATCAATAAAAATGTTAATTCACACCTTCTTTCACTTAACCCTCTTTTCATATCCTTCCGTCAGCACTGTCAGTAACTTTATTCTCTAGTATCAGTAAAATTCACCTTCATTTTTTCTCAACCCTCTTTCTAATTTTACAACTATCAATTCATTATTCTCTCATTATTCGTTTTGTTCCTGTTTCGTGTAGCAATTGATGATCACGTGATCGTGATCGACTGGGAGACGTTACAAAGAAGCTCTGGTAGAACGACAGAGAGTTTGAATATCAACATTAGAATGCTATATTTAAAAAATATATTGAATTTTGTGGACAAGGATTCAAAAATGAAAAGAAGTGAAAAGTTTCATTAAAATTGTGCTGGATTAATATTTTCACTAACATTTTTGTTGTGAAAAGACGACATTTAGTATTACAACGGAAACTCGGATTATCAAAGAAATCTTGGAGAAATGTCATGTAAACTTCAGGGCTCTCACATTGCTATAGATATCGTCCTTGTTTTGGGGCTGCCTTCAAACTATGCCACCAGGCAAGAGCGCCGAAAATTCGTGTTAACTCACTCTATCCACCTGATTTTTCACTTATCTACATATCCATATGTTTACATACTTCCCAACGCTCCCACTCGCTCGCACGCACTCCGACTCGTTCACTCACTCACACTCGCGCGCCCTCCACCCGCCCTCCGACTCGTTCACTCACTCACACTCGCGCGCCCTCCGTCGCCCTCCGACTCGTTCACTCACTCACTCGCGCGCCCTCCGCCCGCCCTCCGACTCATTCACTCACACTCGCGCGCCCTCCGCCCGCCCTCCGACTCGTTCACTCACTCACACTCGCGCGCCCTCCGCCCGCCCTCCGACTCGTTCACTCACTCACACTCGCGCGCCCTCCGCCCGCCCTCCGACTCGTTCACTCACTCACACTCGCGCGCCCTCCGCCCGCCCTCCGACTCGTTCACTCACTCACACTCGCGCGCCCTCCGCCCGCCCTCCGACTCGTTCACTCACTCACACTCGCGCGCCCTCCGCCCGCCCTCCGACTCGTTCACTCACTCACACTCGCGCGCCCTCCGCCCGCCCTCCGACTCGTTCACTCACTCACACTCGCGCGCCCTCCGCCCGCCCTCCGACTCGTTCACTCACTCACACTCGCGCGCCCTCCGCCCGCCCTCCGACTCGTTCACTCACTCACACTCGCGCGCCCTCCGCCCGCCCTCCGACTCGTTCACTCACTCACACTCGCGCGCCCTCCGCCCGCCCTCCGACTCGTTCACTCACTCACACTCGCGCGCCCTCCGCCCGCCCTCCGACTCGTTCACTCACTCACACTCGCGCGCCCTAGCGCAACTGGATCCTGGCCGGAAATCGAATATGCGCCTGACTTAAGTGGAAAGCTAGAACAACAAACGGAGACAATTCGGGCGGGGACAAATGAAGGCGGGCGCCCGAATCGGTTATCGAATGACGTCCCGCGGGGGTCCACCGGAGATCGACCTGCGGGCGGGAGCGCGGGCGGGCGAAGGAAGGGCGAGGGCTGATTCGGAGGGGAGATTGCGTCAGGCAGGACGACTGGGGGCGGGGAGGGGACAGGGCGGGGCGTAGGGGAGGGAAAGACCAGGAAGAGAGATGCCGAGGACGTGTGCTCAGGACATAGGCGTGGAATTCGATTTGATAGACCCCCCCATGGAGATACGAACGACTTCATTACCGACAGACCACTCGCAAATCGGCTGGGTACGCTCTTCATCAGATCGAAATTTGAGGAGGTTGGTGAGATTCAATATACAGTTAAATCAGATGTATTAGTACATAATGGAGAAAAAAGTTCAACACTCCTGCTCAGTGGCAAAATCAGGATTTTTCTGGAAGGGACGGGGCTGTGGGTATAGTATGCAGCTGCAATGTGATTTTATCAAGAATTTTTCTCTTCCACTGCAGTTAAAATGTATTTTAATTGTTGATTTGAATTTAGTTATAACGTATTCAGTTGGAGATACTGAATGACTTTTCTTAGTATAGAAAATTAATAAAAACAATATTTGTAAATATGTGTCATCGACGTCTAGGGGTGGGGGGCTGTAGCCCCCTTGAATGCGACATTATTCCTGCACTAAAATTCATAGTTATTACCGTCTGTGTGTTGTATTTTATGAAATGTTTAACTTTTATGCGTAAAATGATTTAACATGATATTTCTTTATAGAACCTTAAAATTGGGTAATTTTATTGAGTATGATCTTGAATGTTATCAATTGTCAATGACCACAAAAACATAAATTTAAAAAATTCGATATAATAAAACAAAATCAAAATGCTAGCGATTTCGAATGATATGTTTTAATTTCAGATGAGCCACAAGCAACCACGCTCTTACGTCTACCTAAAGAGAGCATTTTGGGGCCAGTTTTAGGATAGAAAATGTTTTTTTCTCTCTTCTGCGTTTATGATTTCTGAAATGACGATCATAATTAAGAAAACGAAAATTTTGACCAATGTGTGGCGACGGCTCCTACTTTAGTTCCGTTCTTATTTACTCTACTTACCAAGGTTATATTATATTCGAGGACTATTACAAGTATATTATAATGTTTTATAAGTTGTGAGTTTCTTCCGTTACAGTTCTGTGAAAGGGGGAATTTTGGACATAATGACATCTCTCATGCCCCACTTTTGGAAGGAAAGAACTGTTAACACTGACAAAAGTGGAAAGAGGTAGAAGATGTAGTAACTCATTTCGTGATTTGCGAGTGTATTTTCGATTATATTGCCCCTATCAGTACTACTAAAAATTGCATTACTAAAATCTCCGCATCTCTCTCAGCGGACAATGCCTCAGCTAAGACAAGCTCTACGCTCCCAACTAGTCTCCGGAAATGTGAGGTAGAGCAGTGCTTGAAGGTGTGTTTGTGAAAGGGAGAGGAGGGGATAAGGATAAGAAAGGAAGGATCGCGTGTGGTCCGTGGCTTGTGTGGTACAGCCCTGTCATTCTCGTGGTATTGATCAGAGAAATCACGCACGGGAAACTACTGATCAAAGCAATTGGCCACTAGACTTCTGTTCCAGACTCATTGCATTCGTCCTAGAATTGTAACTAGTATCGAAAAATGCGCTATCGGACTCGAATCATTCGACCTCACGGTCAATGATGCTACGGATGCAACTATAAGTAACCACTGAACCATTGCTGCCTGTTTTTGCTAACCGAGTTTGTGGATACTACCGTATCCGAGGAAGTTGTCAGATCGACAGCCTTATTTAAGCCCAGTCCAGTACTGAATTTCAACTCTCTCAGGGTGCTTGTTAAAACGAAATGGATATCACAGGATGTTCGTAACCAAACGATGCTTAAATACGTTTAGTCGAGATTCTTTCCTCAGCTGATAAACGCTGATTTGTTATTTGTGCAAACTTCAGTAATCTTGACTTCATGAAACATTTTTGTATGTATTCTATTAGTTATTACGATCCTAAGTTTCGCCCATACCTAAGATGAATGGTTTTGATGCATGGGTGATGGTTATATAATGTGAATAATGATGGAGATATGATGGAAAGGGAGACAAGGGAAACTGAGAACTCCGAGGAAAGCACACCGAACTCTTTTTGCCCGCTACAAATTCCATGTGGGTCGACTAGGATTTGAAATCTAGTGCGGAGGTGGATTGTGAGTGGCTTGACCACAACACCAAGAGTTGCCCGAAAATGGGACAGTTGTCTCTCTTATTTACATATGTCTTCTGATTAAAAATTATATCATTTTAGCTTGCACAAAATCTGCAGTGGACACAAAAGTTCTTCTGAATTGTTGACACCAGACATACTGTACGTCACCCTGGGTAAGTGGAATATTCCGACACAGCTGCTATGTATGGACAGACAGGGCAGCGAATGTTTCTACGAGCGATCACGAAGAGTGTGCACGACGGAGTTTTTGCGGCCGCCGGTCGGGAGCGCGGGTAAACAACCGAAGGAGCGAGGCAGAAATGGCGTGGAAGTGGCCGAAAGGGCGGCGCAGCGCCGGCCGCGCGGACGGACCGGGAATCCTTTAACGCGTGACCGCGGTCCCCGCACTTCAGCGAACAAGTGTAGGTGATGAGGTCATGAGCCCATTACAAAAGGCGACGGCGCGCGGCGCTCGGCTCGGCTCTCTGCCGCCCCGCGCCGGCGTTGCCAAGCGTCCGCGGAAGAGGAGAGGCGCGGCGAGGACGGAGGGCCGAAGCCGATTGGTTGCGATCTCTGAGGACGCGAGGACTCCAGCGCTGGCGCGCATCTCCACGGACATCAGCGGAGGGAGGGGGCGCACGGTCTCCTCAACAATATCTTCATCAACATCCGTTTCATTCTAGTTACATTTTTTTACTAGGGACACATTCAGTGTGAACTGTTATAAAGATGATGTCCATTCCATCTGACAAGGAAACCATAACATGGACTGTCTGGAAAGAATTTTGCCGCCTTTCGTTAGTAAACTATGTGTGGGCAAGGTATTTTAACAAGATGATCCCGAACTGGCGAGTAAATATGGGGATACCTCGACCTAACAGCATAAATTATCAACCACGATCATTTGCAGTAACCATATTTTTACCATTCTTTGATATATGCAAAGAAAAAATCAAAAGAAAAGATGTCAAGCTGTTTTTGAGAAAAAAAACTCTGTTTAAAAACTGCTTCTATTTCACTCAACATTACGCGAAATCTACTTAAAAAATATCCATATGTTTTTTTAAAGATCAGTAACAGAATAATATATTTCAGCAAGAAAATATATATCTTCAATATTTTGATTGTAGGATGATGCCGAAAAAACATTGTACTTTTGCAATTTTCGAAAAATCAAAGATTTCATTGAAAATGAGACACGGACTATTTTAAAGAGTTCTTTTCACTATCCGAAGACAATATCTAGTCAAAAAATTAGGGTACATTTTGGAAAAAATTTTGAAAATATTGGTAAGTCTTTATGTAAAGTCCCCCTAAAATAAAAATGCCTGTTTTAAACACGCAGGACCTTGAGCTCGTTCAGATCGACAGTGGAATATCAATTTTGGAGCAAATCGGCTGCACGATTTCGGCACTAGCACGCTGACTGACGTTTTGCCGTTTCATGATTTTTCGGTAACAAGGTCCCACACAACATGGACTCAGGCTAAAATACGTGATAAAGTAATTTACTGTATATATATATATATATATATATATATATATATATATATATATATATTGTGGCGAAATGGGATTATACAACCCCATAACACCACAGTTTCGCTGGCATAAACGTTCACAAGCAGCGAGAAGAGCGGCCGAAAACCAGAGTAGCAAAACGCGCAGCCTGGTATCCGTTGCTCGTACTAGTCGCAGCGAACTATCAAGCCACGTTTTTGCTGGTGGAAGGCACAAGTAGGAGAAATAATCCCCACCACGCCGAATTTCCCCAGGCGAACGCCAATAAATACGCAAACGCGGAAGCGGGAGCTCTCTTTTGTCGCCACCTCGCCTGGAGTCAACATCTCTCTTCTGCTAGCACGCGTCGGGTCAGCAGTTCTTCATGTAAGGCACCGCTTGGCAAGTGTGCAGATTTTATCAGAGCGTCAGATTAGTTAGAAATTGCCGCAACGACGGTTTAGATAGGAGTGTACGGCGTTGCAAAAGCGTCTAGCTAGTCATCCGCGCAGTAGTCAGGAATTAGAGAAATATTCTTCTATTAACTAATGCGGGAAGTAAAAGTGTGCCCGTTCTCAGGAAAGCTCTGAAAGTTCTTGATTAACAGAATAAAAGTTAGGAACGAGCGAAGTACTTGCACTGGCAGTTAGGGAAGTGCAAGGGACATTTTCTGCAAATTGGGCGTAACCGAAGGCGGTAGCAGCCGTGGGAGGAGAAGAAACCGATTAGCGGAGACGGAAGAATACGCGGGTCGACCGGGAGAAGACGACGACCGAGGAAAGGACGCAAGAGGATATCGAAGGCAACGCAGAACTTCGGAATCGAGCAACGCGGTGCGGAACGCAGCACGCTGTTTCAAGGTTGAAAGACGGACAGTTTCGAGGTAACCTGTAGAACTACGAAATTAGGTCAAGTTCACGTCGGCAGGGAAAGAACAGTTTCAGAAGTGTTAAAAATTGAGGACACGGATGTTAATAATTTGTAGCTTGGGAGTGGGAGATTTAATGCGTAATTGCTTGCCTTTAACCATTCTATTGTAGCAGTCATTATTCTGTTACCAGCACTTATAATTCAAAGATAAATTGAGAGTAGTGCGCTTGCCCACAGGTTAATTATTGTATGTAAAATTTTGAAAAGGCAAGAGATTGTAAATTAGGTTTAGTTTCACATGCAATTGTAATTAGAATAATTTAAATTTAGACGTAGTGAATTTTCAAAGGGAATTCCCAGTACTGGTCAAAGAAATTGCTTCAGAAAATTAGTTCTGAACAAAATTAAGTGTTCATTTGTTGAATAGGCTGTCAAAGTTGCTTATTTGTGTTTATTTAATCATTTTTGGAAGTGTAATTCTATGTGTGATTTGTTTTTCGTTGTTATCAATTCATACCACAGAATTTTGAGTGAATTATATGCTCGTTTATGTGTGATTTGTGTGACTTTTATTGTGTCAAGGGTTCAGACCTTTCTCGTACCCCAAAGATCCTGCTTCCTGAGATTCTAAGCTCGCTTCACGAGCATAATATCTTAACGACTTGCTTACAGTGCATGCGGCAGTGTCTGCAGAAGGTACAAGGTGTGGACGATAGGTAAGCCGGTTAGAATATATTGTGACATACCTGGTGGTGCCGGGTATTTTCACTGCAATACAACACTAAGAGAGGGTATCTTTTACGTGAATGGGTCCCTGGATAAGTTGGTGCAACGTTGGGGTGATCAATCATAAATTGAAATACAATTATAAACAAGATTTATTTTAGATCAAATTTGTTATTTACATAGTCAGACAACGTCTCTACACTCTGCCTTGGTACCAAGATTAAGAGTGAAATGCATTTCTCATACCTGCGGGGCCCCGAACGAATACCTATGATGTTCGTAGAACCGCTCGTGCCGACAGGATTGTCGACCTCTGCTACTGCTGCGGGCCGTCAGCGTCGGATGGCGTGGTAATCGCCCACGGCTGATGCTCCAACAATTCTTCCCCGATCAGGATCTTGACACTTCGGCTTCGCACCTTCCTCGAATCACTGTCCGTCAGTGGGTTTAATTACACAACCCGCGCCTACTCTGTATACTGGTTACAGTTCTGTACCGCGCAATTTCAAGAATGTTTCCACCGCGCCAACTAATAAGAACAACATCAATTATTCTACCAACACTAATCTTTCACTATACTGATACTTCTAATGTTCTATTTACACGTCTGTGATATACTACAGTTTCAGATATTTCCACAGTTGCGTTGCCAATCACCTGTGTCCATGTATTACTCGCGAGCTCTCGCGACACGTCCGCACTCGTCGGCGCTCCGCGAGCGTCTCTCTCGTCAGCGCTCTGCCAACGGCTCTCGTCCGCGATTCTCGTAACGAACTTTTGCACGTGCGCGGTGCCCAGTTCCAACCGACATTCACACGCTAGCCTCCCGGCGGCGGGCACCGTCGGCGGTGGCAGCGGTTGCTCGCCAGCCCCGGCGCGCCGCGCTCAGCGCGCGCACCGCGCAGTTCAAAATAGCGATTGGTTTCTTACACTAATGATCTAATTAGTGTAATGAAACACATATTATGGGTTTCATCACCCCCCCCTTTCTTTTTTTGAATTTTTCCCGCTTCTGGAAAAATTCACACTAGTAACATCGTCACTGCCGATGATCGCACTGTCTTGCATGTTGCCCAACATCCTATATGCCCTTATAACCTAGAATCGACTTAACATGTGATTACTTATATTAACACTAATATTACAGTTATTTACACTTCACTATTTTCCATCCATGTTGAACCAGGTTTCCGATTTGAAGCTTGTAATGTCCTACTATGTCTTGTCTCTTGTGCAACAGTTCATTCCCATTTTGCTGACAGTGATTTCCTAACTCACAGTTGTAGGACATGGCTTCCAGCGTGTTGAACACATCTTGATAGGTATCATCCCATTTCCAGCTACGACCTCTTCTACGTTTGTACCAATGGTTGACCATACCATCACTCTTCCCTCGCCCCTGACTTCGCTCCATTCTTGACCTGCCTACATCTCCTTCACTCCCATTCGTTGGGGCGTCTGCAAACATGAAGTTGTACCCCTCCAATCTCTTCAACCCCTTTCCTAAATCGGTATGATGTGCTCTGCTCAGTAGGCTTTGCACGGTAACAGGATACTGTCGCGTTGACATGCAAATAATTCCTTGATATTTTATAGGAGCAAATAATGTTTTTGGCTCCATAACGCTCTTCGTTCCGTATTCACTACGACTTCCCGTGATGTAATTGTGATGGCTATTCCTCTGGTCGCTCTTGATGTTTATTTGGGTTTCTTCATTCCGCTTTCGTACAGAAATCTTGTTTTCAAATTCCTTCAAAAATTTCGGAAATGTACCAAAATTCTCTGCCCATGTCCTGGCGTTCTCTTCTAACATTGGGTGTAATAACTGGATCTTGTATCCTTCCAATATGTTGTTTGATGCTAGGTGCCGTTCTTCTGCTCGCAGAACTACCTTAGGGTTTTCCGTCCCATCTCCCAGAGATTTCATCGACTTTGGAGGCATAATTGGTGTCACCCCATACTTGACACTTGGCGACATTTTCCCGTCTTCTTCCTGTTTAAACTCTTCTTGTACTCTTTTCACTTCGCACCCTTGTATATTTTCCACGATTTCTTCTTCTATTATACGCTCCATTTCTTCTGTTTTCATTTCCATTTCTTCTTCCATTATTAACTTCAATTCTTCCGTTTTCACTTTCACTTTATAAACATCCTCCTCGGTCTCGATTTGGACCTCCACCGTTTTGCCCTCCGCTGTCTTGACTTCTTCATGGATGTGGTTTGTCATCCCCTCGTTTCTATCTGTTACCGCTACCCTAGCATCTACTTGATGACATGATTGAAATTTTAGCACCTCATCTTTCCTATCCAGTTCCTCCGCTTTCCCATACGGTTTTTCGCATATTTCGATGAGCTTCCTATTCCGTTCTTCTGTGATTCTTCTCATTTCTTCTGCCGGCTTCTTAATCTGTTCTTCAACCACCTTCCCGTTCTGTTCTTCTCTTAGTTTTCTATTCCGTTCCTCCGCCTTCCTATTCTGTTCCTCCTCGGATCTTTTCTTTTTACCTAATTCTTTGCTCTGTTCTTCCGCAAACTTCTCAATCTGCTTCTCCGTTTGCTGCCTCAGCTGTTCTTCTAATGAATCTTCTGCCATTACGCCCGTACACGCTTCGTATTCTTCGTCCATCCCCAGGTCAAATCCTACCGCCTGGCTCCCCAGTTCTACCACCTGCCGTTCTAGATCTATATTTGCTCTGTGATCGACCAGAAAATCCGTCCCTATGATTACCGAATACAATAATTTTTTGACTACCAGGGCCACTATCTCGTATACTTGGTTGCCAATCCTGGCTTGAAACATGATTTGTTTTGTGATGGGGCTTGACTTCTTCTGAGTTGCCCCAATCACATATGCCCTATTCATAGGCAAACACATTACTTCTTTTCCTGTTGCTTTTAACTCCTCATACATTTCTTCTGATACTACTGTAGTCGTGCACCCTGTGTCTACTAATGCTTCTTTAATTATACCTTCACATTCTATCGATATCGTGGGACATTTCCTGATTCTGACCGCTGAGTTCTTATATCTCCGCCACGGTTGGGTATCGTAGGTTACCGGCTGCATAGCGTTTATGGAGACCGCGTTTACGTCATCGATTTCCGCGTCCGCAATGGGGCCACCTATCACCGCGGACTCTATTAGTTTAAATAGTGTCCTTGATCACTACTTGTGCTAGGCTGTGCTAATCGGTCGGGTGCATTCCCGCCCCCGCCTCGCGTCTCCGTACGGTTTGAGTTAGATCTGTTCCAGTCCGGTCTCTGGTTCCCCGGCTCTGGTCTCCATCCGTCTCCCCCTCTTCCGCGTTGGTTTCTCTGGTAATCGTTGCTCCTATCATTCCCTTGCCCCTGGTTACGTTCCGATCTAACCATATTAACGTTCCCTTCATTTCTGTTCTTTGGTACGCCTGCAAATGTCAAGTCGTACCCTCCTAACACATTCTGGAATCTTTCCAGGTCGGTGTGCTGCACACTACGTAAAAGATTCTGCACCGTAACTGGGAACTGTCTCGTCAGTACGCATATTATTTCCTGATCGCTCATCGGTGGGGATAGCGTTTTGTATTCCATGATACGCCTTGTTGCGTATTCCCGCAAGCTTCCCATCGACTGGTTGTAATGATTATTCATTAAGCTGATTTTAAAATTAATTTGAATTTCCTCATTCCAGTACCGCTCAATGAATCGATCTTTAAATGCCTTTACTGAATCGGGAAACTCATCAAATGTATCAGCCCATATCCTTGCGTTCCCTTCCAGCATTAAATATAACAGTTGTATTTTACACCTTTCCGAAGCATTGATGACAGCTAAATGTCGTTCTGCCGCCTTCATGAATATGCACGGATTCTCTTTCCCGTCTCCTGAGAATTTTAGTGATCTTGGAGGGGTAAATGGTACCGTCCCGCTTGCTGCAATTGGGGATGCCTTGCATTCTTTTATTTGTTCAATCTCTGTTCGTAGTAACACAACCTTCTCTTCGCATTCCCGCTTATTTTCCTGCATTTCTTCCTTGACTACCAATTGTATCCTTTCAATTTTCTCGTCCTGCTTAGCGGTTTTAACATCTAGTTGCTGATATAGCTTATTCTCTAATTCTCCCCCCAGATTGATTACTTGGGATTCTAACTCCTTCTTCTGTTTCCCTAATTCATCGGCGGTCCATTGCTCATGAATTTCTACCCGCTCCGTGATTTTGGTCATCTCATTCTTCGTTACCTCAATTTGTTCTTCAGCGCGTCCCATTCGCCCCCCTATTGCATCTAATTTTCTATTCTGTTCTTCTGCCAGCTTCCTAATCTGTTCCTCTGTGAATAATTTCTGTTCGTCTAATTTCCTGCTCTGCTCTTCTGCCAACTTCCCAATCTGTTCCTCTACTTTCCTATTCAGTTCTTCAGCTAACTTCCTGTTCTGCTCCTCTGTGAATATTTTCTGCTCCTCAGCTGACTTCCTAATCTGCTCCACTGTGAATATTTTCTGTTCATCCAGTTTCCCATTCAGTTGTTCGAACATCTTCCTATTCCGTTCATCTGCCTTCCTATTCTGTTCTTCTGCCGCCTTTTTCTGGTCTTCTGCTGATATTTTCTGTTCGTCTAGTTTCATCATGATTATCTGCATGAAGTTTGTAATAGCATTTTCCCCACCCACCAGATTTGGATTTCTTGTTGCCTGAATCATCGGTGTTGATGTCACTTCTACTTCTTTATTAAAGCTATCCCCTGACGTTTCGTCCAACCGACTTCCAATACCACTATCCCTACTTTCCGATGACCTGCTGTTATCGATTCCTACATCTATTTCCCCTACTTCATCCGCCTTTTCTTCCCGGTCCAGCACTACATTTTGCGCCTCCATTCTGTTGCTTTGAGCTGTCCGATCGATTCTCACTACACTAAAATACCGTACAAATTTTCCACTTGCCTCACCTACCAACGATATCACAGTTATCCTATGAAGTCACTATATCCGCCACAACACTGTATCCTTCGAGAATGGATTAATTCACACCTATTTCAATTGCTAACTAATGACGGACAACCCTCACTCACCACCAAAACACAATAACACTAATTCAATAGCCATATAAATTTCCACTCACCTACCAATGCATAAACATAATCCTTACAATACATAATATTATTACCATTGAAACACATATACACTGCTAATAGACTCATTAATACTATTACACAAAAATGCTTTCAAATTATAATAAATCCCTTATTAATTGACATTACTTTTCAACGCACTTACTGCTATATTATGTACATAATCATCATTCACATTTGCATGTCATATCTCCTCCCTGAATTTTCCTCAATAATATCATATAGATATTCACAACAAACATTCACACTGCTGGTATATATTTCCCAACCTGGTATCTTTTCTAATAAATTCCCCACACTTTACCATCACCAATGGATAATGCACTACTGAGTGAATGTTCCCAGCGAAAAACAATTTTGTGCATAATTTGTACAACACTATTAACCACCTTTATATTCTCATAAGAATTATTACTACTTCCCCATTTCTTTGATTTCCATGTTATAAAAAAATTGCCAAGCAGTTCAAATATTATTAATATGTCTTACAAAATTTGGAATTCTATTACATTATATTATTTGTAACATGTACATGTATAACCTTCATAACCTCAGTAACTACAATATTAACTATATATTGGATGCTCACAAATAATTGCCTATGTCAGCCCGCAATTAATTACGCAACAACATTTTTGTAATTATCAACATTTCATTATGCTTACTTGACTTGTGCATGTTTTTTGCTAACACATGTATTGTTATTTTTTTTGTACTCTATAATAATACACTTTGCACTGCCTGCTTCTCATCTATACCCTGCATTACTATACATCAATTACATGCACATTATTTTCCAACATTTCACCAACTTTCCTAAGGCCACATTTCTTAACTATACGTTTTCCACTTGTTCGGGCGCCAGCTGTGACATACCTGGTGGTGCCGGGTATTTTCACTGCAATACAACACTAAGAGAGGGTATCTTTTACGTGAATGGGTCCCTGGATAAGTTGGTGCAACGTTGGGGTGATCAATCATAAATTGAAATACAATTATAAACAAGATTTATTTTAGATCAAATTTGTTATTTACATAGTCAGACAACGTCTCTACACTCTGCCTTGGTACCAAGATTAAGAGTGAAATGCATTTCTCATACCTGCGGGGCCCCGAACGAATACCTATGATGTTCGTAGAACCGCTCGTGCCGACAGGATTGTCGACCTCTGCTACTGCTGCGGGCCGTCAGCGTCGGATGGCGTGGTAATCGCCCACGGCTGATGCTCCAACAATTCTTCCCCGATCAGGATCTTGACACCTCGGCTTCGCACCTTCCTCGAATCACTGTCCGTCAGTGGGTTTAATTACACAACCCGCGCCTACTCTGTATACTGGTTACAGTTCTGTACCGCGCAATTTCAAGAATGTTTCCACCGCGCCAACTAATAAGAACAACATCAATTATTCTACCAACACTAATCTTTCACTATACTGATACTTCTAATGTTCTATTTACACGTCTGTGATATACTACAGTTTCAGATATTTCCACAGTTGCGTTGCCAATCAACTGTGTCCATGTATTACTCGCGAGCTCTCGCGACACGTCCGCACTCGTCGGCGCTCCGCGAGCGTCTCTCTCGTCAGCGCTCTGCCAACGGCTCTCGTCCGCGATTCTCGTAACGAACTTTTGCACGTGCGCGGTGCCCAGTTCCAACCGACATTCACACGCTAGCCTCCCGGCGGCGGGCACCGTCGGCGGTGGCAGCGGTTGCTCGCCAGCCCCGGCGCGCCGCGCTCAGCGCGCGCACCGCGCAGTTCAAAATAGCGATTGGTTTCTTACACTAATGATCTAATTAGTGTAATGAAACACATATTATGGGTTTCAATATATATATATATATATATATATATATATATATGTGTGTGTGTGTGTGTGTGTGTGTGTGTGTGTGTTTGGAAAGAATATTTATTCAGTTTTTCGTTGCCAGGTCTCGACAATAAGTTTTTCTTTTGAAAATAGCCGATTTCCGGAGCCCAATTACAATATTTTTTTCTTTCGAAGGCGGGGAAGTAAAAAGTATACACTGATATATTGTAAATTCATATCAGCTTATTTCAAAATTTCTAATTAACACTTAATTGTAGGTACTTTCCTTTCAACCATTATGCTAAAACTGCATTGAATTTGACTCGAGTCTCTTAATAATCGCTCTCAGAGACCTACTGCACGTTAATCTTGGAAATGGAGGATTAAACAATAGCCATTTTACAGAAGAGTTCATTTTGTGAACTCACAAACAAGAAAGAAAAAAATACAGAAGTGTCATAAAAAACTACTTCACGAAAATTAACGTGTACATTTGTATTGCAGTATTTATTATATTTTGTAAATTTATTTAAAAATTTAAACACTCTTATTCAGTTCAAACTTGATAAGAATTTGACATACCTTTTTAAAGGTTTTGAAAAATGTTGTTCTTTGTGAACTGAGGAATCAGGAAATAATGTGGACGGAAAAAATTAAAATTAAATTGTGAATTATTAACCTGAAATTTGAAGGGTAACAGATAAAATTTTTCCAAATGCAAATTTTAAGTACACGACCACATAATTTTAACAAATTGTGATGTTATGTTTATAACATTTCATTTCATAAATCAATGGCTTCGAGTCAAAGTAGAAACCACAATCTTAATAATGTTTTAATACCTTGCATGTTTTGCAGTTTAAGTGATAAACGAAGTTTAAAACTCGCATAATTGTCGTCGTAAAAAGCTTTATCTACAATAAGAGTTCAGAATATTCAACTTGAAATTGGGTCCTTGACTTCTTAAATATACTAATCAATTTTTTTCCTACGCACAGTATAATGTATGGTCCCGAGCAATTAACGTTAATTGGGAACAAAGCGCCCAGGTGATGCTCAGTCTACAAGCCTAACGTATATCACGGACACTATAATTATATTCCTTTCTTATATCGTTTGGGATGCAGCATTCTCTGTGATTAATTTTCACAACTGAAGCAAAGCAGAATTAAATCCCTTCCATTCTCCAGAACGCAAAGTCTCAGGAATTCCGGAGGGTCCCCATTCACTAGGAATTTGCTTGGAGTAGCCCTGGCCGGGCTGACCACCACAAGCGCAGGCGATCGCGTCGTTGTTGGCGTCCGTTGGCGAGCGGCAGGAGGGAGGGGGGGGGGGGGGGGGCAGCGGCGTCGCGCGAGGTAGACGGGATAGCCGCAGCTCAGCGCGCGCAGCTCAGCACGCGGGCGCCCGGCCTCGCAGTCATCGCCGCCGATACGTGAGCGCCAGAAAGGGAGAAAGGGAGAGAGAGAGAGAGAGAGGGGAGGGAGAGAGAAAGAGAAAGAGCGAATGAGAGGGGGGAGGGGGAGGGTGGGAAGAAAAGCCCTGGAATGATGGTGGTTAAGTGAGATGGGAGAACGACAGGAGAGGGAGGAAGAGAGAAGTGGGGACAAGACACAGTGTGTGTGTGTGTGAGAGAGAGAGAGAGAGAGAGAGAGAGAGAGAGAGAGAGAGAGAGAGAGAGAGAGAGAGAGGATGAGTTACGGAAGATCAGAAGGACTGAAAAAGAAAAACAGGAGGCGTTTCAAAGTACCAAGACTGAAGTGAAGACTTGTATAAAACACAATTACTCGTACTTGTAAGGGACTAAGACACAAAGATCACTAACCGTTCAACCAACTATATACCAGCAAAACACACACACACACACACACACACACACACACACACACACACACACACACACACACACACACACGCACGCACGCACGCACGCACGCACGCACGCACGCACGCGCGCGCACACACACACACACACACACACACATATATATACATATACACATATACATATACACATATACATACACACAAATACACATCCAGACCGACAATATAAATATACTTCTATATAAACAGAAATCTCCATCCAACAATAAACATTTTAATATTACTTTTTGTTATATTTGACAATATTGTCCACGTTCATTCAGTTTTCAATTTTCGTTGTAAAATGGTAAATCCATATATATTTAAAACATTAAGGGTTTTCCTTTAGAAAGAAGTAAAATCATTCTACTAAATGAAAGTTCAATATTTTTTTATTTAAATGAAAGGTAGTGAGCATTGTTGTTACCACTTTCTTAACATGCTTTATAGTTTTAACATTACATTTTTAAAATATTTAAAAAATAATCGAATGAACTCTAATCTGACGTCATTTGATCATTACGTCAATTGCAGGGACAACTATATTCTGCAGTTGTAATGTAGCATGTTGTTTTGTTTTGCAAATGTGTGAGAAAACACAATGTTTAGCAATCCACATGTATTTCTTTAGAAGAACATTCAATTTTATAAGATTTATGAGATAAATTTTGATAAGATGGAGAGCAGAATTTCCTGTTGTCTCCCACTAAAACATACACGTACAGATCTTAGTAAATGTAAAATATTTTAATTACATTTTCAGAAGCTTGTATAACTCTGCATTTCCAGTAAAAAGTAGTTGTATTGTTCCAGAATTTGTATGCTTCCCTCATTTCATACATCTTGGTAAAAAGGTATTGAATGCCATAAAATCATGTTTCGGGGTTTTCGATTTTCCTTTATGTACTTTCTTATTGCCAATTTTATTTCAAAAACTCTTCCTTTCGTGCGATGTTTTTTTCTTTTTCCTTTTCCAGATTCAGAGGATGCCAATTTCGACTACCCGCCCGGGTACCCAAATGCCCCTCATGTACATATTACCTTTACTCTAGACACACACGCAGGCTCTTCCCTCTGTGGTCAGCAGGCTCACAAGCCCTTCCGCGGCAACACACATGCATTAGAGACAATAGATAAACAACAATGCCCATGGTGGGACTCGAACCGGCGACCCTTTCGGACGAGGCTCTTGCCACCTCGACCCTCCAGATCGGGGTGATGTAATCGTATGTGTTGAGCTAGAATGCTATTATTACCTTTTAACTTCATACAATTACGTATTTTCTATCTAATTAAGAGTGTATCTGGTTTGAAATTTTTGTAGATATCAATTACTAAATAATTCGAAAGTCTCTAAATATTTCTCATAAGTTTTAAAAATAAAAGTACAAAAAGACAGATTATTTTTTATTTCACTCCAGTTAAAGTTTTTTTTTTAGTCAGAGCCCCAAGGACCATGATGCTCCAATTATGTAATAAAATTACGATGTTGCATTTGAGGGTTAATGATGGTAGATATATCATGTAATACAACGTGTAGTATAACGAAGTGATGCAGAAAAAAATAAACACTTAATGGATTGGGCAATAACAAAAGGATAGGTGCAACAGAATGGCTGAACGCTGCTAGGTCATCGTAAGCATCTTGCACTAGGATGAAGAATTCCCTCTGCGAACTGGGAAGCCAAACATCAGAATGTGCAGTCTGGCAAACAGTCGTCAAGGAAGTGAATAGGCGAAGGCGCACAGAGGGAACGCACGTTGCGGCGGGGGCGGCGGGGCGCGGCGGGGGCGGCGGGACGCGGCGGGGGCGGCGGGGCGGGGGGTTGGGGGGCGGCGGGGCGCGGCGGGGGGCGGCGGGGCGCGGCGGGCGGCGGGGCGGGGCGGAGATGGTGGGGCAGCGGTGTGCGGCGGGGCGGGGCGGGGGGGCGGGGACGGCGGGGCGGGGGGCATGGGGGGGCGGGGCGGGGGCATGGGGCGGCGGGGCGGGGCGGGGGGCGGGGGCGGCGCCGCGGGGCGGGGCGGGGGGCGGCGGGAGCGGCGGGGCGTGCGGAGCGGGGCGGGGGGCGGCGGGAGCGGCGGGGCTTGCGGAGCGGTGCGGGCCGCGGAGAACAAGAAACGTGTCGTTTACGAGCGTCGTGTGTACAGAGCGCCATAGCATCCAATGCTCGTGGCAAATGAGGGGTTGCGGCCCGCCCGCCAGCCGGCGATCGAAGCCCCGACCGTGCGCTTCAGGGACTCAGCCCGCAATTGAGCACATTAGAATTGGACTAACGGGGGCCTTATCGACTGCACTACACCTCCCGGAGAGCACTGCATACATTTTCGTGTGTACATGAAGAGACATACATGTACATACCATGTGCTATTTGAAGATCGAATTTTATAGCAAGCTCTTCGTGTACTGGGGGATTCTAGCTTCGTAAAGAAGACATTGCGTGTGTTTTCCGTGTATCTATGGAGAACATTCTCGTGTGTTTTTCTCTTGTGCATCAGATTTGTTTATGAAATCGTTCGTAGGCAGTCCTCCTTTACGCAAACGACAGATGTTATTGTGCAACACATTATGTGACACAGTCAGACAGAACGAACTCTTTGCTCCTTCTCACCTACTGTATTGTATCTTTTACGAAAATATTGAGGCCTTACATACCGGTACACAATTGTCCTAATTCCTTACCACGGTTCCATTTATGATTATACTAATCGCAGACATTAGGGGATTTTTTGAAACAATTTAAGATTAGGTAACCTACCTTGTAATATTTGTAGTGTGACAAAGCTGCATAATGTGGTAGGCGAGACATGATTATAAATTCTGTTGACGCCATTGAGATGTTCATATCATGCGATTCTGAATATGTATGACTACCTTTCCATTGTAAGCATGTGCAGTGGCAATTCAGCCGAAGAGACCTCCGCATCGCGCCAGAGACGGAGCTCATGCTGCCGTCCTTCCCACCGCCCACCTCTTCCGCGCTCGGTCCAAGTCTCGCTCTCTGCGAGTCTGACTCGCCGCCTCATTCGTTGAGACGGCAAGACCGGGATAAATTTTCGTTTCACTCTGTTATCTTCCAACGTGAAATGTCGCTCGCCACTTTCACGTTTTTGAACGACTTTGCACGCTACTAGAATAGTAGTTTATAATGTTAAGCTTTATTGCATGAGTACATGTTTTGAAAACGAGGAAACGAAACTTTAGGAGCGAGTTTTCAAATTTGTACGAATGTAATAAAGCAACATTATAAACGAGTTGCATACTATTTTTTATATAACAGCATTATACATTTATAAGAGAATCAAACGTAATTTTGCAAAACAACTTCCCTGTGACGACTCGGGTATTTGACATCGTGCGAGTAAACGGTGGTCGGCTGTTGCGTTTAGCTCTACTTCCCCCGATTCTCTCGCTACGATTGGCTGAATGTGTGATGACGCAATCATTCGTGACATAAAATCGAATACGCCATCATTTGTGCCGTAAAATGCCCGATTATGAACAACAGAAAAGGTTCTTTTATAATGCTGGAATACAAAAAACGTATTTACACTGTTATGCGGATAGCATTTCGCGATTCATTACGTTGTCTAGCTTGTACGCATCACTTCCATTGGTGCTCTAAACTTGTAGTATTGTTATACAAGCGAAAGTGTGCGGAAGACAGCTTAGTTCCCTATTATTATCATTTAAAAAACCATTTACGGAGGCTTTTCAACTCATATGTTCATATAGCGTCCACTGTATGTAATATAGGGGGTAACGGTATACATGCACACACATTCATACCCCGGGAGGGATACGAACCCGCAACCCTTGTGCGACCTCGGCTATCCAGGTCGGCTATTATTATTATTATTATTATTATTATTATTATTATTATTATTATTATTATTATTATTATTATTATTATTATTATTATTATTATTATTATTATTATTATTATTATTATTATCATTACGTTTCGATGTTCTCAAAGAAAATTTTCTTTCAAGTGTGACTAGTCACTTCCTACCACATTTTATATTGTTGTGATTACATTACTCTAGCTAGAAGAAACGATATTTATTATCTGACGTATGATGTCGATTGCAATAACGAATTTCGGTTTGAACGTGAGTGGCAGGAAAAGAATAGTATTACGTGAATCGTCTACGCACCTCGTAAAGGCTCCAGCCTTCGCCTTGGTGTAAGTAGTCGTCCTTCAAATGCTACCCACAGCGGTGTGTCAGATGGGCTCAAACACAAGCGAGTTGGATGTCAACAATCTCTCCTCACTGCCCGCAACAAATGTTTGCTCTGGCATTTATGAAGTGTGTGTGGTTTGCGATATAGGCTCGTCGGTTAAATCAATAAAAACTGTCCTATATTTTTTATTAAGTTCATTCAATTAATATGCATCAATGATAAACCTTTTTATAAACGCATTGCTTTTCGTTCGACACTAAGTAAGAAGGTAGTTGGTGGGGGGGGGGGGAGAGATGCGCCTGGACGTTAAGAAGGTTTGAATCGATTTTTTGGGGTCTGTTGTTGTTTCTACCTAAGTTAAACATTGTAGAGCAGGGAGAGTTTGGTAAGCTTTTGGAGAAATTATTGTCCAGATGTTTTGCGGTCTCCTTGAATTCTGATACAACTAATTCTCATCGTATTTGTTGGTTGAGGATGAATCATGGTGCATAGTATTGATCTGACATATTTATTTGGAACTGTGCTTAGCTTGTTGATAGAGCTACATTTTACACCTCCCCATATTGGACATTCAATTATTATTGCTGGTATTTCGATTGATTAACATTCTGTATTATACTCCAAACAGTGAATAGCGATAATCGGTGCTTGTTTTAAGATTTTAATGATGGTTTTGTCCATGTCTGCATTCACTTGGTGTTTCCAGGTAAGTCGTTTGTCAGAAAGAACTTTCTCCTAGATCAGTGGTGCCCAACGGGGTAGGCATAGACTCCGTGATGGTCGATGGAATTTTGATGTGATGATGTAGAGGTCGATTAGGGATCAATAGCCAAATTATGAACAGACGCCTTATCGAAATAATCAACATACCATTGACAGCAAAAACATACTAATGAACGTCATCAACTCTCATATAAAGCAAGAAAGCATATAATAATAAATTATAAATTCGCTCCCATTCTTACGTATCCATCTTTCGTACTTAGGAATTAAGAATGTATAGAAAACTCAAGAAATTATATCTCTACATTGATAACGATACCTGATTGCGTAAGAGAGTACTCTCCGCAATACTCACTCGCGAAAATAATGTTAAGGCCAATTCTAAAACGACACTCTACATTTTGTAACCATTGCAATTCAAAGTAGATTAGAAACTCATCTTCTCAAAAGTGGAAATGACTTTCATAATTGAAAAATCGAGAAACGTACGAGATTATTGGGGTACCAAATCGTTACCTTTAAGGCATTAATGTGCAATTATTTGTGACCTGAGTGTGGATGCTATATATTGTAGGGAAAACGTAAGGGGGGGGGATCGATGAAACGACCATTATCTTGAAAGGGGTCGATGAAATAAAAAAACTGGGAATCCCTGTCCTAGATACTTAACCGGGGAGATTGACCACGGAACTTCAGTTCCTTGAATTATTATTTCTTGGGAATTCTTGGGATGGAGAGGATGAATATTTTGGATTTGCTCTGGTGAGGATGGGTTCTAATTTTCTAATTTTGAGTCCATTACAGTCGTACTTATCTATGCTGTTTTGGAGGTAGTCGTTTGCTAACAGTATGTCAAAGTTTATGGCATACATTGCTATATTGATAGCATGTAGTCTATGTTAGCGTCTCCTTCCAATGAAATGTAACAGAAAATATTAAATAATGTACGCGATAGAGCCAATCCTTGGCATTCACTTGCGTTCAAGAGATGTGTCCTTGATAATGTGCTGTCGATTTTAACTTTCAATTCTCTGATGGAGATGAAACATAATATGGACGCTGATATATTGCATATCCGAAATAATAGTAATGGTAAAGATACGCTCATAATGATTTTTAATACATTTTATTTTACATTGGCAGACAGTACAACGTTCAGCCGTGAGGCTCTTCAATTGATTTACCGAGAAACTTTATTTCAGCGAAATGACAAGGGGTAACATCTTGTCACCTCCCTGACAGTGATTTTGTTAGGTTTTACGTTCAACCGAGGTTATTGCGACGAAAATTCGCTGGAAGGCAATGACAGGGTTGGGAAAATAATACGATGGGAGAGACAGGTGAATGTATGAAATGTTCTGACCTTATCTAATGTCAGAGAGGTATTGACGGAAAATGGGAGTCTGTTTCTTAGGGAAGAGAATGTAATCGTCGGGGTCGTAATGATAGTGGTAAAACTGCATAAAACGTTTGGCCGTGGAAGAACTAGAATAACCTCAAATTTCTCCTACTGGTAGTAAAAGAATTAGACATTTTCCAAATGCTCCATGTGGTTTCGATTACTGTTGGACAGCAGAAAATAACGAAGAAACCCTAAGTTAAGTATGTGTGTACCGTTGAAGTATCAATAGGAATATCAAGACGTACGAAGTAACAGAGAAACAAAACTGTAGATATAGAACGCCAACACAGAAAGCGAGACGGAGAAAACAGACAAAAATAAATAAGGGAACCAAAAAAGAGGAAGAATGTATAATCCATGTCAAAACCGAATGAAGAATTGACGAGGCCTCATCCAAACATACACCAGGAATGTTGCGTCCGCGTCAAAGAGTGCGGGGCGGAGCGGGGCAAGCGAGGCGGAGCGGGCGGAGCGTGGTGAAGCGGGTGGGGCCGAGGCGGAGGGAAGCGGGGCGCGGCGTACCACAAGGCCGCACGGCTGGGACGCGCGGCTCGCGATGCGGTTTCGCCTTTGGCTCGAGGCGAAGCGGGGCGGAGGGGGGGGGGCGCCTTGATGCGCCCTCGCCCGCCCCCTGCCCGCCGGGAGGACCACTTTAATTCCGCGGCGCGCCCGCCCGGACAACGATTCGTCCTCGGATAATGTCACGGTCGTTATGCTGCTGACTTCCCATGCTCTCCAGCCTTCTGTAATCCCAGCCGCGAGAATGGCTCAGGATGTTGGACTTTTGCGTAGGAAATTAAGTGATAAAACTTAAGGGAATAATAGGTGGAAATTTTTTTAATACGATATTGCATTACATTGTAAAGCACTGTTAAGACTGTTGTTAAAAAATTGTTTTGTTTCATAATTATTTACTGTTGAATTAAGAAGAATAATCCGTGTAATACAGGTGAAGTGTATATGATTATTTCTTAGATAATAAATTAGCCAGTTGTGGAAAGTTTGCAATTTTGTTTTGAAATAATAAGATTGAATGAATAATTTTTGCCACCATAGAGTTTCAATACTGCTCCGAGTAACTGAGCTCTGATTGAGTTTCATTTTTGTACTAACCTAATCGATTCATTTCTACTAAGGTCTCGTTTAGTTGAAATGTACTGATAATTTTTAGAAAACGTTGCTGATATAATTTTAATATTATAGTAAAATATTGCTTTGCTTTACTGTGTGAAGGAAGTTGGCATTCATGTAAAAGTATATCTAATATGTGATTTAGAATACCGCCATTATGTGGTAGAACGTCGTAAAATATGTTCTTTAATACTCTTTATTGGCACTTAAATATTTTACATTTACATCATTATAAATCTCCTCCTGCTATACGTCTTTAATAACACGATTATTATGAAAATTAGCAAATTTCTTTCTTAATAGTACATTTCGGATATACACACTTCACAACTTTAGAGCTTGCGAAATCCAGTATTATATTTGAATTGGAAAATTGGATTACCATCCATTAACTTTAAACGCTTAACCAGTTCGGTAGAAAGCACCAAGCTCCTTTATTTGAATTATATTTTTAGCACAATGGCATTGGAATGAAGTTCTTTTTTAATGGTTCTCTTCACCCATCTGCGGACTAATTGCTGCAGTCCATTCCGGTAATACACTCATTGCGTCAGGGTACTAGAGTTAAATCGGGCATGGAAGTTTCCAATATGTTTTTGTAATGTAGAAGGCAACGAGTATTATAAAAGGCATCAATGCGATGGATCATCGAAGCATTAGTCCTGCCAACTTTAAGGTTGAAGACTAAAGAAGAAATACTTGTCTCTCTACGTTATCTTTTTATCAACTTCTTCTGTTGCCGCTTTATCCCGCTTCCGTTTTTTATTGTTCTCTTTATACTTAAATTATTTTGATTCTTTCTTTTTTTATAGTGACTAGTTATCTTAAAATAAATTTGAGGTTGTGTTAGTGGCCCCAAATAAGTTCCTAAAAGTAGCCAAACTCACATTTGCGAAGAATCCACATTGTTAATCTAGCGTTCACTGCCTTTTCTCTGTTCGTCTCGTTTGCTCTCTTGCTCAGCCACCCGTTCTGTTACCTCGAGTACCACCGTCAAAGGTTTTCAGAATGCGCCCGTCTCTGGAGCAACCTTTCTGAAAGGGCCTTGCGTGGGGTTACGTTGCTCCATGACGCCAACGCGGAGCACTTTGAAACGCCACGAAGCCGTACGAAGACCCGTCCTCGTCGTTGCTTTCAGGGTTTTGTGCGCGACTCTGCAACCCTTACTTGCTTGTTAGCATTTACTTTCCAGGTCGTTATAAGAATATTTCATGAAATACTAAACCTCTTGCTCGGCAAATCTATACATCCTCTCGCATTATTAAGTAAAATATTGTGCATGATCCGATCAATTTTCTCAGGGTTCAAAATAGAAAAAGAATGTAAAAATGAGAGAAATTATGAAAATTGAATTAATTGCTCCCTTTGGAAATATTCTAACATTAAATTATTTCCTGGCGTTCAAATGCTTAGGTGAACAAATTAAAATGTGGTTTACAAACCATTTATTCAGCAAAGAACAAAAAGACAAAAGCTTGTTCTAAAAATTGTTTATAATTAACTTTTCTGTCTAATACTATTGTATACAAAGAGCAGTTAATAGTACTAGCCACATAGTAGCGATATGATGTTCGTCCATAGTTCCTTTTCTGGTCATCTGGTATTTTAGAGCGGGCCTTTGATGCGTTTAACTATAAAAATTAATATTCACTGATCGCTGTGTAGAAGAATCGATCTTCTATACTTTTCTGCTAGAAATGTCATTACATTTTACTTCGACAAAGATTATTTCTTTTATTTTGTTCATTTGAAATTCGAAGGAGAGAACTCTGCGACCAGATATACATATGAAGACAATGAAGCCATTTGCAATAGGACGATGCAATTAAACCACAAATCAACATAATTACTTTATGGTACGAATAATATCAGCAAAGGATAATGAACTATCTATGTGAATTGTTACGATTTTGAATTAATTGTTATCGGTTTGGATAAACTGCTATCGTTGTGGATTAATTGTAATCGTTGTAAATTAACTGTTACCGTAGTAGTTCAATTGTCAGCGTTCTGACTCAATTTTGCTAGGCGTTATTTTGTTTCCGTTTGTTGTAATTAAAAACTGGAAATATGAAAATATACGCATTTTATCCTACCTCTTTGCAAAGCTATTCTCGTGTGAGTTATGTTTCATTATGTTTCTTCGCGGGATTCTTGTGATCATCTCCTATTATACAACGTGACATTTGAAAAAAACTTCGAGAAAATATGTCAACGCAGAGAGGATGACAGCGCTCTTGGGCAACATACTGTTTGATATTTCAGCGGAAAATTGTGTTCACACCACACCGAGATTCCAGTTCTACGCGCTTACAAGCTTTACGCCAGGGATCGCCAAAGTCCATTCGCCAGCCACATCCAACCTGTACTCATTTTCTTGTATATTCATGTGGCAAAATGACTGTACATGTGAAAATTACTCCTTTCGATTTTGACAAAAATACGCGATGTTTTGATGCAGACATTGCTAGACTTTCACTTATTAAAGATTAAAGGTTTATTTTTTTTACAGTTTTGATGCATGCATTTCGCACCATAGAGTCAGTCAAATGTATATCACAATAAAGAGTGTAATGTGCAATATTGGACAATGTTATGAACACACGTCGTCGCCCACCTCACAAATGCCTTGGTCCTCGCTCTTCTTCGTAAGAGTTCACATTGCTTTCATGGCTTGGTCATCAAGTGTATTCGGGCAAATTGTAATCTGGCAAATTCTTTTGACCTATTAGGTACCTTCAAATCCAAATAAATGTCAACCATTTGTGTACATCCTCGAACGACACTGTGGTTCAAAAAAGCATTGTATGTTTGTAGATGGCATTGCGTACTGAATAATCATTATGTCATCTGAGTTCACTAAACATCTGGAGATGTTAGTCAATTCTTTGAGATCAGAACACTGCACAGAAATCATTTACTTTTTCCTATACTTGCATCGGTTGTATTTCTTAACGTGGTATCTAAGGCATTGTAGGCTGTATATTACATTTTTGGAATTGAGTGATGAACATGTGCCCGCAAACGTGATATTATAGGTTGCCCTATAGTTTTGATCAAAATAAACTGACCTCTAGATGACACACTACATTTACTACTTTATTGTGAGATGAAAGTGACCACCAAATGACCTTTGACCCTTCGAGTAATCAAAGGCTCTCCTTTCACGTTCTAGTCAAAGATCTAGTTCTATAAATTTCCTCTCAATTTTCGTTAGGCAGGGGGATTCCAGAGCATTATGATAATTCATAAAATATACGGATGTTTGAAAAGAATAGGGTGGAAATTCAGAATTCATCTATGCGTATTTTGTCAATTTAAAATTAACGTTATTAACTAAAAATATGGTTTACTCATCCGTTTCATGAAAGCACTCCACCTTTTTATGGTAAGTTTTTTGGATTCTGAAATAAGAAAATCTTACATAAATGTATTTCGATTCTGTGAATTTTGTTTTCCCCTTAACATCGAGAACGGAGTAAAGAACCACATTGGAGATGAAGAACCCTAAGTATTTTTGTTCTACATTTTTATATATTCAACACAATTAAAAATGTTGCATGACGAGGACTACAATTCCAGATTTATATTGTACGTAAATATTCAAATAAATAACGCAACCATGAGCAAATAAATGAAATTTGAAGAATCGAATACTGAAAGCTGATTTTCAAGTTTTAGTACTCGCAGAAAGAAAATCAAGAAGGAAACTTCCAGCAGACAAACATCCAGGTTGTAAATTTATATAAGTGAGTTTTCGGCGCAATTGCAATGGACGGAAAAAAGACACCGCATTCTGGACGGTTCGCTCGAAAAGCTAGGATGCAATGCGGAACTTCCGTGAAATCGGGCTGGTGTAAACCGACGAGGCAGCTTTGTGAACCCGTTCTCGATCACGTTTCCTCGATCAAACACAGCTCGGGGAACTCTTTCAGCCGGGAAACCGCAGGCCAACGGCCATCGCAGCCCCATTGCGCACAGCGCAGCCAGTAAAAGCTCGCATTCGACAGATCACAGCGCGCGGAGCAGCGGGTGTTGTCGTGTTTGTTGTTGTTTTGAAATTCAAATGGCCGCTTCTCTCCGCCGAGCCGGCCCCGCCTCCCATCCCTCCCCTCCCCTCCCCTCCCCGCCCACCCCGTCGCGGCTCGGTGCCTCCCGCGCCGCCGCGCCGCCGCGCCGCGCCGCGCCGCGTCCACGGCCCTGCCCCTGCGAGGCCGCAACGGCCCGCCCGCACGACGCGGCGTCGAACCCGGGGCTGCCACCACTCTATGGGCGTGCGTCACTCCCACTCCCACCACACTATACTTGATTGATTGATTTAGTGATTCTGGGCACGTCAGTTAACAGGGTCGTTAGTCCCGGAAGTGTAGTAAGTGTGTTTGCTCGGGAGGTGGCGGTGATCTTTCCCTCGCTGTGTGGCTGACGCCCACCTACCGTCGGCTAGCGGGGTTTCCCCCACCAAGTATCTCCCATCAGCAGGGCACCGCCCCAGTCGGGACAAACACTAAGCTCGCGACCGGTCTCCCGGCATGTGTGGTAGTGTAGCGCATGTATGTGAAAATGTGTGTAAGTAAGGGGTGATGATAGGACAAGGGAGAGGAAGGAAAGATCGCGCGCGGTTCGTGGCCCGTTTTGTTAGGGCACTGCTCCGGCATTCGCCTGGAGTTGATCGGAGAAACCACAGAAAACTACCGATCAGAGCATCCAGTCACTAGAATTATCCTCCAGACAGAGACTGAATTGGATCTAACTGACAAGCTAGTGTCTAAAATCCTACACCGGTTGGGACTCGGACCTGCGATCTCCCGGTCAGAGGGAGTGCAGTGACATCCGTTGATGCCCTGCGCCATCTCTCTTGGTACCACTCTATGCGACATCCCTTTCCACGCCGTGTCATCGGCCTGATTAATGTCCCCACCCCAACCCCACCGTCATCATTATTATTACAGTTCCACTGCTCTCACCAACGCCGTCAGAGCATTTACAGCATCCTGAGTAGTACAAGCTGTTGTGTGACCTCTTCACCGCGCCCACCTTCCCCTTCGCTTCCACCTTGCCATTTCGTTCGCCTCGTTCCCACCACCACCCTATCTGCACCCTTCATTCCTCGATGCCTCCGTTCCCTCCTCAGATCTGACTCCTTTTGTCGCTCGTTGCCCGTCGCCATTTCCATCGTTCCCTTTTCCACCGCAACAAAAGCTCTTTCGCCCTCCTCTGCCTCTGCGCTGACCCCACGACCACGAGCACTCTCGCCGGCGGGCGCGGCAGTTGGCGCGGGCGCGGGGCGTTGGCGCGGGCGGGGCGGGGCGGGGCGGGGCGGGGCGGGGCGGGGCGCGCCGCCCGGCGACCGGTTCTTTATCTGGCGGCTGTTCCGCGGGCGGGCGCGTTTCCCCCCCCCCCGCTCCGCTCCGCTCCACTCCGCTCACCGCGGCCGGCCCAGCGCGCAGGACGAGCGGGAGGGGGAGGGGGGAGGGGAGGGGAGGGGAGGGGGCGTTGTAGGTTAGCGGGTACGCGGCGCCGCCCGCCGACGCCGCCGACTGCCGCCCGCCTCTCTCCCTGAGCGCTCGCCGACTTCGTTGCTCCTTTTGTCAAAGCAACGTCTGCTCGTAACGTTAGATCTGATTTCTCGACTTGACCTTGCCCGCTTCCTTGCGTGTGTGCTGCACTAATTATCTCGGTTTGCTGCTGAAGCCTCTGCATTCATTCACCCCTACCCCGCTCTCAGCGGTCGTCTTCGTTTTGTGATACCATCTCTGCGGTTTTAAATGCCCTGTTCTCCGTACTAACGTACTCCGGCGAGTCTACAATTCGTGGTGACCTCACTTTTCCTCATCTTTTTTATGGACATTTTTTCTCTTCCACATTATCTATACTCTCACTTTTCATTTAAAATCTTCCTTCGGAATCCGATCCTTCTCGTCATACTTTTACCCCCCGAACTTGCTTCCACCCTTCTCTCGCGTTCTCTGCTACCCTTGCACTACGTTGATGTCCTATCTGCATTCAAATAGGCACAGACATTCCGACTGCCCTCCGCCAATATTTTCCAAAGGTCCTGTCTCAGGCGTTTTCTGCCGCAGCGTCAGTTCCGGGGCTACCACCCGTCACCAACCCCACTGCCGCCACGTCGACGTCGGCCGCCTGCCGCCGCCCGCGCTGCGCTGTCGCCGCCGCCGCCTTCGCCGGCCGCTATCGTGAAATCGCCTCTCCGTGTCACTGAGCCTCCGCCCCCTCTGAGTAGCCGCGACCCTTCTCCCCGGACACGCGTGTTTATGGCGATACGTGTTTGGAGTTCCGTATCGGAGCCCGATTTTTTTGTGGCAGTGGCGGAGGAGACTCAAACCCGCGAGCCATCGCAGGAGTTTTTCCTTTCTTTTTCTTCTTTATGTTTTTGTTATCCTCGGCCGGTCTCTACGCTCCCGCTTTTTTACCCCCTCGTCTACAGGGCGTCGGGGCGCCGCCTCCTTCCTCAGGCGGCAGGGAGACTGCGGCCACGCTGCACACTGGGCCGAGGGAGCGCCACAAGGCTCTCAAGGTGAAAAACGAAACGAAACATCATTTATTTCTTTACACACTGGTCGAGAGAAACGGATACTGAAATTATGAATATTTTACGAGATCAACCTGTTATTTTAAATGATGCAATTTTCCACTGCAAGTAAGTGTATCTTATGGATTGATGATTTTAAACAACGACAGAGGTATCCTTAAAAGAAAACTTGCAGACCATTACGAATATGGCGTTCAAAGGGCACAATGAAACAAATTACTTTTATTCATGCTGCAGAAATGTATTGCTCAGTCGAAAATCACCCACTTTCAAAAAAAACTTGGAATAAAATTAGTTTCTTTGAAAAATCTATATAGACGGAAAATGCTGTTTCATTTTGATTTATTCATAGGTAATTATTTATTATTGGTCAAGATAATTACTTGAAAATCAGATATATAACGCTAGGTACATATATAATGCATTGATACATTAGTGTCTGTGTCAACTTCTAAGATATTTAACACCGTAAGTGCAAGGGAGATGGCGATGATCTTCTCTAGCTGGATAGCGAGATCCGGCGATGACCTACACGTCGGATTGCCTGATTTTCCCCAACCACTATCTTCCTCCAGCGGGCTAGCTTTAAGCTCCCAACGGGTGTGACAGTGTAGTGCATGTAAAGTAAAAGGGAGTAGGGAAGGGGAGAAGATAAGACAAGGGGAGTAAGACAAGATCGCGCCCGGTCCGTGGCCCGTTTGCAAGGGTACTTTTCCGACATTTGCCTAGTGTTGATCGATCAGAAAAGACGACAGCTAGAATTCTCCTCCAGACGGCGGCTGAATTCGACCTAGCTGTCTAGCTATTACTTCAATGCTGTCCGGGTGACGCCGCGTCGTTGGCAGATAGGCCGACGTTTCGCCCGTCCTGTTGCAGGCTTCTTCAGGGTAGTCACAATAAAGTTCCTCCTCCGGTTCCCTGAAGAAGTCTGCAACAGGACGGGCGAAACGTCGGCCTATCTGCCAACGACGCGGCGTCACCCGGACAGCATTGAAGTAATGGACTCGAGCCGCGGAAGCCTACGTGTATAGCTGTCTAGCTAGTTCCTTCGTCGGGACTCGAACCCTGGGACCTCCCGGTCAGAAGCACTAAGTGACAATTGATGCCGTGAGTAGTTTCGACCCACTGCTGCGCATGCGGAGTGGAGGGAGCTGCGAACATGACCTACGCCGAAGGCCACTCGGCGTAATTGCGAGAACGTGACGTAGTTCGGGGGTTAGAGCCGTTCTGGGGCATGTTTCAACGATATTTGAAGGAGGTTTGCGGGTACACGATAAAAAGATGCAAATCCAATACTAAACGAGAAGCGGTTGACTGTTTCGTGTTTGACAGACTTTATCGTGTAATAAGTAGCTTACAGTCAAGTTATTTATCCTTTGTTCTTTTTCTTTCCTTGACTTTAAAATAAAGAAATGCTTACAACTTTCTTTCACGGAATTCCACCTCCCAAAATAACAATTTCTTTGCCTGGTCTGAGGTCCTCTAAAACCGCAGCACCTAAACACGTCTTCTTATTCAGTAGATGGAAAAGGGTTATTAATTATTTATTAATATTTGTGGTCATCAAATTAAAATTTATAGTTCTAATAACTAAAATGACATAAATTTACTTATTAAAAGAAAATTGACTAAATTTAGTTACTGGACCTAATGCCTTCGAATAAAGCAATAACTACTTATTGCGTGTTCTTCACAAATGTTTGTCAGCTCAGAGTGAAATTGATTGTTGTGAACATTTTATTGATTAATTCCTGCAGTCAAATCCTTAATAATTTTGGGGGAAGCAAGGAAAAATAATCCCCCTGGCATATTTGGCAATACGCAGCATTTTACTTTCTTCAAAAATAGAAGTAGTCAATTTCGACGCTTGCTTCCGAAAGTTAAAAAAGTAATCATACGTAACACGCATTATCTCTCATAAATTCATTTTAAAAATTAAAGCGGGCAACGTTTCTGTGATCCAATTAAAATAAATTTATAACTTACACTTTTTGCGAGGGCGAGACATTTCTGTGAAACACATAATTCTTAGGCGTGAATTTGGGCGGTGTGATTGGTAGCTTCGTCCAAATGGCATCATACACTTAACCTTACAGTAGTCGCGCCATATTTTGAATTGTCACTAGTAGCGGTTGACTGTGAGCCCGCACGTAGCCAAAAGTGAATAATGGGTAAGTAGATCGAACAAATCAGTCTAGATATGAAAGGAATCTTTTTAGAAATGACAGAAGGGTTAAAAATATTTTCGTAAAATCGTTAATAATAATGGAAAACTAATTTTGTAACTTGCGTATTATGGAAGAGGTGTTTGAAAGTTTATATAACACATCCATGACTTTTTTAACAAACAATGTTTCAACACATCTCACGAGATTACAAAAATAGTTCGCCTCACATATAAGTTTACACATTTTCTTGATTTCACTCCATTTCCATTATTTTCCTTGTGTAAACATTCTGAGCAAAACGTGTAAAGCCAGTATTCACGTCAAACATTAAGTTCGCAATGACTGATATTTCCGATGTCATTGCACTAATTAAACCGAAAAGAAAGAATGGTTTTAAACTACTACTTGTTGGAAAGAGCTGAAATTACGCTATTGCTAAGGTCAAGTATATGAAGATACAAAATTAAAATAAATTCGCGCAAAGCAAGAGGCCACGCGCAGCTACTGCGACGTTAATATTATCCGCACAAGTTTTCTTGAGCCCTCGCTTCGCTAGTTGCGAGAGGAGTGGAGAGTTGGGTTATTTTGACGAAAGGAATTTTGCATCAAATTTGTTGTTCCTTTTTCGATGCAAAATAATTTCTATTACACGGCAGCGAACATTCTGGTAACCATATTGTGTCTAAAACATTCGTTGCTTTCATTTATTCTTAATTCAACTAATGTTGGCAAAGGAGTGGGGGTTCCATTAGGTGTTCCGGGGCTCAAGAAAACGAGTGCGTATATCACAGAAGGCGGTTAGTAAGAGATTCCACAGCCCTCTGCCCCGCCTGGGCAGCTTGGTCGAGGGGGCCTTGCTCGCAGGAGGCGCTGGGAGGCCGCGGGCGCTGACGTCACGAGGTCGCGAACCCGGCGACAAGACAATGGCCGGCGGCGCGGCCTAATGGACAGCGTTTACTCTTTTTCCGTGCCCTCGCGGGATTACCCCATTCGACCGGCCGTGCTTCGGCCCGCGCGCTGCTGAGCATTCCCATGCGAGGCCGCGCTTGTTGTCGCACGAAAATGGTGGGACGCACGTAAATCTCTCTATTTAGAGTGATCTATTCTTGAGGAGTCTCCATATCATTCTCTAATGCTGGTAGCTAGAATCATATGAAGCACATGATTGACGTAATTTCTCCCTCGTTAAAAACATCCGATAAGTAAATTGTGGCTGTATACTTTGTGGGAACTCTTTCATTGACTCATATGTACGTCACTGAGGTCAATAGCAAACAAAACAGAAAACTGACCAGTAAAGGACTTATTATGTACTAGGGAAATTATTCTAATTTGAACTGTTACTTGACCTCTAAAGGCTCATGAAACATAAATGTGATTTGTGGCTCTATGTTAACACTTTGTTAATCTATTTTTTAAGGAACAGATTTCATTAAGGGGAAAATTTTTCAATTTCCATAATTGTACAGTTATAGGAAGACGGAGAAAAAATTTTGAATTTTTACAATTTTCGAAAAAATAGAGCTTTCAACGAAAATACGCCATCTGCGGAAGTGACTCTTCAAGCCAACTCTTTCAGCTGGAAACACAGAAAATGTTCCATCATAAAATGTGGTCATCTACTGTGTGGTGCATTGAAAGCCAAATAAAGTAACTACATTATTTCCGATTGCACTAAAACGCAATTTGTCACTCGATTCTTGTCATTATTTATGTTGTGTGAGTCACGGATTGAAACGCATGTAATATCTTCGAAGGAATTCAAATATCAACGTTTTTTGTACTGACATTATAGTCTTGTTGATTCATAGCAGCCATTAAAAGTGATATTCGCTGTTGATTCTAGATTAAACGACATTCATTTCCGCATTGTCATTTTCGGTTGCATATTGTAACACTTTTGCTAAAAAAGACTTCGTATTCTAATTCCAGAACAAGATAAACAACGATACAAATTATGTGTGATAATATTTTCCTCTACTTAACGAAAAGATATGCAATCCGATAATATGTATTTCAATAATTCTAACTTCTGCAGAGTGATGTTTTTACCCTGACCCCAAAATATTTAATGGAGTGTAAATCGCAGCTTAGTTGGTAAATGACTCTCATATACGTCCTTACCTACATTGTATAAACTGAAACTCAAAATATGATTCATCCATTGTGAGTTAAAAATTCCCTCACCGAGTTCTATAGCGTAATATAGTCCTGTAAAACTGTTTTCTTGGATTGTTCCTCCAATAAAGGAAAGAAACCCTAATCGTTTGCTTGAAGATAAAGGTGAATGGTACAAATATCAATAACGCGTTATCTCACCATGAAGACTATTCGTATCACATTACTTTGTTGATAAACATGAAATGTATAATTCTACTATTCGTAAAAAAGAGAAAGTGTAATTCTACTATTCGTAAAACAAGCATCAGGGTTCCGAATGTTCTCTCAAAACAGAGGCAAAACCTTTCTGTTTTTCTGTGTTTCTAGTTCTTTCTTTTGTGGGATGTAATCGCAGGGTATTATAATTATCATTAATACATCGTTATCAAAAAACGTGCATAATGTAAAGATTCTTGAAATATAAGAGAAGAGTTCTGCATCGTCTGTCAGCAACTACAAAGCGGATGTATCGCACACAAATACTCCTCTCTGTCAATAACGTTCCCTGAAATCGTTTAGGAAAAGATCCCGTACTGAATCCCCAACCGCTCCGTCGTTCACTCCCCTCACATTGCGTGCGGCTCTGTGCCACGTAGGGTCGCTTCGGTCCCCCACACCTCCGCCTCCGCCGCCGCCCGCGCGCCGCGCCACCGCCCCGTGGATATATCTCCGGTCGCAGTGGAGAACCCATCCCCGCCCCCGCCCCCGCTCAACAAATAACGCCCCGGCCCGACGGGAATCTCATGTTTCAAGTTGAACACCCATTACCATCGCCGGTACACAAATAAATAACACTCCTCTCTCTCCCGCACATACACTCCACTGATAAGTTAAGAGGTATATAATTATAAATAAGTCATAATAATAAATCATTTTCTTTTATCGGGATTGTTGCTTTATTGAGAAAATGGCGCGCCTGGTGGGGAGGGATGGCGCCATAACGGCGTGTAGAGTGCGTTGCCAGCGGGGACTGTGCAGTGTCTGGTATCTCCCGGAGCCGGCACGAGCATTTGCGACGAGCTCCCGGCGGGGCCGTGGAAAGCCGTCCGCCCGATCAGGGGCGCCGAAATGGAGCTTATACGTTATTTATCGCACTCGCCGAACGTGGGAAGTTTGCCTGCGTACTTCAGCGTCGTTACCGGGATCGGCTGTTGGAATTATCGGAATCGACATTGGCGTGATAACAAATTCGATGAACAGGTGACAACTCGTTGTCTAGTCATGAATGTGTTTTTCTGACTTCTTTTCTATCAGGTGATCTGGAGTATGAGATTACTTATTCATATGAAAAACCATCAGAGGGAATAGTTATAGATTTTCAAAGGACTTTGTTGCTGTTGTTGTTTTTAAAAAAGCGCACTGCATATTTCAAATATTTGGTCGACTCATCCCTTCAAATATTCATGCCCCGACGCGGTCAAAACCAATTTCCGGAGTATGATGTGCTGTGTTCCACTTGAAGAGTAGCTGTTGTTTATTTAAAAACTTTACAGCCATCCATTTTTGCTTATAAAAATACTCTTGTCTTGATTGTGCACCTTTCTGAATTTCCCCTCCTCCTGTACAGGAATGCAAATATATTTTAAGGGTAAAAAGAGCAAGTGTTTGCCGATTCTGTGCACTGTCGCTTGGTACCATTAATCTTCAGTTGATTGCATTCTAACGTTTCCGACGTAGATGCGGAATTCATTGGTATTGGAAAGACATAATCGTAAGACCTTTTCATCTGATGTGTTGATACTATCAATCAAGCTGAATCGTGGACCTGTATGTGTGTTTGAGAGCGTTAAAGCGAGATGGAAGGGGTAGTGGGAAAGAAAGAGAAGCGAGAGAATGAACAAAGATAATGATGAAGTGTAGAATGAAAAAAAGGAAGATCTCCGAGAGAAATTACTATTCTTGCTTCCTTTAAAATCAATACCACTGACATTTATATTTTTCTAATGTGTCATTTGAAAAAGTTACGTTGTTGTGCAAGAGTTAACATAGTTTTAGTGTCTGATATGACGAATTTATAATTTTTACTTTTTCTGCATTAACATCTGTTGTAACATTAATATTACAATGAAGTCTACAGTAAAGCTTCTTTATGAACTATGTGTTGTATTTTACGTTCAGGAGGAAGGAGCAATACTTTTGGGGATCACTCACTCAAGGGCCTGCTTTTAAATATCGATTACTAAAAACATACATACATCTACGTCTACTTAAATATACGTCTATCTAACACTACTGGTGCTACAAAGCACATACTTTCTCGCGTTATTGGAAACAGCTATGAAATATTGCGTTTTCTGCGATACTAACACCACAGCTAGTATTAGAAAACGTGCAATTAAACCAAGAAGCTAGCAACGCACTGTTGCCAGCGCAGCGTAGTCAAAACTATGTGCATTCGCTTGGCTAATAATATTAATACAGTAATTAGAATATATGCAATTGACCAAAATAATTACGAAAATTCTAGCTGCTCCCTCCTGAGTTGCTTTTCGTTGAAAGATAACAGTTCCGATAGCGTTTCATCGTTTTTCTTTTTATTAAATAAGCAGTAAATGTTTTTAGAAATCGAATGATATTAAATGATATTCAACACACCTCATCGGGGATTCTCAGGAGCAATTAAAAAAAAATGTCTGTGAATTTCATCGCAAACGGAAGTACTGGCTCTTGGTCTAGGAATTACACCATCACCAGCTGGACGTAATAAAACAGTAATATCTTATCACCACCAACATCTCGACGTTCGATAACAATTAGCTTCTCAAATTACGGTGCCGCGATATTTCTATGAAGCTTCGCAGATTACATAGAAAGTCATTAATACTTTTAGAATACAAATTGAGTAGCGAGAGTGTAAAAATAGAATTAATATTGACATATTCATAGTAAATTATAATTAAAATTAAAATAATTATTTTTCATATCATTCAATCAACTTTTCTCGTGGCCCGTGCTGTATATATTTTATTAATTTCACGCAGAAATTACGCAAAAACTACTTGTTTAAAAAAAAATGTTTATGATTTTTTCCATATATCTTATTTCGTACAACAGGCTCTGCCTTACGCAAACATTTCTATCTTCAATTTTGTAGTTTTGCAATTTTTTTTACGGTTTTCGAAAACATTGAGCAATACCCTAAAATGAGACTCGCGCCATATTTCATTCCGTTCCTTACTACATACGTGGAGAAAATTTAAAGAAAAAATTTGGGAGCTGTTTTTGAAAAAAAATTGGAAATTTGAATTGCAAATTACGTAAAAACTACTTTTTTTGCAAAAATTGTTCATGACTTTTTCAATTTTGAAGCTTTATTTTTTTTTTCAAAAAAGCGAGCAATACCCGAAAATGTGACTACCACCATATTTTGCGATCGTCTCTTATTATATAAGTGAAGAAAATTGAAAGAAAAAATTTGGAGCGGTTTTTGAGAAAAATTCGTACATTTCAATCGCAAATAACGCAGAAACTACTCGTTATTCAAAAAATTGTAAATGACCTTTTTAAAGAGATAATTTTGTTCAATAGAGTTTGTCTGAGACAAGAATCTTAATCTCCAATTTTGAAGTTTAAATTCCCCCCCCCCCACTCCCCATTTTTCGAAAAATCGGGGACATCAACGAAAATTAGACCTGCACCCTTCTCTTAAACATTCTTTGCCCTATTGAACAGTAAAATTTGGAGCCAATTTTTTAAAAATGTTGATAATATCCCTGAGGCTTCATGTAAAGTACCTCTCAAAATTGAATTATCGGTTGCAAATTCCAGGTTTCACGACATCAGCTAAAACGGTTGGAGAATATAAATTTTGCACAGACAGATTGACGTTTTGCCGTAAAACAATTTTTCGGTATCAGGAACACACAAAACATGGATTCTGGCTACACCATGTGGAAAAGGCTTTTTTTCTCAATTTAGCAACTGGATTTATTCACTGATTTGTTACCAGGGCCCGGCAATAAGAGTTTTTATGTAGGAAATTCGCCGTTTTCCGGCGCACGATTCCAATAATTTCTCTTCTTACGTTAGTAAGTGTGAGAAAGTAAAAATGTCTCCCCTTGTTCGTTATTGATTGCCATTAAAACCACAATTTATATGTAAACTGAAGGCTCTTCAATGAAAACGGCTGGATTGTGAGCATTATTGGAATTGTTTCTATGAAAAATGTTTCTCCTTTATGCAGCTAGTAAGAATAACAGCTTCACTTGTAATGCAGTGACTCTGACACGAATTATTTTACAATATACGATCATTATTTAAAGTACTTATAAGCTTTAACTTAAGGATTGTCTATTAAGGCTCAAAGAAGGTTAATATCGGTTCCGGTGACGAGTCGAGTCATGAAATTTTGTACCCGAAAATTGGAATATTTTTTTGTATGTATTTGTTGTTGTAAGTAGAAAGTGTCACGCATAACTCGGTCAGATGAGAAGCTTTTTAGCTTAAACTTGCTAAACACGTCAGGAAATACATCTACTCGTGCTGTACAGGAGATTACTAAGAAATTTTCATATTTCGGTTACTTTATATGACCCCTGTTGCTTTTTCAAAGTTTTCCAAAAATTAATTGCAATTTTTTCTTAATTTGTTTTCCTCGAATAGGTGAAAGTGTCCATATAATTTGGTTTAGTTCCAATTTGCATGAAACCACTAAAATTTTGAAGATTACAAAATTTCAAATATTTTTCGATAATTTCAAGCACCTCTAATATTAAAGCCAGAGATTTCACTTCTCAATTGTAAATATTTAAATAATGCCATGCAAATTTTTAAAAGACTATGAGTAGTTGTGGTCTAATAGTACTAAAAAAAATAAAAAGTTTCAGCATGCCACGCATTTTGTTCCCATTAGATTTGTGTTGATTAGATTAAATTATTTCGCTAGATTTACATTGCAAACTGACCATCTTCAATATCATGCGCATGAAAAACGAGAAGTAAAATAACGATAATTTTGTAGAGATTAGTACTTATAGATGAGAACCGGAGCGAGACGCTACGTTTTAGATCCTTGGGCTATTTGCGAAGTGTGAGCAACTCGTAAGGAATGATGTCGATCACGTATGTAGACGAGTACCGCGAAGACTGTTACAGATAAGCTTAACATGTCTCGCAGACACGCCTGACTCATTCGATACGCGTTATCGCTGACGATGTCGAAAGCACAATGGACTAGCACTGCAGTAAAGTTATTTCATGCATCACGAGGGACATAGTTTAAGTGATGTAGTTTTCCTGATCTTTTGAGAACCAGTATGGTCAACAAGCTACACATAAATATGTTCATTATCAGTCAGTGCATGTGAAACAATATACGCGTAGGTATATAATTGCCATTCAGCTCCATTTACATGATATCTGGATTTTATTGAAGATCCAGATACGCTTGTAACAACGGAAAATCGCTTACTAGATGTTGGTTGTCTTTATTTATACATTAAATATACTTAAGACCATACATTAGCACTACTTTACTTCTAGGCTGTCCGGGTGACGCCGCGTCGTTGGCAGATAGGCCGACGTTTCGCCTGACATGTCGCAGGCTTCTTCAGGGTAGTGACACAGTCTCTACCCTGAAGTCACTGTCCGGGCGTCACCCGGACAGCCTAGAAGTAATGAACTCGAGCCGCGGAAGCCTACGTGTGCATACATTAGCACATTGAATTTAGTAACAGTTGATATTATTGATTTCTTACTTACATTAGCAAGCTGCATTTAATAATATAGTAGAAGTTCGATTTTCATTACAAATGTACTTCACCCTTTAGTGCACTTAATGAACGCAAAAACTTTACATGAAGTCTTTGTGAACTTATATGAAGTTTCTAGAAATTAAAATATTTTCGGGTGCGAGCTAGCTTAAAATAGTGCATTTTCAAAACTTCAAACGAACTTTGCCAGAAAAATGCTCAATATTTTTGTGAAACAAAAATCGTACGTGAAATTACTTTACTCATCCATGAAATTTCTATTTGTTACATGAAATGTTATCTACATTTCGTTCTAGTCTGTGGAATTAAAGGAAAATGATTATTTGTAGACCTGAGACTGAAAAGGTTGTAGACTATTGTTAGTACGACAGCAAATTAAGGTGAATGTTATTTTAGGTGAATAGATTCAACGTTAACATTCTTGCTCGTGTACGCCACAAAGGTAAAATAGTTCTAATAAAGGGGGTTTTATAAGGCGATAGAATATCGATAAAGGGAGCTTTTACAAGCAGTTTGGAGACAAGAGTTTTGCAAAATATGGCTGAGAAATTCGTACTGTTATTTGAAAAAGTTATTGTACTTGACCAGTGGATAAACCATTGCTCATAAATTGTAAAGTATTTACTATTATTGTAGTAACCGTTACAAATTATACGACAAGGTCTGTGGCATATGTTGCAAGTTTGAAATTGTGTTTTTATAAAGGTTGTTTCTCTCAATATTTATAATTGTTTGTGCTTCCGCGCGTTACAGTCTCGTGCTCTGGGAGAGTCGCAACACGCACCATGTGTGCGCATGAATATGAATGAAATGCAATGTGTCGCGCACTGAAGTCGTTTATTTTTCATAACTCAATATCGGAGCCCATTCTTGCCGCGTGCAACGCGAAACGAGGATTAGACTCCAAACCTCACCGGTCGCCACACCGGGTCAATAGTAACGTATCCTTCCTCCCGAACAATTTTGTTTCAACAACGCTAACTCAACGGATCTGCTTGTTATTTAGTGCCACACGGAAAACCGCTGCTGCGGAAATTGTTTGAAGTACTCCTCGTAAAGACTACTTTGTATGCATTTGAAAAGCGACGCGTAATTGAACGTAATGACGGGCGCCCGCCTGGAGGCGCAGCGGGCCGAGACGGCGGCGGCGGCGGCGGCGGCGGCAGCTGACTGGCAGAAGGCGCACCTCCCGAAATTCCCGCAAGAGCCAGTGGGACTCTCACCTCGCGCGTTTGACTCACTTCTGTGAGTGTTACGTGAACTATTTCAACGAATCTTTGTGCATTGGGGTCTACCACATTGTTGTTATACTACATCCTGAGTTTTCATAAGAATTCGTATTTCGTAACATTTTGCATGATTTACGACACATGTATGAGACACTTGTTGACGTTTGAACTGTAATATTATTTTAATACTGTACTTGTTACGATATTGAAACAATTATGCAGACAAACTACCAAAATTCATTACATTCATAACTGATTAAATTATTACCTATAAATCTGTATGTGCCGGTTCGGATGGCCGAGAGCGTTACGGCAGTACTGCCGTAGCGATCTAGGACCAAAGAATCGCGGGTTCGAGTCCCGCCTCGGGCATGGCTGTATTGGTGTTCGTCCTTTCACCATCTATCATCACCATATCATGACATCTTCACAGTTACCATACCGTTAAACTCAATAGTGGTCACTAATGACCTAGATATTAATGCGACTTTAAATAACAAAACAAATCTGTCAATGTTGTTTTTCATTATGTTCTCTCTCCCTACTTTCATGGTTATTACTTTCTCGCCTTACGAAGCTCTTCGTAAGAAAAGAAAGTTACGTAAACGTGCGCCTAAAAACGGCAATTCTTGATTTCATTACAAATTCTGAAAATGTCGTCTTTTACGCTTCTATAATCCCCATTTTAATAGTAAATTATTGCCTGTACGTTCTTCTCGGTTGCACCCACACATATCGTAATCTTTATCTTAAGTCAAAAGGTAAACTAATTTATTTCTCCATGACTTGTTAAGAATGTGAAGTGAGGCGATTATCGGCTTTCGGGCGCTGTGTCTACTCATTCCCCCCGCTTAATATATTGCTTTGGTCGTGAATTGTGTGTTGCACTGCCCGACGAGAATACCTAAGCACGATTTAGGTGATAAAATCCATTGTGGTGGATTTGCGTTTGAGATACAATGGAATTAGCGTTGTGTATAATTTATGGAGACAAATGACTTAAAAAATATAATAAAGGAATAGTTCATTTTCCCTGCTAACAATGTTTATCTTAAATACATTTTATTTTAAAAGAGAAAATACTTCAGCTTTAATTCATTCACAAACGATTTAGTTCATTTTCCTGCACACTTTGAAAGTCGTAAGTACCAGAAAACATTACTGCAGTCAACCGTGTTTCGCTTGCGTGGCGCCTTAGACAATGGAGTGAGAGGGGCGTGGGCGGGTTTGCCGATTGGCGCGATGACAGGGCCAAATTTACAGATATTCGTATTTGCTTAGTTACTTTGCATTTGTATTGAGGAAGGAAAGTGTTTGACGTTTAGTGTCTTGCTGTAGTCACATATAGCGGGGCTTGTCAAGATGTTTTCATTACAAATGCTGACTGCAACGTTTTTGAACATCTTTGAAGAGATAGACATGTTGCTCAACCTCCTATAATTGACGTGTTACGTATGATTAAGCAATTAGATTTCATGTATTTATTTTTACGAGTACTATTAATTACTTTTTCTTTCACAAAAATAGACAAGTACACAAAAGCTCGGATGACAACAGTCCACACAACACTGGAATTGAAGTAATTTTACCAAATATTTTTCAGTATTCATTTTATAATACATCGGACGGCGTGGAGGTACACCCTAAAGACGTATTCTTCCGTAGCAAGATACATGCACGAAAATCTATGTTTGTGCCGTGCCGACAATTCATGAATATCCATTCAAAATTAGGCTGCACAGGATACATTCAAATGATATGAGAAACAATAAAACGATTTTTGCAAGTGCTCATATATATGTGATGTCACGACATAACATTATTTGGAGCTAAATGTTAATAATTAATCATAAAGTGAACATTTCTACAGAACTGGATGGTTTACAAGGATCTACAAAATTCAATTAATAACGATTTTAGTTTTGCATTTTAGAGAATTATTAACGTGAAAACTTACCATTAAAACTCAATAGAAAGACATTCGCAATAATTTAAAATGATTTCTTCAAATTAATAAAATTCAGCGCTTAGTACAGAGTGTGGTATACTAATTTAAAGTCGTTAATTAGGCCAAATATCATCTCCGTATCCTATTCACCTTAAATCCAAACTAGTGAAGCTACATCAACACATACTTTCTCCCATTATTTCTGACAATTGTCATTTTTTAATATTCAGTAAATTCAACGAAAATGAGACCTGCACCAATTTTACTTTGTCGCATATGTACATTTATACGGAGTAATATTCGTAGTATTGAGACAATTACGTAATATAGCAGAAAATAAATTTCGACATTTCAACGGAAAGACACGTTTTGGAATACCAAAAAAGTGGTATTTTTCAAAACGTCCGTCTGTCCGTTCGACAGTGAACACTACTAGTGTCTTAACCAAAGATAGGCGTTTTTTTTCCAAAATGAATATTCCCCGGTCGATCTGACTCCACTCGAAGCTTTGCTACTTCGAAAAATATTCTTTAAAATTTGAGGGTACTTTACATGAAGCACCAGGAACATTATCAAAATCTTCCAAAAATTGCTCCAATTTTTTTCTTTGATTGTTTTGAAAGAATAGTGTAAAATACACGGCTGGAAATCTATTTCCAGATTTCAACGAAATTACAAGTTTTAAGGTCTCCTGGTTCCGAAAAAGGTTATTTTTTTCAAAAGTCCGTCCATCTGACCGTCTGTTTGACTTTTTCCCCCTTTGTTTGTCCGTCTATTCGACCGTCTGTGAACATCACTAGCGCATAAACTAATGGTAGGATTTTTTCAAGAATGAATACTCCCCCGTCCATTTGGCCCGACTCTAGCCCTGCGATTTTGAAACACATTCTTTAAATTTTGGGGTAGTTTACATGAAGCTCCTAGACCATTTTCAAAATTTTCTCAAAAATGGCTTCAAATTCTTTCTTTAAATTTCTTTTAAGAATAGAGTGAAATGCAGTTGTAATGATGACAAAGGTCGGATATTGACTGTTAACTCTAAAAATTTGGAAAATTGTAAACGTTTGAATTTTTGGCGAATTCCTGCAACTACAATATTGAAGATAGACCTTTTCTTCAAATAAAATGCATTCTCTACAATTAGTTCTTTCATTAACGTCATGTACAATTTTTGAAAATTTTAGTAGCTTTCGCGAAAATTTGAGTGAAATATGGACGATATAGAAAATAACAAAAACCATTTCTCAAAAACCGATATCAGATTATTTTTTAAACTTCATGTAGAAGAATACAAAATGTTTAACGACCTACCATGTGGGCTGTTTTTTGCGATCAGAATAGTCTAATTTACATAGTCGAAGGTTGAAAGCTATGAATCACGTCCATTAGAAAATTGCTGATGGAATGTCCAATGAAAAGAATTCCTATCTTTGCATGTTTCAGGACGCTCTGTAAGAATCATCATTTGGGCCCAGTGCTGTCTAAAAGAAAAAAGAAAAAAGGGTTGAGGCAGCAGCCACCACCCTTTTAAACATCTCTTTGGGTACGAATTCATCTATTTTCCCCTCGTAGCCTGGAGGAGAATAACTTCACGGTGCGTATATATATTCGAAAGAAGCAAAACAAAAAGCAGCGGTTGGAAAGAAAAAAAAGACGCCGACGTCGACTGTCCAAGGGGGTGATTATGCGATTGTTCGTTCTTTCGAGCAGGCTCTTTTTTCTTTCCTCCTTCCTCTCCCTCCACGCCTGCCGCCGCTTCGAAAGCAAGATGGCGCCGCCTCGAGTAGCAGAGAGGAGTCATCGACGGCGGCGGCGGCGGCGGAGGCGGCTGGCGCTTCGAGGGGCGGCTACATCTCCTTGTTCTTCCGCGTCGCGATTTGCTGAGGGGCTTTGCCGTCTCCGGCGCCCCAACCCACCCACTCGTCCCGGGCGTCTCCGTCCTCCTCTGCCGCCGCCGCCGCCGCCGCCCCCGCAGCCAGCGCGCACTTGCGCCCGAGGCGCGGCGTTGCCGCCCCGCCCCCCTCCGCTCCACCGCCCCCCATCCTCCGCTACTTCAGTGATCACCACAATCTACTGCTCCCGACCGGCACTCTCTCGCCGCCTCGCCTTCCAGGGGCGGTCTGACACCCCCACCCCTCCCTCCTGCTTATATGGCTTCACATCAACGAGTCACGGCACTCCCTCTAGTTGCTTGTGCTTCCCTCATCAATTCTGTTGAAAATATAAAAAGCCTTGGGACGAACGTAATTTATCTCACAGAACAAATAATATTAATTAATGTGGTAATATCATGCACCGGTTTCAGGGACTTCTCGGGTTGGATGCTGTAAAATAATTCGTAACGGCAGATTTGTGAAAAAATTCTAGAAGTAAAGTCAGCACCATCCTCACTAAGATTGCCAACACCGAAAGTATGTGGAATGTCGTCAGTGCAGCTATTAAAACCATTGCAACAACTCTTCGCCGTCTTAACCATACTTTTTCCACCTGTGCTTTCGCTTCCACGGTCGCTTCCTCTGTCGTCACCACTCCCACTTCCTCCTGCTTCACTGTCCTCCCCGAGTCACCTCTGGATGTGCAATTGCTGAGTGCGTCCGCCAGTGCTGTTGTGAGCGCACCCGTTTCCCCACCGTCGTGTCCGTCCGTCTCGTGCCGCAATGCCGCCCGCGACGATCGTGACGCCCTCATCTTCCCAGCGGTCTCGGAGCGCCGCGGCGCCGGCGACGGCGACGGCCCCCCCTCCCACGAGTGGACGTTGCCGGCGTCATTCAGCTGCCGCGCTCTCTCCACACACGCACACGCATGCACATCCTCTCACATGTACACACATGCACTTGCCAGCAAACATACCACACACACACACACACTCGTCCAAATACACTCCATGCACACACACACAATCACATTTACTCTCTCTCTTCTCTCTCTCGCTCATTCATCTACACAATACACAGACAGACACAATCACAAAAAGATGCACAGGCACATACAAAGACTGGCAAGCTTACCCAGCACACACACACACACACACACACACACACACACACACACACCTGTAACATCCAGGAGGTCTTAGAATGCGAGTACCAACTGTAGTCGATTTTCAACTCTAGCTACATTCATACTAGCTGTGTATAATTCAACCGTCTGGACACACCTGCTCTGATCGGTACTTTTATACGATTTCTCCGATCAATACCAGGTGAATGCCACAGCAGGACAATCGGGTCGCAAGCCTTGAGGGGTTCCATTCCTCCTATTCATTATCCTTCAGGCTGCGCACCGCCCCCTGCCAGGGCTCCGGTTAAGCACATCCCGGCGCTGACAGACATTCCGCCCCTGGGGACTCTGCCCTCCCTTCTACCCACAACATGCCTCTCACACTCGGTGCAGTCGAGTGCACTACTTTGCGTACTCGTTTCCCACATCTGACATTCACTGCCTCTACGTTTACAGACGTCCCGCGTAATGGACCTCCCATTTCCATCGACAACGTTCCCTCCAGCGATTCTTCGCTCTCTGCGCTCCGTCGTCGTTTCCGCCTTTATCGTTCGCCACATCCCTCTTACGGGCGCGATCTCCTCTAGGGCGTCAGCAGCTAGCGTTTTCAACCCCGTTACCTCCACCCAGTCGTAACCCTCGCTCTCCTCCAACCTTCTTTCCCACCGCCACCGCAGCCTCAGCCGCGCCGACGGCGCTCCGCCACATCGAGCACGCCTGCTCATTGTTCGACGCGCCGCCAGATCGCGATAGTGCTGCGGGAGGCGGCGGAGCGAAGGCGGCGGCGGGGGTGGGGGTGGGGGGGTGGAGAAAGCGAGCCCGCACATCCCGCCTCAGTTGTTTTTTTTCGCGGCACTGCAATTAAAACGTCTGCAGAAAAGGAGCAAACGGGCGGGGGCGGGCGGGGCGGGCGGGGCGGGCGGCGCGGGGCGGGCGGGGCGTTCGGGGCGGGCGGGGCGGGCGGGGCGGGCGGGGCGGGCGGGGCGGGCGGCGGCGGGGGCAAGGCGCGTGGGCGGTCGCCCGTCGCAGACGTCGTGAGGCGGGGGCGGGGCGGGGCGGGGGCGGAAGCCTTGCAGATGGCGCAATGCCGCAGGGTGCTTGGCGGAGACGTACAGTCCAAAGCCACGTCAGCTAACCCGCGAAATTATTAACGTCTGCGCCAGTTATGAAAAATACCGTTTTAAAATTCAAGAAAATTCTGTTCATTTTGCCAAGTTTCGCCGAAATATAATAATCTGCCTAAAGCTTTGTCTCTTTTTTTAAAAATTTATTTCCTTATTACGTCAGGAATGTGTAGGGTGTTTGTAGGGTATAGTAGTGGTTGTGGGAAAAGAAAAGTAATATTTCAAGTTTTCATAACGTAGGAAATGTAATATTTTTGATCGATGTACGCATCCCATGCTTCTAAAATAAGCCAGTGGAACATTTTCAATTATTGTTTACGCTTTGTTTTAGTTTTCTTGGATCTAATGAAAATACTGTACGCCAAGGCCAGTATAAATAGGAACAGGCACAGAAATACTTCTATGAGGGCATACATGAACATGGAAACTTTTCACCTTTCAGTATTACTTTTTACAAAATTGTGGTTAATGTTATGTAAAGTGTTTTCTCTTATATAAAACGATCAATTTCTGTATTGGACAAACAGTGACGGGAATTTTCTATTAGCGTGCAGATACACACGAGGTGCTGGTCGTTTCGTCCGGTGGAGGTTTCTGCGCGCGCAGTCGCATCTCCGTCGGCGTCGCGGGCCGCGGTGCCTGCCCACCGCCCTGCGACGCCGTCCCACTCACCCGTGTTGCCGTCGTAGCCGAAGTCGAAGTGCGGCTTGGGCGGCGCCGGCGACGCGCGGGCTCCTCCTGCAACAGCGGACGCCGCGCGCTTTTAATTGAATTCGCCTCCATTCCGCCTCTTAATAGGCGCCTCGATGGCCGCCCGACACGGGAGACGCGCTAATAATAATAACACAGAAGGAAACAGATGGGGCATCATCACAACGGCGGCTTATGAAGGCGCGCGCGCGAACAAAAAAAGAAAGAGCGGCCGAACAGAAAGAAAAGGAGCGGGCGCAGCAGCGCCGCCGGAGGAGGAGCGGGGAAACTGGAGAACACTGTTGGAGCGGCGCACAGCTCGGCTCGGGCGGAGCGCGCGCGCTGGGCCCGAAACAGCGAGGCGCTTACCTTAGCAAACAACGCGCGGAAGACGGTTTTTATACAAAATGCGTGAATTCGTGTAAGATTATGCATGTTTCATGGAAAAGTTAACTGCAAATCAAGAGCTTGGGCAGTAACAAGGTAAGCCAAACCAGTGACAAGAAGTCTTCCGGAATTCGTAAATATTGAAATTTCGATTTTAGTCAGAGTATTTATCTTGGTGTGGCTCTCCTCGTTACTGCCTCGCGCGCTTCTCATGATAAACTGCTGCAACGTTCAGCTCTGAAAATGGTGTTTAAAAACCACAGTTGGTTTCTTCATAATGCTGTAGAAAAAACCTGCAAGGAAAGAGAAGAAACTTACAAAAAAAAAAAAAAAAAAAAAAAAAAAAAAAAAAAAAAAAAAAAAAAAAAAAAGACGATGCCAGTTGATAGTGTTTTACGAAACTGAAGGTAGAGTTTTACAAGGCAAAATTGTTCTTTTAACATAACGTGGGTGGTTTCCGTGTGCGAAACAGCCCTATTCATTTCTAACAGTACCTATTCATTATACTCAACTTTAGAAACAATTATTATTAATTTCAGTAAAAGGAGCTACAAATAAATCGTTTTTCAAGAGCTGATTGGCCAAAAATGTGCGAGCTCTGCGATGCATTTGGACGTCCGTTCCGGCCCACTGTACCCTGCGCGAGCGTGGGCGGGCGGAAGGTTGCACTGAGGGCGATGAAGGGCGGGCGGGCGGGATGGGATGACACGCGACAGAACGGCCTGAGACAACGCATAGCGCCACACGAGGAGAGCCGTGCGCGGAAAGGCGTGGAAGGGAGGTGAAAGAGGCGAAGTGCTTGGGAGGCGAAATGCGGCCTAGAGATGCGCATTACAAGGGTCTGCTGAGGGAAGATCAGGGCGACGCCGAGGCGTCCGTGTCGCACGAGCGTGCGCCGTCGCCTTGGGTCGTCTTGGGGCCTGCGTCATGGGCGAGCGGGGAAGGCGATATAAATGCATGGTTTCAGAGGGAAAGAGCTGGGATGCGAGCACGGCATAGGATGCGCCTCCTTGAGGGAAAGGCGGGGTGGGGGAATATGCGGAGCGGCACGGAGACTGCGGGGCTGGGCGAGGAGACGAGCGGGGTGGGAAAGCGCAGGGCGAGTCGGATTGTGTCGGGGCGGCGGAGTGCAGGGGGGCGGGGGGCAGAGAAGGGCGGAGCGGGGCGGAGCGGGGCGGAGCGGGGCGGAGCGGGGCGGAGCGGGGCGGAGCGGGGCGAAGTGGCTCGATGAGGAAGCGGGGCGGGGCGGCGCGGGCCCAAAGTGAAGGGCGTCGTCGAGTAGGTGCGCGTTGCTTTGTGCTCCCCGTGAAGCAGTCGGGGTTGAGGCGTATACAAATGTAGAGTAGTGGTAATCAAAGGTCGGGGCGTTCGGCGCTCGTTGGGACCTTTTCACCTAAATGAAGAGGACGGAGGCGGGATGCGAGCGCGGATGCACGGCCTTTGTCGCGGCGCGACGAGTGGTGGGGACGGGCTTTGAAGGGAGGGCAGGCCCCGCTAGCCGGTGAGCCGCGGGTGTTTAGGGGCGGAGGGGGGGGGCAGAAGGCAGCGCGAGTCCGACTCCCCGAAGCGGCAGATGAAAGGGGAATCGACAGGTCCATGATGTGCGAATAACGAGAAACAGGATTTGTTGCGAAGTAAGCAAGTGTGCTTGTCACTGGAACAGTAGGGACAGTAGTCGAGCGATTGTAGACCTGCGAGAGAGAGAGAGAGAGAGAGAGAGAGAGAGAGAGAGAGAGAGAGAGAGAGAGAGAGAGAAAGAGGAGAGGGAGGAGAGAGAGGGAGGGAGTGGGAGAGAGAGGAGAGACGAGTGAGGAGAGGAGCGAGAGGGGGGAGAGAGAGAGAGAGAGAGAGAGAGACTGAATGCTGTTGTAGGTTAGAAGAGTCCGACACGTGGAAGTAAATGGGTGGAGGGTGCCAATTGGAAGGTATGAGCCGGTGTTTGCGTAGGCGGGCGGGGGAGTGGTTCGTCCAGACGAGCGGGCGGGCGCACGAGTGGGTGCCCGAGCAGAGGGGCGGGCGAGCGTGCGGGCGGAGTAGCGGACGAGTCAGCTAATAGGCGGACAAGCGAGGGCGCGCTGCGCGGCTGCGTCCCGTGGTAGTTGATACGGCTGAGCCGCCGTCGAAAGCCGTGCAAGCACAGCGCTGTGTTGTTCGGTCTTTGTACGTCAAATACGGCTCAAAGGCCGCGTTGAGGGGTCGCGCAGCGCCTGCGGCTCGGGCGGAGTCACGCGAGTCCACGGCGGCATGCCTCGCGAAGCGCAGCGCTGCTCTGTCGCGAGCGAGTGGATGACGCGGGGCTTTCTGTCGGAACTCGGTGCCCTCGAGTTGATTCCGGCGAATGAAAGGTACTTTGCGATAAAGTGGGGTCACGACTATGGAGAGCAGTAAGAGAGATACACATACATTTCAACAAAGGAAGACAGAAAAATGAAGAGTGTCTTGTTTCACGTGTTAATGGTAATATACATTTTTAGAAAACTGAATTGCTATAATTGTCTGTTTTTACTTCTAACTTACACATAGAAAGTATCAAATAGTAAGGTTTTTGAAGCTATTGCCTACTTTACCAGTGCGGTATTTTTTTAATGTTATTAATTGTGTATATTTAAGTATTAACATTTCCTTATTTATCTTGTAGTTCGATGAACAATTCAGAACAGCGATAGATATTATATTGAAAACAAGTAATGTAAATTTTAAGTGAAAACATACTGTCAACTAGTTTCAAGAGTACTATCTCAAAGTTACCTTTGATAAGTCCAGCCAACACTTGATATCAGCAACTCTGCGGTCTGAGCTAGTCTACGTCTGCGGCAACACAAGCTCATATATTACAAAGGTGAACCTCCATAATTTCTAGGAACACGAATGCATGTCCCTATGGTGATTTATTCCCTGTATGAAATATAAAAGCTGCGATCTGCTAATGATAGTTCACTTGCGAGTGATTAATAGAGATGATTTATCGCCGTTTTAATGACGTGCGACGGGACGCGGCAGTGTTCGGCGCCCCTCAAATCACAGGCTGCGGGTGCTCTTGATGGACCGTGATGAGCTGCGGCGGGGCTCGTGTTCCGAGAGCGACTCGCCATCGCCACCGGCGCGAAACAACGCAAGCCGTTCGCCAACAGGCAGCGAAACGCCCGCTACAACGCAAGGGATTCTAAATAACGCTACGTTTTCCAAACAAATTGAATCGCGTAAAGCACTTTAATTGACATATCTTCGATTGAAAACCAAACTGCCATGTTTGCACAATGCGATGCCACGTGAGGGTATGTTTAATTTGTAACAGTGTGTTGTAACAATTGAAGAGCGTGTGATGGAACATATTTTTCTGGTGAATTATCTTAGAAAACCACTGAGACTACATTGAAATTTTTATATTGTGATATGAATAAAGCTCAGTGTTAATTGTTATTATTACTCTTCAATATGTCAATAATGAATCGCAAATAATCAAATGAAGTTGTGGTCAGCATACTCCTTTTAAAAAAAGGGAATTGCTTCAAATCTTTCATATTAAACTACAATATATTACAAGAAAATGATACGTTTTCAGTCACTCATGGAAAGATAAACACTTCCATAGAGATTTAGTATATACTCGTAAAAGAAATGTTCTCATGATTAAAGGAGTCAACACTGTTTATCAGATGCTCTGAATAAACCGCCTTTGTTATGTTAGTTAAAGTGACACGATACAACCCCTTCTCTAATCTTCTCTGCATGTGATGTGTTGGTTCTGTGGATGTATTGGAAGTGTCATCGCGTGAAAATAGTATAATATGTTGAAAACAGTGTCCTTGATTTGCGAGACTTAATAGGTAAAAGTTTGGGCTCTTCTGTGGGAAGAGAAGGGATTGTCCCTGAGAAGCAGCACGAATTACGTGGTATTATTGCTTTTGAAACTCTCTGAAGCGTCAACATTGAGATGCAATAAACAATGGATAAGAAACGAAAACCATTTCGCGAATTATTCAATTAACCTACGAAAGAAGTAATGGTCCACCTATTCGGCATATTCACATAGCTCTCTTGAGATAAACAGCAGCACGACCAGTAAATGAAAGGGATGAGAAAGTGAGTTCTATATTGATACGACAGTTTCATGACTGTAAAATACTACAACTCTCAAGCGCAGAAATAGTCGAATACAAAGGACAGAAGGGTACAGAAATTTTATACCCCCTGTTATTGAGTTTGTAACTGAGGACAATACACAAGGAAGTCATTCCAAAAGTAAGAACTCAAACTGTGATTCTTACAAGACTTCAAATTAGAACTAAGCTGAGATAAGTTGTCAATTTCCAGTATTTACTAATTGAAGCAATTTTGTTCAACATTTTCTTCAGAACGAAATATTTTTTAGGTATAATATTAGTGTCGAAAACAAGTTGATCTGCAAATAATCTTGCCATTTTGTTTGGGGTATTTTATTAACTACCGAATAAAATAGTAGTAGTGTTAATAATACTAGTAAATAATAATAATAATAATAAGAAGAAGAAGAAGAAGAAGAAGAAGAAGAAGAATAGCACCAATTTATTATTCTTGAAATAGTTCATTAGGGAGAGTATATTCATATTCACGCAGCAGCACAATTTATACGAATGGAAGTAAGTACTTGAGATGGTTGTGTGGTTTATGTGTTGTACCTTTGGGTCCCATAAGATTCCCTTCGCTTCTCCCCTTTCGCAAAATAATACATTTGACGGCCCTTGCCCCGCGCCCAGGGAGAAGGCGACGCTGGCCGCGCGGCACAGAGGCGCCTTTGTGCCACAGCCTCCCACGCGTTCGCCCTCAGCGGCTGCGCGCCCTCGGAGGGCGGCTGCGCGTAGGATGCAGACAGAGGGAGACAAATGCTCTTTTGTGCTCTCCCTCTCTCACTCTCTCTCTCACTCTCTCTTTCTCACTCTCTTTCTCCTGTTCTCTCTCTTTCTCCTGTTCTCTCTCTTTCTCCTGTTCTCTCTCTTTCTCCTCTTCTCTCTCTTTCTCCTGTTCTCTCTCTTTCTCCTCTTCTCTCTCTTTCTCACTCTCTCTTTCTCCTTTTCTCTCTATTTCTCACTCTCTCTTTCTCACTCTCTCTTTCTCACTCTCTCACTCTCTCTTTCTCACTCTCTCACTCTCTCTTTCTCACTCTCTCACTCTCTCTTTCTCACTCTCTCACTCTCTCTTTCTCACTCTCTCACTCTCTCACTCTCTCTTTCTCACTCTCTCTTTCTCTCTCTTTCCCCTTCTCCATCTCTCTCTTTCTCTCTCTCTCCTTCTGTCTCTCTTTCTCTCTCTCCTTCTGCCTCTCTTTCTCTCTCTCCTTCTGCCTCTCTTTCTCACTCTCTTTCTCTCTCTTTCTCACTCTTTATCTCTCTTTCTCTCTCTCTTTCCCCCTCTCCATCTCTCTTTCTCTCTCCCCTTCTGTCTCTCTTTCTCTCTCTCCTTCTGTCTCTCTTTCTCTCTCTCCTTCTGTCTCTCTTTCTCTCTCTCCTTCTGCCTCTCTTTCTCACTCCCTTTTTCACTCTCTTTCTCTCTCTTTCTCACTCTCTTTCTCACTCTCTTTCTCACTCTTTCTCTCTCTTTCTCTCTTTCTCTCTCATTCTCTCGCCTTTCACTTTCTCGCCTGACTATGTACTTACGTAGTATAGAGAACGTAATGTAAAGCGGTGGCAAAATGGCAATTTTCGACAGAAACATTTGTTGCATGGGGCACTGGTATCGGGAAAGGGGATAGACCTTGCTTCCTCTAAGCGTTACTTCCTCTAAGCGTTATTTAGGATCCACGTTTTGAGGAACCTTATTACCGAAAAGTTGTTTTTTTGACAAAACGTCTGTTCGTCCGTTCGTCTGTAAACAACGCTAATCCGCATTTTCACTAAATCTGATATTCCTAAGTACTTCGCTGAGGACGTGGTGTCTTGACTTTAGAATGGGTATGTTGATTATGGGGAATACTTTTCATGAACAACGACATTTTCAAAATTTTCTCAAGAACGGCTCCAAAGTTTTTGTTTTTTATACTATGTTTATAAACATGGCGCATGTTCGAATTTCACTGAAATATATGTTTTCGGATATTGCAAACGTTACATTTTTTCAGCGTTTTCTTACGACTACAATACAATGCTATATGATATTTTTCTTAATAAAATATATTCTCCCAAATTAGAACAAATTTGCGCATGAATGATGACGTATATTTTCAAGAAGGAGGAATAAACTCATAAAACGCATAAAAACAATAAAATGTTTCGACTTGACAGCGAATTTACTAGTTTCTTCTTGGTATGCGAAGCAGAGTGGGGTGCGTGGACGCAACGCGGTCAGTGTGTGGCGCGGCACGCGCAAGGTGGGGGCGGCATGGCCTACGAAAGGCAGACGATGGCAAGTACCATGTGATCGAGAGCGCTGGCGAGAGGGGGTAAAATTTGGTGAAGAGGGTGAAGGTAAGGGGCCGAGAGAGAGAGAGAGAGAGAGGGAGAGGGAGAGGGAGAGATTGAGGAAATGAAAGAAACACCCGAATTAGGAAGACTGGGGGGGGGGGGGGCGTATTGGAACGGGCGTAGGGAGGGGCTTGAATGAGAGAAAAGGAGGGAGGGGTAAATAGATAGTTCATCTTCTTATCATATGGAGGGCTGGAGGAACGATGAACTGGAATAGAAATAAAATGACGGAAGCATATTAAGGGAAGAGCAATATCTAGGTGGATTATCTGGAATGGCTATGTTGCGAATTGGTTGGAGTGGCGGGTATGACACGAGGAGCAACGAGGCAGAGATGGCAAAAGAGAAGGGTGCCAGCGAGACGACCCACTGAGGCGCCAAGCCGGAAGGGGAGGAGGCGCAGGCCGGAGCGAGGCGGAGCGGCGCACAGCGGCTGGCGGGGGTGGGTGGAGGGGAGAGAGGGGACAAGCGGGCGCAGAGCGTGGAGCGAAGGCGAGTAGGCGCAGGCTGGAGCGAGGGGGAGCGAGGCGGCGCACAGTCGCTGGCGGGGGTGGGTGGGTGGAGGGGAGAGGGGGCGCAGATGGTGGAAAGGGGAGGGGACGCTGAGCGACCCGGCGCAGCGCGGCCAAGCGATCCTCCGCCCACTGAAATCTGGGCCGCCCTATTTTTAGAGCACAATATTTTGATGTTACGCCCGAACATGTGTCGCCTCTATCGCTCTTGAGGCCGCTCTTAAGCGCTGCTTTATGGCCACGCGCAGCGGCGGCGCCGAGGGGCTGCGTGCAGGCTGTCCTCGCTCCGCTATCCTCGCTCTTCCGTCCTCCGAATGCCTCGCGGCCCGACCACCCGCCTTTCTTCTTTCACTTCCTTTCCTCGTCGTCACTGCTCGGCTTTGGCACTTGCCTTTTTATCACTTCTTTCTCTCTCCGCGCCCTCTGCTTTAATTATTCCACTCTCACTACGGTTTCATGTTCACTTATCGAAACTAGACACATTTGGTAGTTTCCCACTGTAAATCATATTATCATTCTAGTGTAGCCCATATCTCGTCTATTCTTCCAAGTAAGAATTTCGGCATTTTCGCTATATGACCTCATTCTATTTCACTGCATTTTCTCAACGTTTTCTCTATTTCACCTCTCGAGTGGTTCTCCTAACAATTGTACATTTCTGTATCGCCATTTTATTATCTTTTTTATTTCTTTGTCATTTTTGTTTCATATGTTTCCAGTCAGTTTCAATTCCTTATCTTTTTGTTATTTTTTATTACTTAGAGCTCGTTTCTTCGTATCTTCACAATTCCTTGTATTTTTTTTTTATTTCGCTCTTATTTTTATTGTGATTTCAATAATGACCAATGTCTTTGACTCTTCTGATCACTTTCTCTATCTTTCTTTATTCATAAGCTCCATTCTTCCTTCTCACTCTCATAACATTTGACAACGATCTTATCCGTCAATTCTGTAATTTATTGATCGCAACTCTTCAATCACTGTCTCTACAACTTGGCGACGTGACAACTTCCACGTTTGTCCTATTTTCGTTCAAGTACCATTACAACTTATTACTAACTCAGTCTGCAATAAAGCATTTCCATCTCTTTTTCTTTTTTTCCTTAGTGGCCTATAAAGCGTTTTTTATTCATTCTTTACCTTGTTATAAATCTTGCATGTTCACTCATATATTCTTTGTTAATTTCCTCTTGCACATCTGCTTTATCTGCTTTACATTCTACTTTAACTTTCTGGTGACTGGGCCTCTTTAGTACTACGTAGTGAGTTGCGTTCTGACTTTCCATCCTTGATGTTCACATGTTCTGGCTCACTGACGCCTTAAAAACAACCTCTCACCTTCCTTATCCCCTCATTAATTTTGCTGGTGCTGTAGTCCATTCTTTAAATGCTGTAAATGCTGCTTTATTCAATATCCACATCTTACTATTGTAATTGACGCTCTTGCGAATTATGAAGTTAATTTCATTACTTTTCCATTAGTACTAATTCCCCTTTCTCCATCTGCGTGTCCTTTTCTTTCGTTGCATATCATGTTTGCTCGCAATATTGCTTTTTCACGACGCCATTTCATCGCCAACTGGTTTGATTTTTCGCTTGTTCTTTATCTATGTCCTGATTCTCTCATGGTGCATTTATAGCAATTTCGCCGACTTCTCTCTCGCCTCATTCTCCCATTCTATTCGTCGCTTACTTCTTTAATTTTTACAATTCCTCATTCCCGCTAAACGTAGTCACATGTTATTTCTCTTAGTCCCAAACTCTCACCTATGTCTCTCTAGCTACTTTTTTGCCTCCATCTCTCCCTTTATCACTCTCTTTCCCCCCCTCTGCACGTTCTTCATCCTCGTTGCCATTGTCTCACTGGTTTCTCTCAGTAAGCTTGCTCCTCTCTCTCTCTCTCTCTTTCTCTCTCTCTCTCTGCCATCTCCATTTCGAGTATCTGATCGAGTTTGCTCAGAGCCAGCATTGCAGGTGCCTCTGCAGCGTCTAAGACGGGGAGATCCAGGGTTCGATTCCCAGCGGTGGCGGTTTTTTCACAGTTGCTACATACCTCGGTCGAATTCAACTGCTGCGTGGAGGAAACTTGTAGCGGCCGGCTGTTCTGATTCTGATTCTGTAGTTTTTCGTGAATTCTCCTATCAATAGCGAGTGAAAACCGGAGCAGTATGTTAACCAACCTGCCATGCTCTTTCTTTCTTCTTCGTAGTCCAATCGTCTCCATTTCCTCACACACATGCACTTCGCTACTACACATGTCGGGAGCTTGCAGTGTGCCTCGGCTGGGGCGGCGTCCCGCTGTGGGTGATACCTGGGGAGGGAAATCCTCGCCAGCCGTTTTGTAGGTCGGCGGCGGATCTCACCACCCTGCGGGGGGGGGGAAGACCCCCCCCCCCCCCCGGGATGAAACATTCATTTGGCGCACGACGACCACAGCAGGTGACGCCTCACCTCTCTATCTCATTTATCTTTCGCTCCTCCGCTCGTCCTCCCGCTCCTTCTCGCCGTGCGCGCGTTCTGCCTCGCCTGCCCCTGCGCCGCGCCGCGCCGCGCCGCTCGCCCTCCGATCGCCCGATCGATCAGCGCGCGCGGAGCCCCGTGCAGCAGCGCCGCGGCACCCGTGCGTGGCCGCGCGCCCACCAGCCACGCGCGGCGCTCGCCGGCGGTTGCGCTCTCTCTCTCTCTCTCTCTCTCTCTCTCTCTCTCTCTCTCTGTCTCTCTCTGTCTCTCTCTGTCTCTCTCTGTCTCTCCCTGTCTCTCCCTGTCTCTCCCTGTCTCTCCCTGTCTCTCTCTGTCTCTCTCTGTCTCTCTCTGTCTCTCTCTGTCTCTCTCTGTCTCTCTCTGTCTCTCTCTGTCTCTCTCTGTCTCTCTCTGTCTCTCCCTGTCTCTCCCTGTCTCTCCCTGTCTCTCCCTGTCTCTCCCTGTCTCTCCCTGTCTCTCCCTGTCTCTCCCTGTCTCTCTCTGTCTCTCTCTCTCTGTCTCTCTCTGTCTCTCTCTGTCTCTCTCTGTCTCTCTCTGTCTCTCTCTGTCTCTCTCTGTCTCTCTCTGTCTCTCTGTCTCTCTCTGTCTCTCTGTCTCTCTCTGTCTCTCTCTGTCTCTCTCTCTCTCTCTCTTTTTTTTACCTATCCCACTCCTGAAATTAGAACCAATAGGGTTTAATTATACGTACGAAAAGACCCAATCACGTCGGTGTATCTCAAATAGTTTATCGCTTTTTTTATCTGATTTTTCTTACCGCTTCTCTCTACTGGCCAATCATAAACTCTGACTCATCTATCGTAGGATGTGGTATACATCGATCTACTATGTCGATGTCCAATAAATCGCGTGTGAACTATGACAAAACCTCTTTGATTTTAGCATAGCTTTCAGTTATTATCGATATTTGGCGCACTTTGGAACTCTGTTGGAGATTCTTTCGTGGAATAGTCTTATTAAATGCCAGACAAGCTTCGGAAATTCTCAAATAAATCCCCTCCCCAATGGATAAACGGAAATAGAAATGCTTTGGTAGTAATTACTTGAGTGAAGAGGTGTTGAATTTGCATGTACTCGTAAAATGCGTCGGCAAGGCTCACGTATGTATTATGTAACGTCGCAAATCAGAGCCTTACCTCGACTTGTAAATGCGCGAAACGAGTCAAGTTGGCTAGATTAAATTTGAGATTTTTTGCCCATTCACCTTAACACATATACTTTTGAGTCACCATCCATAGCATTTAATAAAAGAGAAATGTTTTATTAGTAGTTACGTGAGTCATGAAAAGCCTTATCTGAATTTGATGTACAGTGCATGCGAAATTTGGCTGAGCTCAGTGATGTTTTATGTCCATTGCGTACGGGCTAAACAGCCAGTGTCGCCGTTGACTTGGGACATGCACGAGTGAAGTGAAGACATTGGCTGGATGAAGTTGGCGATCGTTTTCGAAGCTAAGTTAACCCAATTACCACAATATATACAACTTTTTTAGTCACCACCCATAAATCAGGGCATTCCACCCGTGTTCTGTTAATCCATTTGCTTTGTGTGTTTGCTTTACATGGTGAAATATTCGTACCCTGTGCCCGCTGCCTCGCGCCCACCGCAGACGGAGTGCGCTGCTTGAATGTAAGTCGCCAGGGCCTTTTCGAGGATAAAAAACATTTCAAATGAGAAGCAATCGGAGTGGAGATGTTTGGGACATCGGGAAAGAACACAAAGGGAGACAGGTGGCAGATGGCATGTCTGAAGGCATTCGCTCTTCGAAGGTAGCATTTGACCAGGAGATATGCAATTTAGGAAAGATGCATCGTTTCTAAAAGATGTAACATTATAAAAACAAGGAGATGTTTTCTCAACATTAGCTCGGCGTCATAATACAGATGTATTTTTGTTCTCTCCTCTTTTCTCGGCATCATAATGCCAATTCCTATTTTTCTTAGCTCTGGCCCCGGTCGGCCGTCCCCTCAGTCTTGTGTATCGACATCAGTGGCTTTAAGTTGCCCTAGGCAATTGAGAGTTCAGCAAGTTTAAAAAAGTGGAAAACGAAACAGGTAGTGGAGGACAGTGTGGAGGGTGATGTGTGAGGAGTCGCTGACGATTGGCTCAGCAGCCTTGGAGGGAATATGAAAAAGGTGGTGCGATTTCGGGGAGGTCAGTGACAGCTGGTGGCGAAGGAGAAGGCACACGTTCCAAGACCTTCGATGAGCAGTTATGATATCCGTGTGATGCAGAACACTCATAAATGGTTTCGTCGCCGTTAAAGCAGCCTCGTAGTAAGGTAGTGATCCTGTTGCAAAATGTAGTAGTCGCTTGTAAGGCGTTTTCACATTTCCCTGGAGACCACCAAGACTTGGTTGAAGAAAATCTACTGAGACTGTTTTGCTCAACCGTCAGTCGCATTCTACTTATTTCACCAGATAAAACGAGTTCCAGAGCTCTTGCATCTGTCGAGAGCCACCCACAGCGGTCTCTCGTTTCGTGGCTTCGACTGCGCCACTGCGCTTTCTTGCTCATCGGCCTCTTTCCGCCGAGCGCCGTTGACGACCACACGCGTGGGGGCGGGGGAGGAGGGGGCGGAGCGGGGCGCGTTTGCCTAGCCAGGTGCACTGCGAGCGCGCGCGGGCGACTGACGCTTGCGCCCTCTGTTCTCCTTTGCGAGTTGGGAATGCTTGCATTGCGTGAAGGACTGTAATTAATCTCTCTATTGCGGCCTAGCGGAACGATCCGAAACTACGCGGATGAAGGATGAAATATTCGTGAACGGAACCCATTACTAGTGCACATTAGCTGCATTGCTGGGCGCGCTCAAGCATTTGTTTCGCGTTCCTGGGTGGAGAATACGGGTCAGTTGGTCAGCAGCCGTATAAATTACTCCACTTTAATGCATCCGAGGATGAGATTCGGGATCAACCCTGACGCCTTTGAAGGGGAAACTGTGAAGGTCTATACCATCACGCCTTTGAAGAGGTTCTGTGCTTTTAACAAGAGTCCTTTTTGTTGGAAAGCGAATAAACTGCTTAGTAACAAGAGAACGTGCCAACATAAGTAGTTATGAGCTCATTGGAGAGAACTAACCGAGGAATATATTTCAACACAGTTCTAAATATTTTACCCTTAGGTAAGGAGAAAATTGTGGTGTATGGGAGTTTGGAAGTTGTAAGACGCAATAAACTTGTAAATGGAAGTCGAGTTCGTACAAGAATTAAAATTGAAGGAGATATAACGAAATACGTACCTACCAAACTCTGATGCTTTTTTTCTGTTCTGCGATGTGCAGTAAAGTATAATGTTTTTCTCAACAGCAATACCTTTATAAATATGCAAATTATAATAGGACATCATTATGCCTAACATTTTTGAATTTTTTCTTGTTAGAATATACGTATGTCTCTCAAGCTTGTAAGTGTATGTTATCGTAAACAAAATACGTGTGCATGGTTGAATTATACTATTGGGGGAATTAAATTACGACATCTAAACCTATTGTTTGAGGGCGCAACTAGAACACAAGCTAAATCCGACAAACTGGAACCAATGCAGGCCTAGACCAACATTCTCTCCATTAGACCATCACCGCTTGCGAAACTCTAACACGCATCCCTGGTTGCAAGACGCCAAACTACATCTGTTCAACGTGCATCAGTTCCATCCCGGATGTTAGCCAAGGTCAACGATTCCCGGCTGGCGGAGGCCCAAACGGACGAGTCGCCCCAAAACGACGACGAAAGCGGCACAAAGCGCGGCTTCGGCGCAGTGCGAGCGCGCGCTGTGGCGGCGGCGCCGGACGATCGCTGCGCCGAAACGGCCACTCACAGGCACCCAAAAATAATCACTTACGAAATAAGTCTTGTAAGGTATCTCACAACGCGAGATTGTAATCAACGTAAAATTGCGAGATTGCAATCCAATGTAAAATAGTATCTAACTATAACTTCAGTTTATATTTGCCTACTCATCCTTTGACAGACTGATGTTGATAATAGTTAAAAGGAGGCCTTAGATTATGAGAACACTCTTATTACACTGTTTTCAGTTTCGAAATGTTTGACAGTAGATGGTAGTGGATAAAAAATTAATTATTAAATCTTCACCGACAATCAAATAAGTTCCAGAATGAAAGCTTATAGAAGGCGCTTTTTTATGTTCGTATGTTTTTGTAGGTTGTCGCACAGGGGACATTTCATATTGCTGTGAATGACGCCGTAATATGATTAGATAACGTTTGGATGAGATAGAATGGTGATAGTTTCCTTCTTTATGCCTTTGGGTCTTACAAGGGCGGTAACAGATGCGACGATTTTGTAAACAGCATCATAGCAGCTATAACTTCCGTAACAAGTCGCTAAATCACATCCGATATTCATTTGTCATTATAACCCATTATTTGTGTTTTTTCTCTGCACGATCGACGATCACAAAGCAATCATATTTTCATGGTTTTAGTAAAAATAGGAGTGGCACTTCGTTCTAAAACATTACAGTGATATAAATCTCGTGAAGTGCGCATTTAATAAGATTCCCAGCCGACAGATGTTTTTTAAAAGAGTATCTTTACTCAAACCGAACTCATACCAGTCACAATTTTCTTTTAAATGTAATAAAATAATATAATTTTCATTTGCATTTATTTGTAGCTTCCAGAGTTCAGGTGAGGTACGACAAAATTTTCTACAAAATATGTTCGTCTCAATAGTCAAGTGACCTCCGGTTCGGTTGCATCGTCATTAAACCCTCAAACAAATATACTAATGAATGATATGTAGCATACAATCTGAAGTAAGTGAATTGATATTGATTTTCTATTGATTTCTTCTCCAAAAACCAAAGCGTCGCAGCACCAACTGGCCCCAAATATGTCTTTCGTGCCACAGTTTCACTTTCATCCTGACTCACATTCTCAACATTTTCTGACGCCCATCACATGAGTTCGCGACATTGCCCCCACTAGGAATCGAACCGGAAACGAAAACATTCTTTTAGGTTTGTAAACCTGTGCGTTAGTCATGAGCATTAAAAAAAAGAAATCCACAAATCCATAAAAAATGGCAGTGATTCTTTGAATTAAACGATGAAAGTGAACTCTGTAACACAACTATACAGAGCGGTCGACCTACAAATTCGATCCCGGCAAAACGCCCCACCCTTCCGGGGTCGAATGCGTGATAACCCAATCATCAGCAGTTGAACGTGAACCGCTGCCTTCACAGTCGCAAGCTACTGATGCCCACACCTTACGCTTTATGTTGAACACGTTAAACATGATTACTTTTGGGTATCTACATTCTTCGAAATAAAAATGGACATTTTCTGCCTGTCGTGCCGGCCCACTGTGGGCCCGAACCAGAATACACTGCTCTGCAGCTTCAAGGGTACCGGCGCTTCTCGAGAACTCCAGTTCGTTGAAAGTGTATTTACTCACTGTGGCCGAGTTTGTGGCCCACAAATCTCTCACCTTGAATTTGTATCTTGAGAGTCAGTTTTCAATACTAAGAATTCAGATTAATTTTATTAACCCTTTAAGAAAAAGAGTAGCTGTTGTGAATAAAAAAAGTCTTATAGAGTCTTTAGAACAAACAGGTAGCAAGCTAGTTAGTTATTTCAACATTCACAAACATGTGTGCTCTCCTTCTGTTTCGAACTCAGCGTATTGGACGTTCTTCCGGATTGCAAAAAAGCTCTGACCTACTAATGTCACGATATTTCGAGAGGCAAGATGAAATGGGATTAAAGGGTAGAAACGCATATACTATTTTGAAAAGATTGAGAACTACCAACTATGTTTCTACATTTTTTCAGCGTATTAACTGATGTTAATGTCAGGTTCACATTTTCTCTTTCATTTTTTTTATTTTTATTTTTTATTTAAAAATAAGTAATAAAGTTCAATAAAAAGGGTTTAAAATGTAAATTATATCAATTGACTACTTGTTTTGTTAATAATAAAAACAATCTATTAGTATATGTGTTATAGATTAAAATTAGTTTTCCTTTCGTTTTTCATAATACTTTATCTTCTTTTAAAACAGGACTTTTTCGACATTTTGCTCGGCGTTGACCACAGAGACCATGCGGATAGCAGAGTATAATTAACTTGAGTGGACTAAATGATGATAGCGTGCACATCAAAGTTGCATGCACGAGTGAATGTGATGTACGCTACGCGATGTGAAATTTTAGTGCACATTTTTATACTCCCTAAAAGCGAATATTTGAGTAAAGAGATTTCAGATATCAAGCATGGGTCGTAGAACGCTGCACTTGAAAGTGCAGTGCTCCGGATCGATACGAAAGTGTTGCTAAATTATTCCTTGTGTGAGAAGGTGGAGGGCGCGGCCAGTTGGAGCAGCGAAGCAGCGCGGATAGCTCCATTGTGGTTTCGAAATAGATCCACCGGCGCCGAAGAACGCGGACAGTTTGGCCACGTCATTCACTCGTGTTGTCCAACAGACTGTTGTAGAATTCAGGTTATGCGTAAAAAGAAAATAAATGTGAATAGACAAAGCAAAAGGTTATTTTAAAAATTGCAATGTCAATGTTAAGAGTTAAACGTACACGTTTATTTAGGACGTACTGTTTGCAAAATACCCTTTCTACTCTTTTCTGGAACGTCGCGTTCATTGTCTCTGTTTATACACTTTTCATATCTCTTTTCTTCTGTTTCTGATCTCGCTTTCTTTACCTCTCGTAATTCTTGGTAGCATGATATTTTTATTTTCACTGTATATTTGGCCCCTCCCCCCCCTCTCTCTCTCTCCCCTTCCTGTTTACTTTTTTTGTATTTTTGGACTGGGTTAACATTCCCTTTGAAATAGCTGCTTTTCTGCCACTCCCTTTCTATTTTACTTCATCTCGCACACGCGAACGCGGGGAACATGCCACCCACCAATTTCGTGTTTCTTGGCGACCGCTGCGAGTGAAACACGCACGCCGCGACGTCACTCCGCGAGGGGAACACGGGCGGCGAACGCGGCTCCGCGCCCTGCCTTCGGACGAACGCACTTGGCGAAACGACCACGTTGTTGTCAGAAACACCAACATGCGATTTGCCAAAGTGAACATTCAAAGACAACAACGGCGTCTCTCCTCTGCAGTGACGTGTATTTGTGTGTGAATGTGTTAGCATGACAGCAAGTCAAAGGACCTTCTGATAGCGAGACAGCCACTTTGCTTTATCGCCCATACATGAACTGTTCTACTTTTTAATTTTCTGTTCCGTTTGACACTTTCTACGTCTATGTACTGAAATAAGAAGACAATAAGCAGCGAATGTGACAACAGGTTTTTTTATTCCACTCTACTTTACCGTCATTTCAACAAAAAGTTAAATGGAACAATAACTGACCTACAATCTATACTTAAGTCGATTTTCTATTAATCTTACAGATTGTTCCATTCTAAAATATTTATTTCGTAGAAAACCTAATATAATTGTAGCTTTCGATTTCAACATGCGGAGATTTGAAAATGAATCCAGGGCACCCATCCCATACACTCCAGATATGTGTTTTAGAACTCACAGGCATTATAGTAAAAATTACGGCAATAAATATCATAAATCATTTTTCGAAGTAGTTTCTGTCATACGAGCGTTCATTTATCTTGGTAAAGGTTTCAATCGTTCTAAATGTGACTTTTTGGGGGATTTGGTTATACAAATACTGCGCGTGAGTAAACGCGTTTTACTGGTTTCTCGAGAAATGGAGGCTAATCTTTCGACAATGCAAATAACACATTCATAAATATCGTCTCCAAGCATAATGTCGAGATACTAGAGTGCAATCGCGAGATAAGAGGGTGGGAGAGAACGTGTCTTCCGGTTTAGCGAGTGGGCCAAAAGTCCCCGTTTTTCAGCGCCCGCTAACGCTTGAAATAATTGTATAAAAAACAAAGAAAACAACAACTGAAAAACGCATTTCGTACAGAATTCTCTTTTCTTTAATTTTGTACATGATGGTAACTTTATAAAATGCACCGTTTCCGAAATATAAGTAAAAATCTGAAAAAAATGTGCAATTTTTTTTATTATTATTTTTTGGGGGGTATAATTTTCTTTTTGAAGCTTTAATTTTTCGAGGTGGCAAACTTCGAATTTGAATTCAGCATGCCCACTCCCCAAAAAATGGAACTGGCGAGAAGAAAACAGAAGAAAGAAGTGAAAAAAATTTCAAGAATTTTTTCGTGGGTCGGTTATCTTTTGACTGAAACTGTACTATGTGTTAATGACTGTGAAGGCGAACAAGAGGTTGAAAATAATAGTTAAACCGGTAACGGATATGACAGTGCGAAAATAA
>JAZDUA010000893.1:200000-399577 GCA_038098605.1 Gryllus longicercus
GAAAAGAAGTTACCAGTACCGCTGTAACTAATAAAAGAAACGAACATAAAAATGAAAAGATTGGCACGTATTCTTATGATATCACATATTCTTACAATCATCGGGTTGTATTGTTCAACGTTAATAATTATTCCTTAAAAATTAAAATTACCTCTATGATCAGGAATGAATTTTGTGAATTGAAGAGCTGGACTACCCGACATTGTTTGGGACATTGAGTTATTAACATTAAATATAGCTTCTAATATTATTCTTTTTAAGTGTAACATCTTATTTAATGTCATTATGGACGTATATGTAAATGCAATGTATTAAATTTATACTGAGTTATGTTATGAACGTTTTAGTAAAACCCTCAATATTTCAGAACTAGGTCAATGTGGGATACCCCCTTGCTCTACTGAGCTATTCAATTGTTTATAAAATTTTCAATTTAAGAAATCTTTCTTATTTAGTATATTGTAGTCGAAAAAAGTCTTTGGGATGAAGCAAAAGAAAAAAATAGGAACAAATTTTGAGAGAAAAGAATAGACGGATGTCCATGGTAAATAAATTTGATTTTTCAGTATTAAAAATTGTTGATGGGCTGAAGTAATTCTATCACAAACCGTTTGCAAATCACTTCTGTACACAAATTTTCACACGGTAGAAATAGTTAATGGTGGAAAAGAATGGAATATCAGAAACACTTTGTGACAACAATTTATCAAGATTATTCTCTACAACTTTCAATTACTTTTTTTATTTTGTTCTTCATCCAAATTAAATGATACAATTTACATTATATATGAGTATGAAACCGTGGTCAAGATAACGTTTAACTGCCTTTCGCGTGTGCCTCGGTTTCATGCGCTCGTAACGCTCTTGAAAATTGCTCTGATCTAAACCTACTACGTAATCCTCTCCCTGCAATACCTCCCGTGTCTTCTTCCGCTGCACGTGTCACCAGTAGAGACAGCCTTCGCGCGCGGTGGCCGGCTTTACGTCGCTCCCGTTGAGGAGCGCCCCGTCGAGATACGATCTCGCGACCGGGCGTCCCCGAGGCGTCAGCTGCGGCGCGGCGCGGCACGGCGCGGCGCGGGCCCGCGGAGCGCTCCCGAACCGGAACGCCTCCGCCCAGAACCGGAACATCGGCGGCCACAAAGCCGAAGGCGGGGTGCCGGCGGCGCTCGTGTGAGGGCGGTGGGAGAGGTGGCAGAGAGTTTTGCAACGTAATGGCGGAGGTCGTTATGTAGGCAGACAACAAATGATACGTGAGTGGAGTGACGTGAGGCAGACAACAAATGATACGTGATACGGAGGAGTGGAGTTTTGGATCAGCACGATAATTGAAGGCGGAGTATAATAATAATAATAATAATAATATTTTTATTTGGCTACAATTGGCTGATTGCCAGGTGGTAGCCATAACCCTACAGTTTTACAATATATGAGCATTTACAATTCAAAAACAATTTACCATATAAAAACAATTTACAATACACTCCTTTCGAGCATATACACTCAATATATAAACATACACAGACCTGTATACATATATACACCCATACACACACATATATACATATATATACATATATATACTCATACATACATACACATACATGCACACATACATACATACACACACATACATACATACACATTCCTATACATGAATGCTCACTCTCACGTTCACACATAACACGAACACACACACACTTGCCCTACATATTATACATGCCTACTTTTAAATGAAGTACATATATTTAGTTACACCTAGTAAACATGCACATATATACATATACATAAAATTAACCAGTTACACAATTTGTTTTTTGAATATAAACACAATGTGAATTTTTAAAGTTAGCTCTTTAAGCATTTAGATTTGCTTCCCACCTACTGTCGCACTTCACTTCACTACATTACACTACACTACACTACACTACACTTTCACTACATCTTTCTTTGGTTATGCCATATAACTAATTAAAGTGGCTTTCCACTGTACTGCACTGCACTACACTACACTACACTTTATAATAATTTACAAATTGTGTATTCTGAACTGTGCGGTAAAATACATCCTCTACAAGTATTTATTTAGTCGTCTTCTAAAAACACCAACAGAGCCAGGAAAAGGCTCTACGACCGCTGCAGGGATTTCATTCCAATTTTTAACCGTACGGTTTACAAATGAATATTTCCCTATGTCGGATCTCTGACATCTACTTTTTATTTTACATTTGTGATCGTTTCTCCCAACTCTTAAAGGGGAGTCCAGTCTTTTCGTTATTTCTGCCCATGCAGGTGACTTACTGTACGCCTTGAAGAGGCAGCACAATCTGGCTTTTTTTCTTCGTACACTGAGGGCCTCTATAGGTTTTGGTGGATTTGAACTACTCGAAGATCCCTTATTTATGAATTTGATTGCTTTCTTTTGAATTTTTTCTAACTCTTCAATCTGACCTAATCTGTATGGGTCCCATCCAGCTGATGCGTATTCAAGAATCGGCCTAACTAAAGATGTGTATCCTATTTTTCGACTCTCCATGTTTCCCTTTCTAAGTGTTCTCATTACAAAGTGTAGTGACTTCCACGCTTTTCGGGCAATAGAAGTAACGTGTTCCCCCCATCCCAAGTCTTGGCGTAATATGACACCCAGATACTTACAACTCGATACTTGTGGAATGAATACGCCTCCCATTTGGTATTCTAAAGAAACCTTCTTTGCTGATTTCGAAAAGCTTAGTGATTTACTTTTTATGGCATTTATCCTCATTTTATTAATGGTAGCCCAGGAATGAATGTTATTAAGATCGTTTTGAAGTGTGAGGATATCTTCATCCGAATCTATTCGCCGATAAATTATGCAGTCGTCCGCAAATAAGCGCATTACTGACTTAATACAAGATGGCAGATCGTTGATGAATGCCAAAAACAACAGCGGTCCTAAGACACTTCCCTGGGGGACGCCGGACGTAATTAGAGTTTCCTCTGAATATTCATGTCCAACTCGAACTTGTTGAACCCGATTTATCAGGAATTCCAGTATCCATGCTATTACGCGATGGTCAACTCCCGTAGATGCTATTTTCGTAAGTAGTATATCATGCGAAACAAGATCGAATGCTTTTGAAAAATCTATAACAATTGCGTCTGTTCTCTTACCCGAATCTAAAGTTTCAGCAATATCTTGACACGTTGTAATAATTTGGCTTTCACACGAGAAGGATTTTCGAAATCCATGTTGCCCTTCGTATAACCACCCTAGTTTGTCCCATTCCCGACGCAAGAACTCAGCTACCAGATGTTCCATTTGTTTGCAAATCACTGACGTTAGGCTTACTGGTCTGTAATTGGAAATGCAAGAACGACTTCCGGTTTTAAATATTGGAACCACTATAGCCTTTTTCCAATCGTTAGGCACGCTACAATTATTTATGCTTATTTCAAATAATCGCGTCAAGTATGTAATCATCGGTTCCCCTCCAATTTGTAATAATTCTCCAGCGATACCGTCAAACCCTACGGATTTATTACTTCCTATATTGCGAATTCTTTGTCTAATGAGTCGTGGTTGTACTTGAAATTTTTCTCCTTCATTTGTTCCGAAAGTACTGGGAGTAACCGATCCTAACCCGAATACTGATTGGAAATATGTACTAAAATGGTCGGCTTTTTCTTTATTTGTTAGTACAACTTTCCCGTTTTCGTCTTTAAGTGGCGGAATAGATTCTTTGTTACCCCTTTTTTGTTTTATGTATCTATAAAAATTTCTCCAACTAGATCGCTCGTTTGATAGAATTTTACGGAGATAATTTTCTTGCGCTATACGTTTTTGCTGCATTAATTTGTTACGTAGATCTTTGAAGAGAGTCGCAGTGAAAAGACTTTTCTTGCGATTAGCGTACGCTTTTCTGACCTTTCTTTTTAGTTTTCTGATATTAGCCGTGTAATACGCTGGATCACTATTATCTTTAACTATCTTAGTTGGCACAAACAACTCTCTGCCTATAAACATTATTTGTTTAAATGAGTTCCATATTTCTTCTACGTTTCTACCATGTGATTCCCAAATGCCGTAGTTCCCTAATAAGTATTCCTGAAAACCTTTTGTGTCAGCACGACTGTACTGAAATAATAGTTTTCGTGTGTTTTTCGAGTACCTGGTTCCCTGCCACGCCACCTGCAAAAGCACGCCCTCGTGGTCACTTATACCTGGTGTTGTTTCTTGAGCAATCAACATCTGCTCTGGGCGAACTAAAAATACGTCAAGTACCGCGCTAGCTCTTGTAGGAACATCAACTACCTGAGTTAATCCGTTGTCCCAAACGAGTTCGTTAACGAGGGATTGTCCATAGCTTTTTGTATCTACCACACCTTGCCACGATATATCCGGTAAATTTAGATCTCCACCAATTATGAGATTTCCTGAAAGTAGCCCCGGATTCCTACTTATTTCTACTAATTTATGTACTGTTGACAAGTTCTCGTTAGGAGCACGATATACCGCAACTATATTTAAGATCGTATTGTTCCCCATTCCCCGTAACTGAACACCTAATATCTCATGTACATCATCTGTCATTATTTCAAAACTGTTCATGTTTTTTCTTACGCAAATGAAAATGCCCCCTCCTATTTTATTTTTACGATCCCGTCTGTATGTAATGAAACTCGAACTAAATATTTCTGCGTTGTTTATCTCCTCTGTGAGCCAAGACTCTGTACCTATTATTACATCAGGCCTATGTGTGTCAATTAACGTTTCAAATTCAACTATTTTCGAGCGGATACTCCTACAATTCACCTGCAGCAGTCGCAGAATACCCTCACCTGTACTGTCGACGTCCCGCACAGCCATTTCATCCCGCGCTGCCGTCTCGTCCCGCGCCGCAGTCTGGTCCCGCGCCCCCGTCTCGTCCCGCGCCGTCGTTTCGTCCCCCTCCGCCGTCTCGTCCCACGCCACCGTCTCGTCCAGCGTCGCAGTCTGGTCCCGCGCCGCCATCTCCTGAGTCACAGTTTCACCCCGCACAGCCGGCGACTCGTCACTCACTACCTCTTCATCCCGTACCGCCGTCTCGTCTTGTGTCGCCATCTCGTTCCTTGCCACCATGACACCTCCCGCCATGTTAGTCACCGCTTTTCTTTCTCAGACAGTACACGGCATGGAGTTGCAGACACGCGAATAAAGCTGTCCTAAACTGACTGCTCCTCTTCGATTTAAGTGGAGTCCGTCGCGACCAAAGTCGAAATCTTGCACCCAGGAGTTGGGGTCAACAAAATTGACCTTATGTGCTTCGGCAACCCAGCTCATTAAATCATTCACGTGGCCGATGCGCTTCCAGGACATGTCTCTGCGTCGTAGAACACCACTTACTACGATAGAAGCGCGTGGAAACTTTGTCTTGGTAACATTGACAAGATCGTAGATTTCTCCCATAATATATTCATTTGATTTTGCTTTTAAATCGTTAGTACCTACGTGAAGCACTATTTTATCGGGAGTTCCAAGGTCATGATTTTCCACAAATCGCTTCAATTGCTCCGTACGGATGCCCGGCAAACATTCCACGCGTAATTTGTTGTCTTGCTTTGCCACGTGTCGCACTATAGAGTCTCCTAATATAAGACAGGAGCCTCTAGCGCTCTCATCTACAGGTTGAGGCACGGATGGAGTATCAGTTTTATCTCTCAACTCCGTCAGTTGGTCATTAAGGGCTTTATTGGCCACCTTAAGATCTGCGATTTCTCTTCGCGCGGATCTCAGCTCTTCTTCCAGGCGTTGCACATAGTTAACCTTGCATTTGGGACAAACCCATCCCTCAACATTCCCTCTCTTAACGTTGCCACAACTTTTGTGGAACCAATCGCCACAGGATCCACATCGCCAGCCCGAAGAGAGGTTCTTGCCGCACCCACGACACACGATTCGGATTATTTTTTCACACGCACTAGCCGCACTGGCCACTGGACCGGGATTTTGCTCGATTCCCCCGATCACTAGCAAAATAGCAATCACCGTCGCACTCAACGAGACTGCTCCCAGCGCACCGTCACCGCGCCACGTGGCCGGTCCCTGGTACGCGCGCGCCGCACACGAGGAAAGCCGCCCGGCCCACGCGCCGATGCGCGCCCGGTACTCTTGCAGGTACGAACCCATCCTAATCCGCAGGAGCTCTCGAAAGGAACGTCTGCACCCAACGACCGCCACGACAAGAATGAATCATGTATGTATCATGGAGATTTGTCGGTGTGTGGGCGGTACAGCGAGATGGGTTAGGGAGAAAGTGAGACAGCAGAGAGTGGGAAGATGGGGGACAGTGAGGCATGATAGCAGGGTTGGGTATCAAGAGGAGACGGGGGCGGGGGGCGGGGAGCGGGAAAGGGGAGGAGGGACAGCGGGGAAGCTGCAAGGTGGGTCTCTGAGGAGAGGGACAAATAAACAAGAGAAAAGTGTGACGGTGGGTGACTGGGTAGTAGGAAGGTGGGGCAGTGGGCAGGCTGGGTAGTAAGGGAGGCGAAACAGCGTGGAGGCAGCAAATCATGGAAGTGGGGCAGAGTGGGGGCGCGACATCTTGGATGTGGGATAGCATGGAGGCGGGGCAGCCAGGAGGTGGGGCAGTGTGGAGGCGGGACAGCATGGGGATGGGGCAGCGTGGAGGTAGTCCAACATGGAGGCGGGTCTGCATGGCAGCGGGGCAACTTGTCAGCAAGGAGTTTGGTCAGCGAGGAGGCAGACCTGCATAAAGACTGGTCAGCAAGGTGTCGAGTCAGCGGGGAAGTGCACAAGAGGAAGGTGTGACTGAGGGAGGCGCGGCAGTGGAGAAGCGGGAGGAGGCAGGACAGCGAGGAGGCCAGATTAAAGGGGGCGGAGGAGTGGGGAGATGGCGCAGCGAGGAAGCCAGGCGGGGTATCGTGCGGGGGAGGAGGCGGATGGGCACACATAGGGACGAATGGGCGAGACGTGGGCAGAGGAGAGGGAATTGCGGGCGACCGAACCAGAGGACGAGCCGGTGCCGACGCGGCGGGCGGGCGAGCGGGCGGGCGGGCGGGCGGGCGGTGCGTGCGGGAGGGCGGGAGGGCGGGCGAGCGGGAGAGCGGGCGGGCGGGCGAGCGCGAACGCAAACAAGGCATATTTTAACCGCGTCCTTCCTGCGGACGGGCGGCGCGCGCGTGTGTCATTTTGCTCACCGCCGTCGCCGGATGTCCCGGCGGACGCGCGTCTGTCGCTCCGGCAGCTGCCCCACCATCCCCTTAGTGGGCGGGCGGCGGTCACAACATGGGGCCGCACTCGAGTCCCGGCAGCTATGGTTGTATGTCTCGCATGAGCTCTTTGAAGCTGGGCTTTTGAAGCATTGTACCATTTGTCATTGTGTGAACTGTGTGCATTGTATCATTTGTCACTGGCGCGAGTACGGGGGGTTGGAGATGAAGACGAAAAAGGTCTTTACAGGCTAGAAAGATGAGACACTATTATTTCACTTCATTACGATTCACTTCCATCACGATGTATAAAATGACTTTAAGAGTTGTGATTTTACACGCTTACAATTATAAGTTTTGATCTAAAGTGTGTTTAACTTTCTGTTTTATTAAAATAATGTATTAAGGAAAGTGATGAATACTCTGCAAATGTGGTTAGCAATACTGTAGAAGTTCGGTAAGCGAAACGACGGAATCCTGAAATTTTACTTGACGAGTTACAATTGCATATTTTTTCTCATATTAGTTGTAACTGTTGTACAATATAATACAGCAACTTGATTCCAATGAATACTTCAGTAATTTCTTGAAAATCTCACTTCACCAAAAGAATCGCGGGCGTTTTAAAATTAATCTTTAAGTTTTGAAGTTTCAAAAGTTTTAATGAAAGTGAGACATATACCATTGAATTCATTGTATTGTGCTCCATCCTTACAAAATGTGTTTTAAAAAGTTTCCCGCCCCTGTTATTCTATGCAAGTTGCATCCTCATGGTATGTAGACCCCAACTAAACGACCTCTGCTATTTATAAATTGTGTTTTTATTGGTTGACTTATAGTTAATATTTATAACGTAAATAATGGATAAAATGCTTGTCTTTTGTTTACATAAAAAGAATAAAAGCTATGTTTTTTAAAAATATTATAGAGGTGGGGCTGAAGCCCCACTCCCTTGGGAGTGCCCCTTATCTTATACCTACTTTATAAGTGCCCTTTGGTCTTTTACTGCAAAGTAACGAAAGAAAACCCTTTGTGCAATTTTAAGAAAATTATGAAAATATCTTAGGGGTGATACTGAAAATATCCTCCAAAAATTAAAAGATTCATTTCAATTTTGTGGAGCTTCGAGTTCCGTCATATCATCTGTGGCATATCAATTTTCGGGGGAATCGTGTTGATGGTTTACACACCTGTGTATTTTTAAACGAACTGATAGACTCACGTAAAAAAATGTACTTTCTCGGCATATGAGATCCTAAGGGTGTGTATTGGTCAAAATACCGATATTGATTTTTAGCAGTATACCATAACATTCTCTATATATTACGTAAATAATCTAAGTGCATACTGGTATGTGAGAAAGAACACTGCAAAAGTTCCGTTATTTTGAGCTGGGAGCATTTACAACCGGGAAGCCAGCAACGCCCCCCCCCCTCTCTCTCGCTTCGGCGCTTTCCTCACGGGCGCAGTAGTGTTGCACCGCCACGACCCGGCGTGTTTACAAAATTACCTCGCTCAACTTGCCGACGATCCGTGTCGCGGTAAAAGGGTTATTACCGCCTCCGTGCACCTCAGTCCGGTCCTTTGAGCGGCGGCGGCGGGGGCGGCGGGGGCGGCGGTGGGGCGGCACGCGCGCTGAGGCAGCGAGTGACCGCGCGCCAGTTTGTTGTTAATAAATACGGTTTACGAGCCGTGACCAGGGCGGGTGGGGCGGGGCGGGGCGGGGCGGGGCGGGGGGCGGGGGGGGGCGGGGAGGGGCGGGGCGGGCGAGCGACTGCGCCTAGCGGCGGCAGGCGCGGCGCGGGGCTCGCGAGAGGGCAAGGCGGAATGACCGCGCTAGAAGTGCCAGTGGTTCTGCCGCGTGAGTGCTGGTGGTATGGTAATGAGTAGGGGCGGATTTTGATAACCTAAAACATGGCCAAATATGATCAATAAAATGGTCTTAAAATGCTTTTAAAATGTCCTAAAAACAAAGAAAAACTACGTACATTGTTATATCAAAACAAATTCAAATGAACAACTTAAGCTGTTGCTACTGATGTAATCGAGGCTTCTTCCTTTATATTTCTAGTGAACTCAGCTTGCAAACTTTTGCTTTCGACTGTTCTTTAAAAGAAAATCTCTGCCTTTATCGCGAAATCGGCCGAACTGACAGAGGCGTCCATAGGCTTCACAGGAACCTTCTATTACATAGTACTCACAACGGCTGACATTACTATATATGAGGGAAGAAATCGAATATGCTTCTCAAGAATTCTGTGATTAACATTTGTTGCACCTCGTAAATATTGTTTGAAGAAGTACCATTAAAATGATATTGATGAAATAAGCAAAAAATGCATTAAAATTACGTAAGAGTAAAAAATGACTTATTAGTCAAAATCGACGAAAAATGCGAAAAATGTCAATATAAAAAGGGTCATTTCGTTTTGTCATAACAAAAAACTATTTTCTAAAACTCATTTCTATACTAAACAGCATTGACTTAAAGTGAAAAATAATGATATTTCATTATAATCCACCCCTTTGTAATAAGCATGGGGGCTGAAAAAGCAGTTATTTGAGTGAGTGGTATTTGCCGTGATTGTGTAGGGAATGACAATAATAATTTCTAGACTTGACACCCTACGTATAGTACTCGATGACATGGATGTGTTCGTCCGTCATACACGATTCGACACTTTGAGGTCCACCCTTTGGATCAAGCGAGGTGTCATGCGACGCGCCTCAGCCTGGTGGAGAGAAGCAAATTACTATTCTATACCTCTCTAATTTTGAAACCTCAAATTAATAAATGCGAAAATACTTAAAAAACCGTTTAAAGCGCGAAGATGCCGTCCTAAGCTAGAGAGAGGCCGAGAGGTGTACGCGTCGGCGGGGCCCAGGACTGGGGGCGATGGCGGGGCGGCGGCGGGGCGGCTGAGGGCCGGCTGGGGGGCGGCTGGGGGAGGCTGGGGGGCAGCTGGCCCACAGGTCGTCGTGCCTGATGCGCCCACCCGTGCACTGTGGGCCGCGGCAGCTCACACGGGGCCAAAGGACGTCTCGCTGTGGCGCACAGGCGGTTCCACTTCTGGTGGATTCAGTCCCCAAGAAGTATATTTTCTGATTGATCTTTAGTAGCAATAAGAAATAACAATATGTTTGAAGAAGGAAAAGAAGAAGAAAAAAGGATTTGCGTGTTGTCAGTTAAAGTGGATCGACAAATTAGGTGATTAACCTTGAATCAGTTCAATATTTCGAAAGCACCAGACTCCGGGAGCGATGCAATTTTACTTCGTTTGGTGAGGTCTCTACGTCCTCGCTTCTGTTGCTAAAAGAGCAGCAGTGAACTCTAACTGATGTCTCCCTAAGAAATTTGTTTGCTGAAGAATACAATTAAAAAGTAATTTAATAACCTTCTTCTTCATTATGTGCTACATCAGAAGACAATTGGATTTATTTACACTTGTTCTGAATGCAAACCAATAACTGTACTTACAGATACTGGCCTCAAACTCATTTCGGCCGACTTAACTAACACAGTATTATTTTGTAACATATTTTAATTATTCATTTTATTCAGGGGTAATATGTTTCAACTGGTTTCAAAGTGAAGTTGTGTTGGTGTTTTGTGCGGTGTGTGTGCACGTGTGTGTGTGTGGTAATTGCAAATTGTTTCATAACGCAAAGTAATGGATCAAATTTCAATCGTCAAATCCTAATGAATCAATTCTGTTGTGAACTATTTAGTTTCGACTACTGCCTATGTACATCGTCACACTTCAAAGAGAGCCCTCGTGGACAAAGGAAATGCGTCATCGCGCCTAGTGCAGTTATTCGAGTTGGTTGCGCGAGGCCGGGGAAGCCCGCCGTATCATCCCAGATGACAGGCGCGCGCACAGGGAGTCCCGGCGGGCGGGGAGGTCACGCGGGGGCTGCGCGAAGAAGGGCGCTGAGCTCAGATCCCGCCCGGGCCGGCGGCTGCGGCCCATGCACGCGGCCAGCGCAGGTGGGGACTGGCTCTTCCGAACCAGAAGCAACTGGCGTAGGACATAATCAAAAAAAATCTTTTAAAATAAACTCTTGACATTTTTCCCATTTACTTATTCTTCTACGAACCTCTTCTCCCTTTATCCTTCTTCTACGAACTTCGTCTTCCTTTCTCCTTTTCTTCTTCTTCTTCTTCTTCTTCTTCCACGAACCTTTTTTTCCTTTCTTCTTCTATGAACGTCTTCCTCCTTTCCATCTTATTTTTCTTCTTCTGAGAACCCTTCTTCCTTTCTCCTTCTTCTATAAACCTCTTCTTTCTTTCTCCTTCTTCAATGAACCTCTTCTTACTTTCTCCTCCTTTTATGAACCTCTTCTTTCTTTCTCCTTCTTCGACGAACTTCTGCCATTTTCCTTGTTCTTCTTCTGTTTCTTCCTCTTAATTTTCTCCCAATGCCATGATAGCTTCTTTTCGTATCTTAGTATCGTTGTGCTCTTCATTCATTGATCCAAATTAAATATTGCGTTTTTAAAGTATAATTACCGTCACAACCTGACCTAGACGAAATGGCTTTCAAACAAAAATGCGTCGTAGTAAAACAAGAAGTAAGAAAACTAATTAGGGAAAGGTGGGACATATATATTAACAGAATAGTACATGATCAGCATGGTGCGCATGATAATTGTATCAAATTTTGAAACATTTAAATGCTGAAGAAAAAGACACTTCGTGCATTAATATTCCAGAAATAGAGTGAGAAAGAGAGCATTATAAAGAATTATGCTCGTCAAGACGCAGCAGCAGCAGCAGAAGAAGAAGAAGAAGAAGAGGTGGGTGCCTAGGAGAGTTTGCTCATAAAGACCCAATTGAATACAGGGATCTGGAGGAAGTGACACATTTAAGAACAAGAAGTGACGAACTAAATATAGAGCGATTTACGCACGCGCCTCATGAGATTGAAGTAAGGTACATGTCTGTACTAAATAGGGAGTTTTAGCGTCATGCGTAAGGAGATATCCTTAAACTCTATTGATCACGTGACTAACGCCTTCATAAGGTCGTAATGAACAACGTTCATAAGAGTTTTAGCAATTGCGGCATTGCGTTATGCATTACAACAAAGGAAGCATTTCAAGCGTTGAACAGAGAAATTGCATAATATATCAAAGAGTGTAGGCTAGTGGTGAGACATTTAAAACACGTTACGAGTCAACAGACCAACAAATACACATTGTGCATGGAGTTTTAGATTTTGAATCTGCTTTTCTTGAAAATATAGGAAGTACCTTAAAACAGCGTTCGTTATGAGCATAAGACATAACCTATCCCGAAGATATGATTTGAACTTCTTTTTCGCGAATTTCTTTCCTGTCACCTCTCCAACATATCCCGTTAATTTTTGCCAGCGTTGTTGAGTTCGTAAGGAATAATTGTAACTGCCTTACATACGAGAATCGGTTTATCAGAGTTGGAGAAATTCAATATTTCATGTTTTAGGCAGCCATTTTGCGTCTTGTAAGGTGACCGTAGAGACTCCCACAGGCGTGCACTATTTATGAAGGTATAAGGTCGTACCTTAGGGCTAAGGTAAGACGTTATGACTTCAAGGTCTGTCACGTTAGTGCATAACGCCGCTACCTTACGCGTGGCGCTAAAACTCCCTATTGCCTGTTGGAATACCTACAAATCCCCAGATGAATGGAAGGAGGCAACAAAACGCTCAATATTCAAGCGAGGAAATGGTATGTGACTGTAACAAATACAGAGGAATTATTCTCCTTAACACTGCCTACAAGATCTATGCTAAACATATTTCAATAAGGCTCAATCAAATTAGTGACAGGCTTGTGTCAGAAACACAAAATGGCGAGGATACCCTTGAAGACGAGCCAATAGACTTAACCCATGATGATGATGATGTTGATGAAGCATAATTTAAATTCAAAAGTAAATGAAGTACAATTTCATTATTTCATTTCCAATTATGAAAATTCCATTTTCAATTTATCATAAAGAAATATACTTTTGAAGCTTTGGTTTGAAGCTGAAGTTTTAATTGAAGTAAATTAAAATCTGTCGCTCGTGTATGTCCTAGTATCGATAATAATTCAGGATTAGAAAAATTTGAAACAGTTTTTTACTAGAACCATTGACGAGAGCTTTTATGTAAAATAAATGTCTGATTATTCATAAATTGTACACATTTTATTAATAAAACTTTTACATTGGCCGAACACGTTTGGTTATTAGTAACTTCTGCTCTACTCTAGTCAATAATTCAATGATACTTCATATAAATAAATTCTACCTTATTGGTGAAGCTTTGTGAGACCTGTCAAAATCTTGATATCCTTGACATTTCATTCGAGTTTCAAGAGTAAGAGCTTGTTACCTGCTTTAGTAAAGATATGATAATAACATACCATATTGACGTATTCAGAATAATTATTCTGCACATTAAAACTCTTTGGAGAAAGGGAATGATTTGTGTAAGAAGCCGATATATTCGAAACTTCTAGCACGCAAGCGCCTGGAATAACTCTTATTATGGCGAGATGACATTTCTGGCGAAAGAGTAATGGTATTATAAACCTTGACATTTTAAACAATGATGCTCTCGGATGCTAACTGTTGTGATGTTGGAAGAAGGAACAGTCCTAATGATGTACCGTTGAACGCAGTGTTCGAGAAATGTTGGAGATGATAGTGACATTTGATAGACGGCATGAATGAGACGGTTCGATAAAAAACATCCGGAAAGGAAAGAAACTTCGTAAAAATTACTTTTATAGTGATTATTTCATCTTCGTTTAGATTCCCTTCTTTTATTTATATGAAAGGATGTTTATTGTTAAAAATCGAATTAACAGTAATTGCTACGACAATCCAGCATTTGTGTAAATGTTACAAACCGATTTAAGTTCTGCAATACTGTATCTCCTTTTAGGATTGAATCAGATTAAGGAACTTCTCTTTCCGAGGATCCACTACAGGAAGGGTGAAGTTTGAGATAGTAGAGACCAGTGTCATAGTAGGCTATCGGAGTGCCATTGAATTCTGCACGACGAAAGGAAAGATTTAGTGCTAAGGCCGCCAGGAAAGGGCAGTAGGGGCAGTTAACACTTCGAACAGTGCAGGAGGTGGCGATGGCACCGTGATGATACACCAACTCAATACAACGGCATAAACAACATAGTTTGTTTTGGTTTTCTTGTCAGCCTGGTGGTGGGGCGGGGCGGGGCGGCGCGGCCCGTGAGTCAGTGCGCGGAGGCGAAATGCGGTGACACACGGCGAAATGCGGACGAGCGCTCTATTTCCAGCGCGCGCACACGTTTATCGAGGAAGCGGCGCCCCCTCCCCCTTCCCCCTCCAGCCAGCCCCCCTCCCCAACGCGCCGCGCCGCACCCCGCAACGACCCACGGCCGAGGGGCGACGGGGGAGCGCGTAGAGACGCGACGCACGAACGCCTTTGCGCCGCGCGACCGTGTTTTGTTTTCTTTCGCCGAACCGCAGGCCCGCACGTCAGGTTGCGTAAAGCGGTGGCATGGCGGCCGCAGGGATGAGCTCCTCGAGCGTAGATCAAAGAGAATGCTCTCGCTCGTGTGAGCGCGCGCATGCGTGCGTGCGGGTGTGTTTTCCTTTAAAAAGGAAACCTTGTGAGACGCGGTGCGCTTCCGAGGAAGACCACTTGTGAACAGGGCCGCGGTGCCTTCGGAGAACGCGGTGTGTGAGACCTCCCCTCAGGAACAGGCGCTTTTTATAAGTCCTCGTAGGAGTTCCCGGATTGAATTATGGGCTTGTTATTTTCTGAGACGACGAGTCACCGGGAGCGTTGTGTTCTATTTCGCTGAGGTTGCATGGTGCACCGCATTTAATTCTCCCCGCGCTCTAATATTTACCACTCGGAAGCACGTGCGGCCCACAAACCAAGGACGCAGATGCTGATTCCCCAAACTGAATGATGTCTGTTGCAAAGTAACCTTCAATTTACAAATGAAGTACGACGTCTCAGATTCTTCGTTCCTTACTTAGGCAGAACAAGTTGGCGGGATAAGTTACAGAAGCAATATTTTTTGCAACGAAATCGAATTTTAAATGAAGTTCGTAAGTCTTTCAGAACGATGTAATTTAAATTGAGGTGACGGTCAGTGGCGCGCAAGTAGAGCAGCTCCTTTCTCTGTTCCCCGCTCGAGAAAACTTCATCCACCTCTTCCACAAGGACACTGCGATGGGTGTAAGTGAGGGATGGGTGATGCTCGTGTTATCCTAGGGGTGAAAGTATGAAAATGACGTTTGGTCATCTAATAGATTTAGTTCCGAAATGTAGATTTGTAAAAACTTATTTAGAATTCATATCAAAAATAAGACAAAGCCGTGATTGTTAAAAAACTAAATTTTGTACCGCAGTTCGGAAGCAGTAATAAAATGCCATATTTTAAAATACAAAGCAACATTATTCGGGTGTCTTACGGGAGAGTCACGTATTCTGAAACCATCAGTAAAAGAAGTGAGCTATGATGATTGTTTCATTGCTCAACTAAGAATGCTATGCAGGCAAAGTGGTTAGCCACAAAATCAAGGTAGTGATTTTGATTTTTATATGTTTTGCATATTTCCAAATATATTTGGTTTTTGAATAAATTGTTGAATATTCGTGAATATTAACATATTTTCTATTAATATTGTCACACGTAAGGCCAGCTCCCTATTTTAAGCATACTGGTGTATGTTTAAATTACAAGAAGCTACGATGAAACAATGGACAAAGTTTGTCTTGAGAGACACATTAATAATAACAATTCTTGTTTATAAGCCCAACGTTTTAATCAATTATGAGTGTTATCTTATACCCTCATGTACTCGTAAGTGCGGAAATTTAAGATCAGGCATTTCTTGAAACAACATATGTCAACGAATTGAAACGAATTTTAGTCGTCAACCAGATTCGCACTATCCGTATTCCCTTAATGCCATTAGTTATCAACTAATCATCAATTCTCGTTTTATTTTTCTACACAAACCTTTACGCAACTGAAGATGAAATTCGTAATGTTTTCAATAATCACTACTCTTTAAGAATACTAACAAACAAACTCAACAATCAGTTGTATTTCATTTATAGGAATAAAGTAAAATAACCATTACTCTTTTGTCCATCAGCACAACAGAACAAAATGCATTGAATATTTGAGTTTTGATATAGTAAAATGATCCAGTGGCAAGTTGGGCGAGAAGAGTTTCACCATCCACCTCGCAGGCGACTGTCTGCTCCAACAGACTGGAGGACGCACTCTGCACGAGGAGAACGGTGGAAGTGTGTCGCCCACGCCCCCTGCGACCGCCCTGCGCCGGAAGCCGTCCTCGCCCCATCCCCCGCCCCGGAAACGGCCCTGCCCCAGTCCGCGACAGCCTCCCGCTATCGGCGCGATCGGCGCCGAACCCACGACCCGCCGCTCTTGAGCCCGTTCCGCCGACAGCTTTCAATGCCACGCGCCGCGCCGCGCCGCCGCCCACGCCCGAACCGCCGCCGGGGATCGACGCCCGGCCTTCTCCTCGCGGGGCCTCGCGGGACCCCGACCCGATTGGGGAGCCCGTCACGGGCCAACATCATGCGTGTGTAACGGAGGTGGCTTCGTACAGAGGGCGCTGCGACGTCCGTTGATGTAGAGTTCCTAGACAGAGTAACGCAATCTCCAACAATTGGAGGTATTATGGAGATGTTTGAATACGTTAATATCGGCTTAGGGCAGATTGGTGGTTCTCAACTCACGCAGTACCACGCAATTTGGTCTCTCCTGACAACTGGACAAAAAATGGCGGCATCGGCGGTACAAGGAAGGAATGTGTTTGTCTCTGTATCTGGGGACTCTATGTTGATGTAGAACCAGGGAGAGTAGCGCCATGTGAACCGCCGCCGCCATGTAATATCGTTCGCCCGATAGCCTCGCTAGGCAGCATCAGGTGTTGGGGAGAACAACTTAAGGAGATTTGATATATTTTCGAGTTCACTACTATTTCTACGTTGTTATTTGTTGTTTGGTAGATTAGCAGAAGCCAACATTAATCTCTCCTGTCAATAAGATATAAAATGGTTGATTTGGCACCGCAAAAGAATATGCTACTTTCTATATCTAGGGACTCCATGTTGATATAGATGAACTTCATGTCTTTCCTTCTCATTCCCCTCTTCTAGACCTTACGCCCTTTTGTGTCTGGGATCTCCATGTAATAGTAGCAATACTGGAGATTCACAATGCGGATACAGTGGTAATTACTACTTTTTCGCTACTGATTACACAGTGTAGAGAAAGTATTGTGCTGCTGTGGGAAAGAAAGGCGAATTATCGACACAAAAACTATTACTGCCGGGCTCTAGTATCGAAAAGTAGATATATTTTGCACAAGTGCACGAGATCAGGTGGACATCAACTTGAACTGTAGCACTTGATCAGAAATCACAAAAATTATTGACGACAGTAAAGAAGCTTTAGATACTCCCCGCAGAGATTTAGATTTTTTGGGCGCTTTAGTTATTTAGCTTTTGTCTGAAATCCGTTTCCATAAAAGTGTGTCTGGTAAAATAAAATAGGATTTTATCTATAATATCACGAACATGAAAGAAGAATTCCAGTGAATTGCATCGCGGACGCAGCCACAAGAGTTCGTGAAACGTCCTGCGAATGTTACAAAAGATGTACCAGTATTAGGATACAGAATTAATGTAAATGTAAAATCTTAAATGCATCATGCATTACAAAACTTTTATGCTAAACTTATGTTACAGCTAGTGAGGGTACTATGATGTAATATTGCAAACGTGCTATCGCGCGTTCGAGGATAAGAAGGTAAGTACAGGGCCTTATGGACTTTTCCGGTAAATACCCTATTTTTAAGATTACAAAACTGTTGTAAATCCTCATTAACATAATTTCTCATCATAACAATTACGTTGTACAAAATCATCACAATTACACAAAATAATATCTCGAATACATTATGTATTTACCACAAATCGTGGCGAGTATCTTTAGAACGTTTTATTTTTTTGTAGGAAGGGATACATTCGGCTGTTGGATCAGCCACAGCTGCCGTGCCACGTGCTTCGGTTGCTGTATCATATTGTGCTCAGAAAGTTGGAGTTCCGGTTGTTTACCTGTGTTTGTTCGCCTGTGAATAGTTGTGTTTTGTTTTTGAGATTTATAGTTTTAATCGCGTAAAGTTAAAAGTAAATTCATTTTCTTTTCTTCATTTTAGTTTTTAGGTTGTGGTAAATTTATTAATTTACAATTTCTTGTTTCAAACATAATGTAGAATGTGTGACCCACCAACCGAAAATCGCAAGAGTGGTAAAGTTCTCCATGGTCGAAAACAACAACAACAAATGTTAAATATTTCCAACTATTTAACTATAACTACATATTTGAACAGAATTCTTACTCAAAGCCTACCGGGAGATAACTTTTCGCTCTCCCGACTTGAGGCAGCTCGGTTTCCCTTGAAACAAATCAGTTTGTTCCTGTGCGGCCAACTTATTTTGTCATCAAAGGAATTTTAAATATCTTGTTCGGTAATCAAAATTTATTATTTATCTACTGTTAAAAAGGAAACACGAGGCTTGGCCTTTTTGCAACTGCATGTAGTTAGCATGAATTAAGGATATTGTTTTGAAATAGTGGTGCCCTTTAATATTTAATATTTATATAAATATAATTAAATAATATAATAAATATATAAATATAATTAATTAATATTTTTCCTGATTTCTTATGACGTTTCGAAGTACAAGGGAAGTGAGAAGCTTTACATAAAGGTTTCCTGCGTATTGGAGTCTCATAGGAAGTTTTATATTTGAGAAAAGGGAGGAAAATAGGATTTTATAAAATTGGAAAGGTTCGAAATAAACTACTTGAGCGCTAAACTAGCGCTCCGCCCCATTGCGGAATTTGTCAGCATCAAGCGCGTGCCTGCCTTTCGATTCACACAGGGCAGCACAAAGGCGCCACGTTTGGCGTCACTGTCGCCGCAAGAGATCGAACTTCATTCTTAACCTCGGACGCCCCATAGCTGCGAATTGGTAGAGGGCCCGTTTGATTTGCAAGTTCCTTGGATTACGTTGACTATAGTCCGATTGCGTCGTGCCTAGCGCGACAACGGCACCATATGAACACATGACATACTCTTGGCCAAGTAATGGCTTCTTTTCTCTACACAACGATGCCAGAGGAAGATTGACAGTTCCTAATACAAAAGCAATATTAATGTTACGTGCGGTTTCAGCAAGGGCAACTGATCGAAATGAGAAAAGTTTGACTTCAAAAATGATTGTCAAGTATTAGAATCTTCTGCTCAATTCTCTTAACACCATTTTGGAGCCTTAAATATCGAAAGCAGGGACGTCATAACTGTTAAATTTCTTGTTTGAACTGAACCTGTTTCAGTGAAATTTGATTAAATCGACAGTAGCTAACGAGGTCTTTCGAACATGATCACTCCTGGTCGAATGTATAAACGTACTACTAAGCAATGCCTTTTTGAATGCCGCTTTCAATACCGTTATTGCGTCATGCATGGAGCGACAAACAGCGCTATCTACGCTTGTGGCACATGCATTATCAACTATCAACTAATCAGCTATGAAACGACCACAAAATCAGGCATGCTTACAGATCATCCAAAATAATTTCCTCAGACTTGCCACTCATGCACCCTGGTTCATCTCAAACATTCAACTGCATAAAGAATTTAATTTACCCCCTATACTTGACCATATCGCGCTCCTATCTAACAATTTCTTCTCTAAAATAAACACAATAACCCAAGCCACCCATTACGGCCTAGCCACCACCTACGAGCTCCCAACAAGAATAAAAAATAGATATCCATTAGATTCATTCCTCAGCATATTTTCAGAACTCAATTAATCACATAGGTGCTCTGTGAGTTTCCTATTCATGTGTATTTAGAATTAGTTGTAAGATTAGCATTTAAGTTAAATATAAGTCATAAAAATACATATGATGTAGTATACATAATACTGAACTATGTACATTCGTTCACTAATAAAGATATATTTAAAAAAAAATCAGGCATGCTGATAGTTTATTTCCAAAGAAATAATTATAGACGTTGTCATTGCCAACCAAATGTCAATAATTATTTCATGAAAAATGCCAACGATAACACACCACAACACCTATATTGTTTCCAAAGACAAAGATTATAATAGTATTAGTACTACATTTGTATAACATTTTTTGTCACACGCTGTTTTACCAAATGAGCCTCCCTTGGCCCCATTTTAAAGATGTTTCGGTCAACAGTTAAATGGCTTTGTGATACATTCTGATTCGCAAATTTAACAACTGTTATGCACCAAATTAGTCTTCTCCTACAATACAACTAGTCCGCAGCAACCTACTAGAGTGCGGTACGCTTCTATTCGACCATTATTGCGTTAGCGCATTCATATTCAGAAAACATATGATAATTGACAGTTACTATTATATCATTTTTCGTTTCGTTCTTGTCGAACAAAGAAAAAAGCAGTTATAACCGATAACACATTCAAACGAAGTGCGACGACGAAAGAAAACAGCTGAAATAACAAAAGATACAGTCTGTAAACTCAATGTGTCGATGGTTCCTTATCATTACATGTATCAATAGAAATCGCTCATACACATCTGCCGACCTCCAAAGACGAGATACGGGTTTTAAATGCAGTTCGACTTGTGTCGAGTAAAAAATGGTCGTTTGCTCAAAGTGCATGGAATTCAATGTTCTTGGCTTGGGAGAGTTCAATGTTATCCCTTGCACCTTGATAATTGATATTTTTTAATAAAATTAATTGAATGAGTTTATGAACTGATGGGGAAAAATGTTTGAAACCGTTTGAGTCAATAACTATCAAAGGCCTCTTTTTATGCAATATCATCAAATGCAAATCATATCTATTGCCATTTTTTTGAAAACTGGTAATCAAGAACTGGTGACGTTCAATAATGTGATGTACTCGTAATTTTGGGAAAAGGATTCGATTCTTATGTTTCTTCTCGAATATTCGTACTATTTTATTACCATTATTGATACAGAACACCTTAAGCTGATTCACTAATATCATCGTTCACTATTCGTTTGGGAAACACAATGTTGACTGACGTGTTTGGCAGGAAAATGCAAGACAAAAATTGTTATTGGCTTTTAAATTCTTGATCTTAAAAAACAATAGGGTATTATTTAGTTTGCTTTCCTCCGTTTTTATTAAGCCACATGTGCATAGGATTGGGGTTCGGGTCTTTAAGTTACATTGTCAGACAGAAATCCATAAAGACTGCAGGGACAGTCAATTAAGAACGGATGTTCACAAGTAGCAAGATAAATAAGTACATTCTATTTATTGATTTGGTAAATTAATTCTACAACTGAATTCATTTGTTTGCGCTGCCAGGAATTATATAGCCACAATTAACATATCCAGGATAGTTGATGATTGTAGATGTCGATGGTTCGTAGTCGAATTGGGCCTATTATAGTACTTACAGTGAGACAGTTTGGAACGAATTTACCAAATCTCGTTTCTCGACACGAGTGTTAAATCACATTACAACTGATTTCGTTCTGTGAAAATATTTCTGATTATTTGTCAATATGCTCATAAATTTTTGTGGTTTAATTTGAAACGGCAATATATATTAATAGCTTAAGGAAATTGTATCGAAATATTGCTCTATGTATGTCTCCGAAAGTAGATTTAACATGTTTGTGCATCTTTTGAATTTTTTAAGGATTATTCTGCAGTTTTCCTTCCTGAATTTTCTTTGTTATACATTGTTGTCCATATTTTACTTTTTCTCTTAGCCTTTATTTATTTTCTTTCAAACGGGAGCTTTTGAAGATAGGCACTACTTCATGAAGTCATTGTGATTTTGTTTAAAAAAAGATACAGACTACTTTTCTTTTCTGAGAAGCGGAAGGAATATTTTTGTTCAAAAGAAGTGCAAATCAAGTGTAAGTCTAGAGAAATTTATATTATAAATACACGGCACTGTCAGAGATTTTTTTCTTCGTTTGTCAGACAAATAGGACTATTTGCTGAAAATTTTAAAAAAAAGTACCTTTGATCTTCAAACTTTCCTTCTCTACAGTCGGAATAGAATCACTCTATTACTTTTGAATTAGAAAGAGTAAATTGGAAGAACAGTCATATTTTATTCTAAAAAATCAATAAACATGTCAAATGTATTGAAAAGTGTTCAATAAAGCATAAAATGAAAATACATTGCTATCATTTGGAAAAAATGTATCTGTTTTAAATAAATGTTTCCGATATTGCGAGGTGCTTCACAATTGCGATACGTACGAGATGAGGCATGTCACGAAGCCTCCTACTGAATATTAGGATTTCAATAACTAGCTCCAATGATATTCTGGCAGTCTTGTTCCGGTTTTATGATACAATTGTAGTATATTGACACACCACGATAACCTCCAATGCGTTGCGATTTGCAATTTACTACATGGTAAGGAACCAATGGATGGCGGTCAATTAATATTGGTTCAAAAAGTACCATGGATATGCTATTTGCAACAGAACAAATGAAGAGTAATAAAGTAAAAGCGGGGTGCGATAAACACGCAAAGCACTACTATTTTCCTCCCTAGCAGTGTGCGAGCGGCGAGTAAGCTAACGTCTCTTATCTAGTCCATCAACATTCAACAAAATATTGTGAGCTAATCGGACTTTGTCAGCACGTGTGGGTCAATCGATAACATAACAGAATTGATGTAGCCATGAATCAGCAGCATGAAAGAAATACTCGCGAATGAATTCGACCCGCAACGAAGCGCTCGGAGAGATAATTCAGCGCGTGTGGCGTCCTGTAGATGCGAAGCTGCGGACAGCGCCGGGCAGAGCGCGCTGTGTCCCGGGCGCGTCGCCGCCACGTTGCGCTGTTTACCGCGGGACAACAGCTGCGAAGTGCCCCCGCGCTGCAATCGCTCTGGCGCGGCCGTATTTTATTGAAAACCGGTCCACAGCGGCTCGGCTCTGCCGCCACTCGTCGCCCAGCGTCGCACCCCCGGCCGCCGATATTTCACTCGCCCGCCGGCCGGATGGGTGCGTGCGCCGCGCCACCGGCCGCCGCGCGCGGTGGATTTTTTTCGGAGCGAGCGCCGCTATCGCGAACGCCTGAGAGAGAGCGCGCCTCGGGCAGCGGCCGGCCCGATAAAAACGTTATTTCCATAAGACCGTGACGCTCATTTGCATACGCGCGCGTGCCCTCGCGGCCGCGACGGACGGGTATAATTAGTGCCGCCCCCGCCCACACCCCCGCCTACCCCCCCCCCCCGCTCGCGCTACAGCGCCGGCAGATGGAGGTGGACGCTTACGTCGGTGACGCTGTCCCGCAACTGCCAACGACCATTACCTGCATTACCATTACGGCCATCAGTGCCATTATCCCCGTTACCAGAGTTAATTATCATTACCGCCACTACATTTTTTCTTCACAATTTCTTTCGCTGTCTTCGGAACGACTGTACGTGTACACACGTCAGCTCATAACCCAAAATTTGAAGAGGCAAACATCGATTTTCACTCGCGTAACAAAACATTTCCCTTTGTCCACTCGAAATTGTTTATACAGACAATTTACATTTTCTTCGTTCCTATTTGTAATTACAAAACAAATTATATTATGTATATCAATATTACGTACTTAAGTCGTTCTTGAGAATTAACATGTTCAAATCATATTAATAATATATATTGTGTGCGGTAGACGTTCTGCAGAAGTACTTAATCCTCAGATAGTTAAAATAATCTTCGGCTTCATCACCACGCCCACTGTACTTGTTAAACCACCACCATCATCATCATCAAAATCGCCTCCACGCCGTTGCTCCACCACTGCGTGCTATCAGGCCATTTCGAGTGAAGTGAAACAAGCATGCTCAGAATGTCTCAGAAGTACCGAGAGTGCGTAAAAGAATAAAAGAGAACTCAATATCAAATATTTTCTTCGGGAGAATCCGTGCTTGATTTTTAATGTAATTTTCAAGCTATAGCTTTTAATAGTTATTCGATAGAAAAAATTGTATTGTCGGTACCAAATACCGGAAAATTGATAAATCTTGTTTTCTTTCGTGGAATCAGTTTCTCCGTCGTATTAAGTTTCCCGACTTTCCTCTTCTTTTGAACTCGCATTTCACAGTCTTCTGTAATTTCCAAATGTAGCTACAAAACATATTTTTCTTTGTGTGCGATGAATGTGCATTCTCTTATTTTATTAGGTGATGTTTTTGCTTGTCCTACAGAAATAGTCCCCTTCTTGTCTGCTCCTTCAGGTTCCCTTTTTTAACGTCACCTTTGCCTGGAAGAACCGCTATAAAAACCGGTTGCTGCAGCCTCAGTTTTCGCCCATCTCCTAAATTGATGATCGGCGTGATTCCCGTCGTTCCTTTCTGATACTATCACTTTTTCCTCGCACGATACTGTAATAAAATCAGTGTCTTCTTCCCGAGTACATTTAAAGAACAGTGAGCAGATTGTAGGTCTTCAGAAATGATTCAATCCATCAATACTTCATTGCCTTCCATTGTATTATTTAGCTTGAAAAAGTAGGGTCATTGAGGGTCAAGTACGGTGAAATGTATCGTTGCCCTATTCAGTCAAACAATCTCAAACCAGAGAGTCTACAATTCGAGAGTAATTTTCTTGTTTGAAGTATATAAAAGTGTGAATCACAAAGTCTTTGATCTATGCGATATGCGATAGAGTTCGCATGGTATCAAAGATCACACGTTGTTACATGGACAGAACACTGAGTTTTCACAAAAAAACTTCAACATATTCAAAAGTAAGAAAAGTATCTTAATGGTAGATCTTCAAGAAATAAACTATCACTTAAGATTCTGGAAGGTAGTGATTGTTGTAGAACTTGTAATAAAGTTCACGAAGCAAATATGTGAGGCGTGAATGCATCTAGCAGACAAAGCCACTTCACGACAATAGCTAGTGGTTCACAGCGAAACCCCCGTTCCAGGTGCAGGGCAGACACCGTGGCGGCATCACCTGCACACGCAGTTTTACGTAACGGGAGCGGCGCCTGCACGGGACGGCGCAGCAGGCCGCGCTTCACACGCGACGCGTGCGTCTCAACGCGACACGACGCGACGGCCCTGAGCTTCGTCGACGGCTCCCGCGGCGCCGCGAGGCAGATGCAAGGCGGCGGGCGCAAGCCCCACACCAGCCTTCGGCGGCAAGTTGCAAGCCGCGCACCGCCCAAACGCCCGTCCGCCCGCTCGCCCGTCCGCCCGCTCGCCCGTCCGCCTGCTCGCCCGCCCGTCCGCTCGCCCGTCCGCCCGCCCGCCCATCCGCTTGCCCGCCCGTCCGCCCGCTTGCCCGTCCGCCCGCTCGCCCGTCCGCCCGCTCGCCCGTCCGCCTGCTCGCCCGTCCGCCCGCTCGCCCGCCCGCCTGCTCGCCCGTCCGCCTGCTTGCCCGCCCGGCCGCTCGCCCGTCCGCTCGCCCGTCCGCTCGCCCGTCCGCTCGCCCGTCCGCTCGCCCGCTCGCTCGCCCGCCCGTTCGGTCGCCTCTCCGTCCGCTCGCCTGTCCGTCCGTTTGCCCGTCCGACCGCTCGTCCGTCAGGTCGCTCGTCCGTCAGGCCGCTCGTCCGACCGTCCGCGCTCTCGCCCGCCCGTCCGCTCGCCCGTCCGACCGCTCGCCCGTCCAAGCGCCTCTCCCAGGAAAGCAGAGGCATCGTCCATGAGGAGAAAGTATTTATTGATATATTTTCAGATTTTTACAATTGGTTCTTTTTTCCATGCTGCGTTACCAGTTTTTTCATCCCCTTCCATGATTTGAAAGTACCTCCCGGTGATTTTTTTCCCCCGAAGCAATCACTGGAGTGTCCATTCTCCGCATTCTGCACCACTCCGCATACGCGAATTATGTCATTTCGCGGTGTCAGTGTGCATTCGTGGATGAAATGTTTTTACATGGTCTTTTATAGGTTGGTCAGGGACCTATAGATTTACCAGAGAATGTGGGTGGAGTAGACAATGTAGATAAAACCATTTATCGAATTCATTATCAAGCGCTGGTGTCGTTTCATTATCAAGAACCTCCTACACCCTTGAGAGAATTGTCGTAAGATAAAGTGCAAGGACATTCTGTGAAATGCGTTCTCCTAGCACGCGTCATCCGTGACCCTGTCTTGTCACAAGACAAGTACTACGCGTGAATAAAAACAAGAACCGTTAACCGGAAATACAAGCGTAATACCTGACATACGGGAGGAACTTTTCCTTCTTACTATCTGACAGTTAATCATTTTATATACGTACGTGCAAAATCAAATATTTAAAAATAACAGCATTGTTACTAAATATTATAAAAAATAACATTGAGAGTAGGAAGAGACCGTGGCCGAAAGTCATTCTCTGCCAACAAAATATTAACACTTGATTTATTAATTATATTCAACACATGCAGTTAAATGACCTTTAGTTGCACAGACATGCCAGGTTTTATAATGGAAATTACAATGTTTCAATACTACGTGTCCATTTCCAATAATGCGAGAAAGTATATACTCTGCCTCTCTCTCTCACTCACTCTCTCTCTCTCCCTATCTCTTTCTGTCTCTGTCTCTATTTCTCTCTTTCTCTCTCGTTCTCTCTTTCTTTCCGACCTCGTATGTGTTTGTCACTCTTTCTTGCTCTCTGTCTGTCTGTCTCCGTCTCTGTCTCTCCCCCCTCTCTCTCTGTCTCTCTGTATCTCTCTGTCTCTCGCTGTCTGTGTGTCTCTCTGTCTCTCTCTGTCTGTCTGTCTGTCTCTCCGCCAGCCGAGTGCACCTCTGTTGCGCTGGCGGCGTTACGCAATGTCCTTCGTTCGCCACGCGTCGCGCCGCCCGCTCTTGCAAGCGTGCCGAGTGTTTGCGTTTCTGCACGAGGCGGCAGCGGCGGCGACGGCGGCGGCCGCAGCGTCCGAGCGTGTTTAGAGACGCGTTTAGCATCCCGCAGGGCCCTGCAGCGAGCGCACTGTGGTCTGAAAGACGCAAAAAGCGGGCCACTTTCATGTTTCCGAAATTACTTGAATCAATTTACATGATCCATGAGAGAAAAATGATTGTTTCATTGATTAATTGATGTTTTCGTGCACGGCAACTGCTATGGTCATTAGTCCCGTTAGCATAGTCAATGTTTTCTCTCGGAAGATGGCGTGGTTTCTCTCCGCGTGATTGGTGAGATCCGAAGCCAACGTACGCATCGATCGTGGGGCTTCGTTTGGCTTTCCCCATTTAGATATATCCTTCCATCGTGGCATCACCCGGAGCAGCGAGCGGGACGCAACTCCAAACTTTCGACTGGTTTCCCGACATATGTAGTAGTGTAAGTGTGAGCAAAAAGGAGTGAGGATAGGACACGGAAGAGGACGGAATGATCCGGCGCGGGCCGTGGGTTTGTTAGGGTGCTGCTATATTATTAACTATATACGCCTGCTACTGATCGAAAGAAGAAGAGAAAAATTTCAATCAGAGCACCCGGTACTATAATTCTTCTTCCGAAGAAGAAAAAAAATGCATAATTCTTCGTGTTCATCAATAAGTTTTTTTTGGTTCTCCATACATTTTTCAAAGTCCCATGAACGTGAATATTTTAAAAGCTTGAGAGTCATAAAGTGGATTCAACATTTCTCACAACCAGTGATACAACCAAAGGAAGAGGGGTTCTGCCCCCCTCCTCCGAAGCCAATGAGAAAAATTAAAAAACATAGCTTTTATTAATTTTTTATACTAACGAAATTGTTTACGCATTAAATATTAACTATGTGTCAACAAATAAAAATATAGTATATATTCTGCTTAAATGAAAAATTATTTCCCAGAAAATGTTGAAACGGTTGAACACTACATGTCGCCCCGTACACGCGCACACACAAGAGAAAATTCTGGGGAACCCTGTTCAAAACGGAATGTTACGAAACTGTTACATTTTCCTTTCGTAACACCTGAGAACATTTTTAATACATTGCTTAGAGAAAAATATACTTATCACTTATTTATAAGTATTTGTTACTTATAAATTACTAACACAAATACCTTACTTAGTACTTCCATATTTTTTTGTAAAAAGTAATTAAGTCCAGCCTGCTATGAGCAACATACATAAATTTCATCCAGAAGCCTTCTAAACGGCTATTTAGCAGGTACTGAAAGCCCGCCATGGGTTCTCTAGTCTTGTACCTCTAGGTTGACGAAGCTGTAATTATAAGTAGCGTTTCATTGAAGGGAGCTATTTTTGCTCGCATTTTCTCGAATTCGGCCCACAGTGCACCGCCTCGGTCCGGATATCCTCCCCGCTCCCCCACGGAATCTCGCTCTCCTCCCCGTGGAGGAAAGGCGCCGGCCGTGCTTTTAACCCAGTTTGTTTTCCTGCTCGCAGGTTTTCCCTCGCAATTTTGTCCAATAACTGTTTCTCGACACATTATTCTTGATGTAGAAACGGAACGCGGTAGAAATGGGGATATTTCAACTGGAGCTTGTTTATTTTGAAGGAAACTGTAGAATCATTTTTTTAGTAAAATAGATTTAATATTTACGAGAATATAGTGTAAAACGCTGAAACTTGCTTGTTCTGAAGAAATGTATGAGTGTTATATTATATTAAGCATTTTATTATTTATATAACTGAGTACTACGCTGTACATTTTTTGTAATATTATTTTGTGTTCTGTTTGCTCTAACAGTCCTATCCAAATCGAATATCGTTAGTACGAAGGTTCTTCGTGTCCACTAGAATAAATGCCAAGCGAATGAAGCTAAGAGTGTGTGGTGATGTACCCTGAAAACAAGGAACGAACACGTGACCTGGCACATATTCTGGTTGACGGAGAACCGTTGTGAATGTAGATGAAACCACAGGTTTTTGGTGGTGCACGTCCTCGTACACATTTTGCAGTGAGTTTGCAATTTGTGACCATTTAACATACTATCATTTAAGAGAATATACCCCATGCTTTAAACAAGAAGGAGGATAATGCATAGAATAATTGCTTTTAGGAGTTACTTCAATAGCATTAACTCCTTTCCATCTTTGTTAAAAGCGCCCCTCGGATCCATGAGCAGAGTTCTGCAAGGTTCTGCGCAGCTTAAAGCAATTGGAGCCATCGCGTCGAGGCTGTTTTCTGAGGAAATACAACTTAGCATACAAAAGGTAAATTTACTTTGCCTCGTTCCTCGAGGATTTGGATTCGCGCTGCGTCTTTCTGCAGTCTCATGGCGCAGGAGGCATCTTCGCCCGTGAAGATTTATTCCAACTTTGTATATTTGCTCGGTTTGCTCTAATTCCGAACATTTATTCTGTGCGTTATCCGACATATTCTCGTAACTATAGTTACGCCAGAAGTTATTTTGGGAATTCGTGTGACATAAATTGATTAATATGAAGTGAAGTACATATTCGTAAATATTTGTACTTGGTATTTACAATGGCGAAAATATTCAGAGACATTTACATAGAGATATAACTGATTAATCCTCATATTTGGAAGTAAATAAGTATTTTCTTTACTTTCTATACGTGTAAACTAATTCATTAATGTGCTGAGCAGTGGCGGCTGGTGTTCTAACAAACTGGAGGTTTTAGCCCCATCTGATGACGGGAATGTAGTTACCAGAATTCAGAACCGTAAAATTAAATAAAACGTAATCAATTCATGTAAATTCATTGAAACTAAATTTACTAAAAGTCTATATTCAAATATAGCTTTCATAATTTTATGCGTAGTGTAGGTGTCAACTTTACACCAAGGCCAACTTTACACTAAGAACTCATCGAACAGTCATCTTGAATCAACAAACCTGACATCAAATGAAAATAAATTCCCCAAACACCATTAATAATTAATTCGAGACCGTTAAGAGTTGACTGAACTTGTTTACTTTCAATAACACGCGAATTTCATCACATTCATTTGCAGCTAGTTGCACGCGAAGACTGAAAATTGGTATTCCCTTCGGACGCCGCGTCGCGGCTTGCGATCAGATCCCCCTCCCCAATCTGCATTGAAAGCCTGTGGCTGGTTGCCGTTCAGAGAGTACATAGAGTGGTTGCAGTGCCAATACAACCACAGACGTAAGTTGAAGCAGAGGGCTAAGAGTAAACAAAGAAAAAGAGCTTAAGAGGGTGACAAAACTCTTAGTAACATAAAGCTTAAGAGGGTGATACCAGACGCTCGTTGGGCGCTCTTTGATTTCAAAATGATTTTATATATATTGATATTGCTGAAATATCTTCAATATTGAATATAATTAAAAGGAAAATGTATATTCCTAACGTGTTATGAAAAACTTTTTCGATTATTTGGGGGTCGTGCAACCATGCAACTTAAATATGAGTCGCCACTGGCGCTGAAGCACAACTAAATCGATAAGTATATTGCTCAGTAAGTTTGAGGAAAGTGTCACTTGGTTGATCAGCGTATGTTTTTATTACTGAACAACTAGATATTTCCAATACGGAAAAAAAATTAATAATTCTTGAAGAGTGTAATGAAGTTGGTATTAAATGACATTAAATGATAGGTGTATAGATCTAGATAAACGTACATTTGAATTACATTTTCAGAAACTTGTTTAACTCTGTGTTAAGAAAGAATATTGATTATAGTTTTCCAGAATCTATACGTCTCCTTCATTTCATCAATTTCGGATGATAAGAACGACACGAAACAATATTTTTGGAGATTTCGATTTTCTGGATAGTGCTTATGTAGTACTTTCGGTTAAAACTTTTCTACAGCGCTTTCTTTTCTGCGATGTAATAGAAGAGTTACAGCTAAGTAACTATTAATACATAAATATTAATCAAACGATGTGGTATACTGTGGACTTCTTCTCAAGAAAATCGTGTATTTTACATCAAGAAATGTAGATATTTCGTTTAGTTTGCTTCGAATCTGCTAATATTATAAAATTATACTTCTTTAATATAATGTATAAATATATTATGTCCCAGAAAACACATCTACGTCGTTTTTGTCATTGTTTCTTGATAAATTGACCAAGAGTTGAGAAAATGTGTGCTGGAACAAGAAACAAAACGAAACTCATTCCAGCTAGTCTAGGCACGCAACACAACCATTTTGTAAACACGCAATGTAACATGTAGCCACTGTAACAACACTCTATTAGCCGAGGGATATGTAATTAAACAGATGTTTAACAAAATAGTTCCAAAAATGCAAGATATATTTTTTTATATTTCTTCAACATTTTGACTTTACAATTTCTCTCCTCGTCTTATTTGTGTATTTTTTTTGTCATATTAAGTCATTTTCTGACAAACTGCAAGTACAAAGGGACAATTCTTGTGAATTCTTTACAACAAGAAATTTGTTAAAAGGCATTTGTGAAAATTGACATGACGTTCACATTATCTGTCTTTATCACAGATAAAAACAGATAATGTGTACGGCATGTTAGAATACACGGTAATATTATCAAATTATGGTAAACAGCGAATGATCTAGAATTAACAAAGAAGTATGACCTCGCAAAGGGATATATCTACGTACAGATAGCCTACAGGCTGAAGAGACTATCCTAGCGAAAATGCGACCTGAACAAAATCCTGAAAGAAAGAAAGAAAGTATTAGAAAGAAAGAAAGTATTAGAAAGAAAGAAAGTATTAGAAAGAAAGAAAGTATTAGAAAGAAAGAAAGTATTAGAAAGAAAGAAAGTATTAGAAAGAAAGAAAGTATTAGAAAGAAAGAAAGTATTAGAAAGAAAGAAAGAGAGAGAGAAAGAGAAAGCAAAGAAAAAGAAAATAAAGAAATCGCTATTCGCCTCCGCGCCGCCCTCGACCTCGATCATCATTACGCGGGGGGGGGGGGTGCGACGAACGCGCGCATGTGATCAGGGAGCGGAGACCCATTGACAACAGAGGCAGCGCAGGGCCATGGCTGGAATTGTGCTTACCAGAGTACAATAATGAGATTTGGGGTTTAAACAGTTCCCCACAACTTTTCAGCATTTTTCTGACAGTGATATTGCAACGAAATTGGACCTTTTTCAATGGATTTGGATAGTATTTGTTTACAATGCGCTGTAGTATGAGTGTCGTGTGAAATTTCGGTTTCATTACAACTGGTTAGAACCTTTTAAAATATATTTACGTTACGCTCTAACTGGCTAGCCTATGGTATATGCGTAGTATCTCAGTCAAATCCAGTACATCTGAGCAGAAATACTCGAAATAATAATTTAAAATCCCGTGTGAAATAATGTTGATAAAGTTAGCAAACTAGTGTGAAAGACAAGTAAAAATTGAATGATAAATAAAATGCGGTGTGCATAGAGACATGCCTCTGGAGATTTCGTCAACTCGACAGGCGAATGGCGAGAAAGGCAATTAACCAGTTCAGCGCGTTCAGAGCCCAACATTGACACAACAACCGCGACGCGTGGAGTAGAAAGGGAAATGGGACAATTGGCGATGAAACGAACGGCGTAGCAAGCAAATACGATAGGCAAAGGAAACATTTTTGTAGAAGGAGCGAAATGATCAACAACAATGAAATGTTCAGTAGCAGGTGATACGGCGAGGAAACTTATTTGGTAGCGTGCGGGTAGTCGGGGGGGGGGGGGGGGGGAGTTGGCATGAGGGAACAAACAGGTGGATGTCCGTCGCACCTAGACGGTTGCGCCGGCGTGTGTGCTGGGGCCGATGAGGTGAGTTGTGAGCGGGGGAGGGCAGAGAGCAGGTGCATAGCTGGAAAGCGGGTAGTTTCGCAGGAAACCGTGTTAGCTGAGTGTAACGGGAAGGAAGGAGCGGGTAGGTAGGAGAATGCGTGGGCCGGAGCGATAGGGAAAAGTGTAAAACGTAATTGGATGAGTGAAGGGAGGGGGTACAAATAGGTGAGGATGGATGACTTCCCAGTCGAGTGGAGGAGTCGGGGAGGGGAGAGACGAGAGGGTGAGTAGACGGGCGATGAAGAAGCGGGCGAGCTGATGTGGTAGGCGGGGGGCGAGCGGGCAGTGGCCCGTGGACATACGGGTGGCGGGGAGGGAGTACGTTAAGGGGACATATTATGAGCAAGACCAGACGGGGGTCGCCTGGGCGGGCGAGCAGGTGGGTGGCTGGGCGAGCAAGCGGTCTGTCGGGAGGACGGGCGGGTGTTCGGCCGGCCGTGCGGGCGGACGGGCAGGCGCAGGGTGGGAGGGCGGGCGAGCGGGCAGTGAGGGTTGGGTGAGAGGGTGAGGGAGGAGCGGCCTCATTCACCGATCGGTGCGGGCGGCCGCCCCGGGCGACGCCCGCCCGCCCTTGGCCTCCGCGCGGCGCCTCTGCAGCGCTCCCGGAAAAGCGCCCGCCCGCCCGCCCGCCCGCCATTTCGCTCAGGCACCACGCCGCACGCGCGCCGCCTGATGGCGTCAGGTACAAATGATAAGGCATTAGGGCTTTGGCGGGTGGCCAGGATACCTTTATCTGATTTTGTATATCAATTTCGGAATACCCTGATGGCGACATTCGTTATACTGAGAAAATACGATTAGCGGGAATAATGTTGGGTCCTTCATATTCAGTTTTCAACAAGTACTGAACAAATATTGCATACTACGATTTATTTAAAACGAAAAATATACGAAATGAAAAGGCACAAGCGTGTGGCTTAGTCAATGCAACACGTAATGTATTCCAGTTTTACGAAAAACATTGTAATTGTTTTATTACAAGGTTGGTCATATTTTTGTGATCATATTCCCATACAAGAAGGGATTGTTTAACATTTATTTATTTATTTATTTATTTATTTATTTATTTATTTATTTATTTATTTATTTATTTATTTATTTATTTATTTATTTATTTATTTATTTATTTATTTATTTATTTATTTATTTATTTATTTATTTATTTATTTATTTATTTATTTATTTATTTATTTATTTATTTATTTATTTATTTATTTATTTATTTATTTATTTATTTATTTATTTATTTATTTATTTATTTATTTATTTATTTATTTATTTATTTATTTATTTATTTATTTATTTATTTATTTATTTATTTATTTATTTATTTATTTATTTATTTATTTATTTATTTATTTATTTATTTATTTATTTATTCACGAAAACTATATTCGAGGCGTTCCTAAGCTGCGCCGAATTACTGCAGTGACCTTTGAGGACGAAGCATACACATTTTGTCAAGCTGTCCTTTTCGGTTCATTTTCGTTAAAATTCCTGATTTTTCGAAAATTGCACAGTTCAAATATTTTTCTCGGCGAACTCTACAACTACAATATTGAAGATAAAGTTTGTCTTTATTTATGAAATCGGTTGATCGAACACATATCTTCAAATAACGTCGTGTACAATATTTCGAATATATGAGTTGCTTTCACCCAATTTTGCGTGAAATACAGGGAATGTTTGTTATTTTCACAAAAACGATTTTTTAATTTTTTTTCTTGTGTGTACAAAACTCTTTGCATATTACAAATTACAAAAATTTAACCTGAAAAAAGTAAAATATTGAAGATGGAGATTTTGATCCTGAAGAAATTCAGTTCTCTGAATAAACAGTTCTTTAAAAAATGTTTTGTACATTGTAAATTTGTAAATTGTAAAATTATAATATTACCTAACTGTTCCAATAATGCGAGAAAGTATGTACTGTTGTGATTTTATTAGTTTCGTAATTATAATGTGATTTAAGTATTGGTAGCAACTTTTTGTTTATTAACGCTTCGCCAAGGTTATGTGTGGATGAACTTCGGGGCAAATGTGGAAAACTGGATTCTGCCGATTGTTAGTTGGTGAATGCTTTGTTTGAACAGGTGCTGTGAGATGTATGGAGAACAGTACGTCATGATGAGCTCACTGCAGTTACTTCTAGTCGTAAAATGCCTTGCATCAATTACGTTGCAGTCACGTATGCATATCCTTCCACTCACCTTGGGCCGCGTCGATCTTCGAGGATGTAACTGCAGGAAGTATGCTTCGGATAGTGCCTAGCATTGCTCACTTCATGAGTCCTCCTAATCAACATCATCCGTTTTCAATTACGACGAAAGGAATTTCTGACAAACTATGTAGAGAAACGTCATAGAGAAAGTTTATTTAATGATGATATTAAGGATATTTAATGATGCAAAAGTATTTGCAAGCATGTATGGTTGTGTGGTGCATGTGTGTGTGTGTGTGTGTAAGTAAGGGGTGAGGATAGGACAAGGAAGAGGAAGATCGCTGCTGCAGTCCATGTCCTGTTTCTTAGGGAACCGGCATTCGCCTGTAGCGAAGAAACCTCGGACGACTACCGGTAAGAGCCGGAGCTAGAATTCTCCTCCAGACGAGGGGTGAATCGGACCTATGCAGCTAGTGTCGAAAATTATGCTACCGTCGGGACTAGAATCCGAGCAGCTCCCGGTCAGTAGCACTGCACTGACATCAATTAGTGCCCTGAACCGGTACTTAAGCTAGTGCTAGTTTAAAGAATGTTTAAACTATTCATTGATATTCCTTACACAATTATTGCATTGCACGAAAAAGTAAGAATTTTGGTTGAGTGTGTGTCTGTTTGTGGAATGTTGTTTAGTAGTTATTTTATTAACCAAGCAAGAAAGTAATTTATAATTATTTTGTAGTTGTTACTCTGCAAAAAGAAATGTGTATTTTTTTACTGACTCAGAAATTAAAATAATGGTGAAGTTACAATGTTTGATACCTAATCATTTCATTTCAATTGTCATATCCCCAAAAAAGAGAAAGGATCATTTTCATTTTCTTTTGAGGCGAAATATAATTTTCTTAATATACTTGCTCGTAATCTAATCCAGTTTTGTTCGTCAGCCTTTTCTCTATGGAACGTCTCGTAACCTGTAAATGGGTTTATCGATTGCTGGATTGGTGGCTGGTTTCTTGCTTCCTTTGAAGAACTGTTTGAATGGTATGTTGCTCGAACTGTTTGCTAGCCACTTACGGGAAAGCATTCTATGCTTCACAGTTTCACCGAAGTACTTTCTACTGAATGTTACTTCGCGAAGGGGAAAATATACTATCAATTAACAGGATGGAAGATTTTGAAAATGAAGAAAATTGAATTCTCACATTCCTCAATTCAAGTTATGAAGCACCGTTTCATGAAGTTGTTAGGTCAAGTTTCTGCGGAAACCTTCTGAAACACAGAAGTTTTCTTTATTACCCTGAATCTCAGAAAGTGCTTGGAAAGCGCTTGAAGTCTTGTTAAGAGCGGAGAGCAGCATTCTTAATTACACGTCTTGACGCTTTATCGCGAAATTTTGCTCCCCAACACACTTCTCGAGGCGTCGGAGACTAGACGAATTGGGTGCTTGTATTTCTACACATTAAGGGCAGCACTTATTCTCTGCTTTTTGCGTCAGTTTGGTCATTAAAAGACGAAACTCCGATTGTGAGAAGGCAGCTGGCATTTCGCCCGAAAGAAATAAGTCCAATGTGCCATCATAAATTTTTTGGTTCCACAAGACATTTTGTGCTTTGAAACGAAGGCGTAGTTGAAAGTAAATATTCGTGGATTTGACTTTTCATAATTCTTACAAATTCATGAAATTTTGGAAGTAAGGCGCGTGTTACATCTTTTTACATTTTTAATGTTTTATTTCAAATTAAAACATTTCTGTTTGTTTACCTATTAAACTCAGAATCGCACGATATTTCAATGCATTTCATTTCTTGTAATTTTGTATTTAGGTTTTCCAGTTTCCTTTTCTTCTTGAAACAAGAGGTGGGACACTTACATACTTCTAAGTCTATTTATCACAGGTTTAATTTGACACAACTTTAATGAGTTTGTTTAAAAACTTCCAACCCCACGACTTTAGTAGAACGTCAAAAAAACGAAGAAATTCATCAGGATATATTTTGATTATCACTTCTGTGGCTTCAGCCCCGCGCTTCTTTATGCCCCTCGATGTTGCATTACTTCTACAACGATGACGAAAGTCATTTCGCCTTGATATTGACAAAACGCCGACTACATGGTAAAAGTTCTTATTTTATAATCTCTGTGGATAATCAACATCTGTGCGTAATCTTATTACAATTAATGGTTCACTGTGGTTTATAAGCAAGCGAAAGTCCAATTTTCTGATAGCGAGAGCAATATGCGATACTAACGGTGTACTTTCCCCAGGTCGAAATATCGAAGTTACGTTACTCGTGGTTCGCGAAATTGTTCTCCTAATTTCTGTACCTCTGTTTGAAGTTTATACGATATATAATTGTGATTAGAAGCAAGTAGGGGTCTAATAGTCCCACACATTAGCTGACAACATTATCTGCTATCACGGCCACGCGCCAATTAGACTAGTAACACGCAATGCTGCAAATGCGGCGAGCTCAGCGCCGATGCGACGCAGGGCGGGCGGTGCGGCGGAGGGCGGCGCCGTGGCCGCGCGCATCAGCGCAATCTGCGCGAACCCCGGACTCGGCCAACTTGATCCACTTGGAAGCGCCGGCGGGAGGGCGGCGGCGGCGGCGGCGGCGGCGCTGTTGCGGCGGCCGGGAGATCGATAGGGAGCTCATGCGCGCAGGAGCGCGTTCCTCCGCTGCCAGCGCTGCCGCGATTAACGCGACGCCGACTGCGTCCCCACCCACTCCCCCCTGCACCGCCCTGCCCTCTCTGACGCCTCTCGCTCTCCGCCCCATACCGCTCTGTCCCGCCCAACTTCGCCAACTTCTGGTCCGCCTCACCCCACACCTATCCTCTTCACTCTTCTCTGCCCCGCCCTTCCATTCCCAGTTCTGACTTTCCTAGCCCCGCCCCCTTGCTCTTCTTTGCTCCGTCGCTCCACGCCCCCTCCGCACCGACATGTTCTAACCGCTCCACCTTACTTCGCACCGTCCTTTCTATACACTCATTTTGTCAAGTGGTGACGTTTTCTTCTGTTGTTCTCAATGTCGTTTGAAACTTACCATCTTTGCACTTTATCTTCGAAGCTCGATTGTTTCTTCTTAAAGTTATTTCACCACAATTATTTCTCTCTTCCATTCGCCTATCCTGCATATCCACTTTTTTACCTATTCTCTCGCTACTTCCCTTCGCCGGGCTGAACAATGCAGCTGAACAGCTCTCCCTCTTGCTCGTTACTTAGTCTACTCATCCTCTCATTTCCCCCTTGGCTGCCATCGCCTCCTGCCTTCTTGCTCATTCTACACTCCCCGTTGCTGCAACTGCCGAGCGCTGCCGTGCACTGACAGATCAGGACAGCCGCAATAACCGGATGCATTCCAGAAGCTTCGATCGGCCATTGCACTTCTGTTGCCCGCGGCACGAGCAGGATTACTTCATCGCTATTCACCTTTTTACTATGAGGCTGAGATCAATGATTGCGTTGTGTAGTAGATCGCACTTCTCCGTAAGTCTGCACAACACTCTTTTCAGAATCGACTATACTACATTTTCCCTTTCTTATATCTGCATGCTCGTTAAACTAAATCACCGCAAGTCGTGGTTGCATTGAAGACATTCGAGTGATGCAAAAACGACGACACAGGTTTGCACTGTTCATTGTTTATTGTCCAAATATCTATTAAATGTGGCAGTTCGAGGAGACTTGAGTAATATCTAGTGGCGACGAACAGACAGACGAACGGCCAGAAAGACGTTTTAAAGAGAACACTTTTTCGGGAGAAGCGATCTCTGGAACGTAGCATGTTTTCATCAAATGTCGAGATCGTTTTTTGCACCTTTACACTACTTTTACTCTACTAAGTATACGAGAAAATAAAATGTACTGCACGCCCCCGCAATTATAATGAAACCCGTATTGAAGCTATGTAATCAAAATAAAGCTAAATCTTTGCAATGTTATAAACATAAGTATTATTTGTTTTACATTTTTCACATAAACTTTTTGTGGAAAATTATTGGTGCCCCGTTCAGCGCGTGCCGTAAGGGCATACTGAGACTGCTTGTGAGTTAATCCGCCTCTGCTCTAGGAGTTCTATTTTTTACATCTCTCAGCGATTATAATTTTTGTACTTGACAAACGTCCTTTCGTCTCGTTCGTACTTCACCTAGATTGGACTTAAACTTTGAACCCATTGTTTGCATTATTACATCTTTCCTAATTTCATCGATAACTCCAAAACATATTCGAACGGAGTAGCAGTGGCCTTTGTCCCCGCCGGCGTCCAGCCCGCAGCCGCCGCCCGCAGCGTTCCAGCGCGTCAAACACGCGCCGCCACCTCCGCCAGCCCCTCCGCACAGCGGCGCCCCGCTGCCGCAGGACCCGTGACGCATTCCGGAAGGTCCGGTCGTCCGCTATGGACTGCGAGTGGGCCTGTGGCGAGACGAAATACCAATAGTTCGGGGATCACAAGCGCCGCTAGGAGGGAGCGGCGGCGGGCCGTGCGTATCACGCTCTTTTGCGCTCGCTCTCGACTGCACCGGACGCCTCAAAGCGCACATTCCGGGCGGATTGGCGGCGTGAAACGATGCCGTTTATGGTTTCCGCTCAAAGCACAAGATCGTAATCGAGTTGTTCCGTGTAACTGTTGCGTACTCAATCCTCTATATCCTCAAGTACCGTCTTTGAAAGTTCCCAAGAATTGTAAATTTTGTTTCCTATAAAAAAACTTGTTTTTTCATCTGAGCGTAGTACCCTGATTGATTTTAACAATGAACTTCTTTCGAAATTCAGATGTGTGATTTTCTGAGACTAAGTGAAAATATAAATTGCCTTAGAACCCATTAAAATAGTACGTGCAATTTAACTTAAATCCTTCCCAAGAAGTTCTTCGCAAATAATTCTTACTAATGAGCAAACTCATTTACATTTCTTTTGCTAGCTTCCAATTCTCTCTGAGAAATATTTATTCTTTGAGTGAATTTTTTTGTTCCTGTCTTTAAGGCAAGTTAATACGAAATTTCTCGAGCATTGCTCTAGAATTTTATCTTTCCTGCATTATTTGCTTTTGCAGTTTCTTTGTAACCCTCTTTTACAATTGCTTAGTTGCAGTCGTGCAAAATACTCTTCCTTTACACTCGCTTTCTGTGCCGGTTCTCAGCATTTTGGAGATCATTGGCCTAGAGATCAAGTCCTGGCAGAGTAATCCGGACGAGATTAAAAGTGAGATTCTCCACATTCACTGTAGGTAAGGGCTTCTCTTTTATGATTCCACCCCTTAAAACTCTTCCCCTTAATCCTTACTGCTCGTTAACTCGCCGGAACTACAGGCCCTGGGACTCCCGCGGATATGCCACGCTCCCCATACGCGCTTTCACAACGCTCTCCCAGAGGCGCAAGGCAGCGCTTGTCAGGCCTAATGAGCCCGTTGCTGTTCTCAAGGAACCAGTGCGCGAGGCGAACCGTAAGCCCCTTCACGTTTAATGCGATACATATCCATATTCAACTCCTATTTGAGAATAAAAACATTTTATGTACCGTATTTTATTATTATTATTATTATTATTATTATTACTATTATTATTATTACGTTATTTTTTGCAGAAATTTTGCAACCGTTAACGTTTTCCAAAATTGTTATTATTTATCTTAGAAATACAACCGTGTCATTCACTCTTACATAATTATTAAATATTGCAAAATGAATTTGAACTAAGCGATATCAAAATTAATCATTTTGAAATGCTGTTTTAAGATTATCACCCATGTCAATTTTTGCAAACGATTAAACGAAACAATATCATATTTTAATACAAATCAATTAATGCAATAAAACACAATACACAAACCAGAAAGTCGTTCTAATTACGCCGTACTTCAAGCTTGTTATAAGTTACAAAAATACGATTTAAATGGTAGAGTTTGAATATTTTTTCGACATTGATATTGCTCTATACGTTCATCCCTCCAGATAGTTGTTTTGTTGTTGTTTTTGTTCTATTTTAAATATTTTGGCTAATTGGCTTTGTGGGATCATCGAGGGTTTAGTTGCTTTCGCTCCATACTTTAAGTTGATGTAGAAGGTTGCTAAATTCCGTGTGACGTTCGGCAGAGATTTATTTGACCCCGTTACATTGTCCACATAACGCACATGCGGTTACCAGATGAAAGAGCTGCAGATGATGTATGTATTCGTGGAATGAAATTTAACTCCTCGTGAAAGTTTCCCCGTTGAATATACGCAGGATTGCATCACTTACCGTATATCTGTCAATAAATGTGCAAACCTAAGCTCGGCAAGATGCTTTACATCAAGAGCAGCCATTAGAATTCCTTGTTCAAAAGGGAAAAGTTTTGAAACACTATTTATTTGCAGTTTGTTTTATCTGGAGAACAATCTTCCTCACACAATTTGTGAAGGAAATGAGTGGTAAAGCCACCCAGAGTAATATTACGGGACAAGGAAAAATAATTAGTAGGAAAGAAGTCTTTAGGGACCATCCGATAAGAGAAAGTTCTCCACTATTATTTTAAGGAATTGACAAATACATATTTTAGACTTTAGTAAATTAACATAAAAATTATTTTGGCCTACAGCGTTCAAAAACATTTCTGAACAGAGAGCGTAAGCTAATACAAAATTCAAGATAATGGATAACGCTGGGAATTCATATGCACTACAATAAAATTACCGTTTATGATTCAATGTTTCAACTTAGCTCAGTTCAATTTAGAATCATAAAATGTTTAATAATAATTGGTAATGTATCATTAATATTTTCTATATTCCCTTTTACATATGAAAGTCGTTTGTGAATTCTGCAGCTAAATCGGAATTGAATAATATTTCATCGTAATATTTGTGCTAATGTTATGTATTTAATTAACATTTCTGCGCAAATGTGTTTTAGACAAAAGCACAGTACTAGAACAACCGAGATACTACTTTAATATATTTACATCTTATTGACATCCATTCGACAGTAAATTCCTAGAAATGAAAAATTAATATAAAAGGTTAATTTTATTATTATAATCAAGCATTTGAGCTCTTCGAAGAAAATGCAATTCGATACAAGATTTCAATTCGTCTATTTCAATCTTTTGACGCTCTATTGTGTCTGTATTCACTCAGATTTTGATATAATTGTGGCTTGTGTGTTTCAATTGTCTTTGAAGTAAGCCAATGTCTATCTTTCTCGAATGTTTGGAAATAATCAGTGGAGCAGGTTTCCCTTCCTCTACTACTGTGTAAATCGAAGTAAGCATTTATACCATGATCCTTCATAACAACACTGTGCGAAGCCACATACACCTCTCTCTCTCTCTCTCTCTCGCCCCATCCTTTGTTCTGCTAAACAGTTACATGTTCAACTGGTTCTACAAGATGAGTAGATGTTTGGTTACTTATTTTTACGGCGATGGAACAACGCTTATTCAAGTTATTCAGGGATAGGGGGGAACGACCGAATTATTTAAAAGCCAATCTAACTTTCAAAAGAATTCGTGTAAACTTTCAACTTTGTGAAGGAATTTTTACAGGTTATTAAGAAATTGTTTACTGGACTTAAAAATATTTAAATAAATGATTTATCGAAGTACTTAAACACTGTAAAATATGCGACATGTTCAGAGATGCAAGTACAGTAATAGTTCCTCGCAAGTAAAATTATTTGTGCCACTCGGTTTGTAAAGTAAGATGTTCGAGGGTTTTGAAGCCGAATAAGCAGTAGGTATCCTCTAGAACACATTTTCTTTCTTCACGCACTTTCATTATTGGTTACATCGATGATCTTTTATGATTCCTCAATCAGAATACTAGGATCTGTATCGGTAAGAATAAAGTTCGTTACACGATCGTTTCTTTCGACAAGTTGCAAAAATCCAATTACCTTAATTTTGGATAAGACGTCAGGATGGATCAGAACAGTCGCACGTAATTGGTAATTTATTCTAGCGTTTTACAATCCAAACATCTTTCTGAAGAAAGACCTTCAATGATAATTCTCTCCCTAAAATCTACATACACGTTTCCATAATTTTAGTTAAATCACTTTTTATGTACTACTACGAATGTCTGCTGCGAGAATCGTGTTATATCAAAAATGGTAAAAATGATATTTTGGCCTAGAAAAAAGTTAAATGTAGTTGTGGGCATAAAGAGCTAGTAAGTCTGAGCTACTCTATTTGTTTGTGAATTTTGAGTATCTGAGAAAAAATGTATAAACAAAAATATGTATAATAGCAAATATTTAATATCCGCTTTTCTCAAAACTATTTTCTTTACATAATACTCTTTACGTAGCAAATGCAGCACATAATAAAAATTTGCGAGAATAAATTTAGAAATAAGGGATAGGGATGATACTACTTTAATTCCTTATAACTCGGAAAGAAAGAAAGATGCTACATTTATAGTACTTTCAAATGATTACTTTCCTTTTATTCGAGACGCATTTTGATCTTCAGTGCATCCACACGATTCAGTGGATGTAGAATGTATAAAAAATAATAATAAATTCTCGCAAATATGGCGCTGCTGGCGTTGAGCACCTACGCAAATGTGGCTGTCAGTGGAGTTTCCCTTTCCGATATGAATTTCTCCGTTATTGATTTGCGGGACATGTTCGGGGAATTCGGACTTGTCGGAATTCCACATTGCGGACTTTTGCATTGACTTCCACTAATTGAATTTATTCTCACATTTCCATTTCACGTCATTTCAAATCACTATTACTCCATATTTCATAGCTCATTGCTTTTGGAAATATCAATGGCAATTTGTTTATTTTCTCGTAGCAGTAACGTTTGGTTGAAGTCCAATCATCTTTTTCAGATTCTTCCTACAGACTAGGAAATCGGAACTTACCGGGTAACTACCAGCTCTTTAAGTAAAATTATCCCCCAAAGTTTGTCATTATACAGAAAGAGCATTATTGCTCAGTTCATGTGCAGGTAAGAGCTTATATTTCAAGGCGGCTCCACACATTCGGCATTCGTCGACCAGCTCGTCGAATCCCGAACAGCTGATGATTTTGATGTGTCCTAAAGACACACACGCGGTGGATAGGGCGAATACCGAATGTTCGGCGCTCGAAGAATCGCAAGCAACCTTTGCACACTACTCGGGATTTTGCGAGCGGTCGCTCACCATTTCGCCGAATGCCGCATGTGTGGAGCCGCCCACATGCTCAATGTACATTTTGTGTGTTTTCTTTAATATTCTCGGTAGGGATTATTCAGAAGACGAAACCACACAAAATTTGTTTTCTGTGACAGAAGTGAGCAACATTCGGCTGTTTAATACTCTAGTTTTCACCTTAACCATAACTTTTTCACGTTTTCGTTGTGATTAATTTCCTCCTCTTTGCACGATATTAATGCTTTAATAATGAACCTTACTCTCTCCACTAGTCCGGGCACCCATTTGTGGTACGATGTTATGTAATATGTTCATTTTCCTTTCAAGGAGTTATAACTCAATTTATTGTGTAGTTCCTGACGAACCACACTACAAAGTACTCTAAAATAAAAATATTTCAAATACTCGTATAAAATGTAAATATTATCTTTAGTGCCTTAAAATGTTCTTTTTAATTTATTTCCTGTCCGTTCGGGCCTTCAGGCCTTTCAGAGGTTATTATTTACAAAATATACATTACATAAAAGCATAACAGTTTACTTCTGTTACATTAACGCACAAGTACACTTACTTTAGCTTGTTTTAATATATTTATATGCAGCTCATATTTACATTTAGTAAAATAATAAATATAATACTATAAATCTTTTAAGGGAGAAACTTGTAGCTTGGGTTTTGGATATGTATCCATATTGCTATAAGAACTCTTCATTTATCCATGTAATTTAAGGCGTTCAAAACATTTTATAGCTATTCCAGGAGCGATAATGAATGCTTGTTGTGAAAAAATAGCACTATAATTGATGGTATTAAAAAATGGCAGTGTATGAAATCAATTAATGAATTCTCTAAAATGTTTATTCGTTTAAGTACGATTGCGAGTACAACGACTACGAATCCTTCAAAAACCCATGTGCCTGTTGAAGCGATGTTGTCAATGATCAGATAATGGGCACTTTGCAACAATCGACTTTAAGCAGTCAACGAGACTCACTTCGAGTTTCGCAATCGGAGATGCTCAAAAGTGGCGTAGAGTGACCGAGAGATTGCCGTCGATTGCTGTCGCTTCGCTGTCCCTGATACGTTCGAGCCCAACTAGTGGTTTCGTGAAATGGGGTTTGTATTGTGGCGTCTTTGCCGGGGCAATAAATCACAGACGTGAACGGTTTGTAATTTATTGAATATTTATTTGAAATATGCTCCAACACCTGAATACTATTTACAATAATTAAAATAAACAATATTGACCCGTTACTAGAAGGAACGTTCCTGGTCACCACCACCGCTGGCCTGATAATTTGATTTCTTATTCGGTGTGATGCACCAGTTGCCTACGTGAGCATACAAGCGAGTATGCTGCACCTCCCGTCTCGACGTGGCACGCCGGCTTCAGTTCCCTGCCTCAGTAGCCTATGCATTGAAATGCAGCGTCGCGCACAACCCACACGACTTATTACCGACGCGCCCAAGAATCAGAAGAAGGAGTTTAGGTCCGGGGTCCGTTTATATTACCTTCTGGGCCGGCTGACGGAACTGCGTCATCTCGCTGTTTCCGCCGACGCGTTTTCACAGCCAATCTACGGGGTTCACAAGTGGCCACCCACGACACGGCACCCCTTCCCTTCCACTTCCTAGGTTTGCCATTGTTCAGCCCGGCGTCTCTTCCCGCCAGCGCTGACCATGAGCATGAAACGCACGTGGCTGATATTTTGTCACGTTTGTACAAGGCGACTGATATGACGCCACCGTATCCCGCGTTTGCCGGCCCTTCGCTGCGCAGCCTTTCCTTCCGCTTCCCGGGTGCGCCGCACAGAAGCCCCGCGCCGCGCCGCGCCGCGCCACGCCCCCTCGCAATTCGACATCGGCGATGAATCAGAGGCCTCAGCCCGGAACCGGCTTCGTACGGCTTCCTTTTGACGCCATCCACGTTTTGTCGTCCGCGCTCGGCTGCGGCGGAGACGACTATTTCCAGGCGAGGCCCTCGCGTGGAGTTACCACTCCGTGTCCATCGACCCTGCCGGCTGCTCTACGGTTTCTTTGAATCGAAACCTGTCGCCCGAAGCGCTTCACGAACCCCGAACAAATCACTCGGACCGGTTTCGTGAGAAGAACAAACCCGCCGGCACTTGACGTGGAGTACATCAAGACAACTGCGAAAACTGGGCAATGGCGCTTACAGGAGAATCTTCTTGCTAATACCATTAATGTGGGGACTACTTGAGATACATTGGCCCTCAATGAAAACATCAAATTTCCCAGAATATTTGAACTATAAGTATCTTCTATCTCGATTTTGTAAATAATATAAATCAAGAATAGATTTTTTAAATGTAAGCTCATTGTGATTATATTTAATTGATATCTACATAATGATTATTTTAGTAATTGAATATGCATATAAAGATCATATGATTATTATTTTATTGCGATATCAGATGATTAATCAGGACATATGATTATTATTTTATTGCGATTGCATACAGTATTTGGTGTGTAGTGTCGTTCGCAAAAGCAATTTAATTGTCATTAACAGTTTTTGCTTTTCCAGTGAGTCTAACGAATGTTCCAAGAGTTAAAGCACAAGAGTAAAGATCAATGAATTTAATGTACAACCTTCGCATATAACACTTTTTTTAATATTTGGGAATGTCATTCGTTAAGAGGGCAGAAGATGGACATGGAAACAACATGGGCATGCCTTTCGACTCCCTTTAATCTGCTATACGGAGATTATATGGCCCTTTCGGGATGATCGTATTGAGGACGAGGATAATGCCTCGGATTAGAAGTTTGATGCTACAGACAATGATGTGCTTAGCGAAGGCCACGGGTAATGAGACGCTTTCAATTGCTTCTAAAATAAGAAGTGAAATTACTTGTTTCTAAATGACCACTATGTAGTAGAATCTCTCTACATAGTGGTTCGCACTCGTAGGCACCAGTCAGAATCGTCAGAAAGCATCTGACCACTGTTCAATAGAAAGTATATTCACCGGGTTGTCAACAGAAAAGCTTCAGAGGCTGGAACGCGTGCAGTGCATGTTCAAGATGAAGATGAAATTCAGTTCGCAAGATGAAATTCAGTTCGCAAGATGAAATTCAGTTCTCTGGCCGCGCGGCCAGTCCGCGCGTGGCAGTCGCATCCGCCGGCGATCTCCTCGCCCGAGCAGCGCGCTCTGCGCGGGGCTGCCATCGAGTGGGCGGGGGCCGAGCTCGGCAGCCCGTAAACACGCAGCGTTCTTTCGCCGCGCGTCGCCGCCAGAGCGCGTTCGTTAATCGCGCATCTCCGACCGCATCCGCGGCTCCGCTCGCGCAAATCACCCAGTCTCCGCACCCGCCGCCCGGCCAGCTCTCGCCCCTCGGCCCTCGGCCCCTCGGTTCCTTTTTTCCACTTACCCCTTCTTTTGTTTGGTTTTTATTCTTTTTTTTTATTCTGTCGTTTAATTCCTGCCTCCCTCTTAACTTCTTTTCCCATGTTTCACTTGGCGTTTGCATCCTCTCCCTTTCTTTTTCTCTTCTTCTCCTTCGTCTTCTTTGTTTCTCCTTGTTTTACTACTCTCTCCCCTTATTTCCCATTCTTTATTAGAATTACCATTTGCTTCTCTTTCTATCTCTTACTCTCACCATTCGCTTTCTTAAGCATTTTATCTGTAACTGCTAACCTTCACATCTCTTTACTTTTATTTATCAAATGTTATCTTTATTACTTTCCCTACAGTTTAATGATATGAGTTTACTACTTAAGTGGTTTTATAGACGTTTATTTCTAACGTTCTATATCTTGCTAATTCGAATATAAACCTTTATCATCGAATACCGTACTATTTATCTGAATGGAAAAAAGTTTCAACATGATGTTCCGTTTCAGCGATCATTTCCCTTTCTTTACTCTTCCTTTTGAGGTTCGCTTTGCGCCTCTTTTTGTCCCGCAACCCACCCCTCTCCCGCATTGACGCTCTTCCTCCTCCTCCTCCATTTACACATTTTCCACGCCCCGCTCTTTATTGTGTGGTCGCCAGCTCTCCCGTCCTCGGCTGTGCGTTTTTCCCCCAGCAGAACGGTGGCCGCGTCCCGTCGCTCTCGCTGCGCTCGCCCTCGCCCTCGCCCTCGCCCTCGCCCTCGCCCACGCCCTCCGCGCTCGCCCTCGCCCTCGCCCTCGCCCTCGCCCTCCGCCCTCCGCCCTCGCCCTCCGCCCTCGCCCTCCGCCCTCGCCCTCCGCCCTCGCCCTCGCCCTCGCCCTCGCCCACGCCCTCCGCGCTCGCCCTCGCCCTCGCCCTCGCCCTCGCCCCCGCCCTCGCCCTCGCCCTCCGCCCTCGCCCTCGCCCTCGCCCTCGCCCGCGCCCTCGCCCTCGCCCTCGCCCTCGCCCTCGCCCTCGCCCTCGCCCTCCGCCCTCGCCCGCGCCCTCGCCCTCGCCCGCGCCCTCGCCCTCGCCCTCGCCCTCGCCCTCGCCCGCGCCCTCGCCCGCGCCCTCGCCCTCGCCCTCGCCCTCGCCCTCGCCCTCGCCCTCGCCCTCGCCCTCGCCCTCGCCCTCGCCCTCCGCCCTCCGCCCCCGCCCCCCGCCTGCCGCCCGCCAGCCTCCGCCCTGCGCCCTCGGGCCCTTTGTGTGCGCGCGCGGGCGTGCAGAGCACGGGCTTCGTCGCAGCCAGCCACGACGGCGGCGGCGGCGGCGGCGGCGGCGGCGGCGGCGCCAGCCATCGGCGCATCCTCCACTGCTTGCGCGGTGGCAGCGCTCATTGGGGATATCCATGACATGGCCCTTTGGGGATGATCGTATTGAGGACGAGGATAATGCCTCGGATTAGAAGTTTGATGCTACAGACAATGATGTGCTTAGCGAAGGCCACGGGTAATGGTACACTTTCAATTGCTTCTAAAATAAGAAGTGAAATTACTTGTTTCTAAATGACCACTATGTCTCTCTGCATAGTGGTTTCGCACTCGCTTAATCCGACAGTCCAGTTGTTTCTGGTGACAATGCATCGACGAGCAGCCATAGCTGGCCATCGCTTGATTGATTATTGTGTTCGCGTATGTATATCAGATATCCAAGCCAACGAAGGAAGCTTACAGTGTTGCTCATCAATATATTGAACAAAACGAAACCTCTCTACACCTACGAATATATTGTAGATCAAGAAAAAGAAGAAACATCGCAGCCAAGTCGAGATTGTCACCCTCAAATTAGAAAAAAAGGAATTAAAAAAATGAATAAAATTTAAAAAGAGCTAAAATATTCGTTTATTTTACTTAATTTCTTTCAGTAGATTATTTTAGACCTTTATATCTATAGATTTCATATTTTAAATATCACGTTCGTCATAATATTTTATATTCTTCTGATAAACCACCCTTTTAGCGTTCCGGCCATAGTCCTAGACCCAGAGGAGACGCATTAGCTAAGTTTCATTGTATTTCAGTGTCCAAGCGGTAACATTGTCAACAGGCGACTATCAACGCCTGAAGTTGTCTGTGACAACAATGGCAGAAGCGGTTGAGGTGGAGGCACTGAATGCCTGTGATGATGTCCTCTGGCAGGAAAAGCGAGGTAGGTGGCGGTGACGGTGGCGTCCAGCCGACGCAACGTGACTCGGTAGCAGCGCGCGGAGCGTGGGAGGGGGGAGGGGAGGGGAGGGGGAGGGGAGGGGAGGGGGGAGGGGGGGTCGCGCCTGCGGGCGCTGGACCCGCCGCCACCGCTCCCCCCTGCGCACCGCTGGAATTTATTAAAATGTCGCGCCGGCAAAAAGAGTCGTCAGCGTGTTCGGCCGCTCGCGAAGGCGTTTAATGTTTTGCGCCTGGCGTCGCGCTCAGCGGCGCCGCGCCGCGCCGCGCAGGGGCACTGCGGCGGAACCGCTGCGAACGGGCGCCTAGAAAGCGACTCCGAAGGCGGGGAGGGGGATTTAAGACCGCTACAGAACCGTTCGCCCGGAAGACATAACCTTATTGTGGAAATAGCTTTTATCAGCTTTGATTGTCTAAAGTCAAACTTTACGAAACTGTGTTCTGCATTCGTAGGCTTCCGCGGCCGGAGTCATTGGATACTTGGCTCTCCGGGATGAGTCGCGTCTCAGTCGATCGAGCAGACGTTTCGGCCATCGTGCTGTGGCCTTCTTCAGAGCTCTTTCGGCCACATGATGGCCGAAACGTCACCTCGATAGACTGAGGCGCGGCTCATCCTGGACAGCCAAGTATCCTTTACTAAAAACTGTAATCACTATTTATGAACAGTTGCAAAAATTCTAATTTCAACATTTAATTTTGAATTTTTGTCTCCACTTAGTATTCCAGCGAAAATAAGTAAAATATAATGATTTTGTCTCCATATCTTCGAGGTATCAATTCCAATGCCACAAATTCTTTATAATCGATAAATAATCACATCATTCATAATCGGACGAATCGCCTCTGGGTGCCAGCACCATGATATCATCTAAAAGAAGTTCAGACAAATACTGATGCAAGGAACGAAAGACATTCACACGATTTCGCCTGAATAGCATTCGCAATCACGTTTGTGAAGTGCACTTTTCGGTTTGAGGATACAAATATGCATATTAATTGAAATTCCAAGAGAAATATGTCACAATAAGAACAAGAAAGCAATAAAATATTAAAAATAACTTAAATAAAACGAAAATATGATGTATTAACACACACAAATTAACAAACTGTGGACATTTGATAATTAGCATATTATAAAGCATAATTAAAAATATGATTTTTGATAAGCTTCCAAACCCTAGTAATCACTGCCGTAAGAACATTTATTACGATACGCTGTAATAATCCATGGGCCTCTATTAACAACAATAATCGTTTTTGTTTTGTAAATAACAGAGCTAACCGATGGCGTTCTATTATCTCCTTCGAAAATCAATGTATCATCTTTTCCAGAACGAATACTCAAATTTATATAAAAATTATAGTTCGTTTAAATTTTTACAAATGGATAAAATGTTATATTGTTCATAAATACATATGGATAAAACGATATATTTCGATACTTATGAACTAAATAATTATTTTCGCACTAATATTATCACTTATAATCATATCACGTATATTTTTTTTTCTAATTTGTCCTTGCATTTGTAACACCTTACGTAATCTCATTAGAATTTTAAAATGTTTCCGTTGTCATTAAGTGAAACCGTTGTACTTAATTACCAGTTACAATTTCCTGTACATCGAACAACTCCGTTTCCGAAAACCTCTGTTCGAAGACACTTGTTTCATTTATGCACATCGTTCCACAAAGATATTTTTCACGAAAAACTCACCAATGTTGCAGGCAAGATCTTACTGGTCAGGGAGTGGCAAAACAGTTCAGCTCACCTGTAAAACACACAACAAAAATTATTCTCTACGATGTAGTGCGATTTGGTTCAATATGTAAAAACATGTAATTTTGACTGCTCCATTTCGTGACCACATCCAACCAGAATGCATCGTACTTTTCTAAAGTTGGATAAAATTATAAATTGACCGATTGATAAAACAAATAACAGATCATTTATCTTCGTTGCCGTCTCACGTTTGCTGAACTAGCTCCTCCTCTACCTCCAGTATTTGCTCATGAAGCACCAGATAAAAGCTTGGTTTTCTGAAGGTGTCATTATTTCCAGTCATAAGCCGAAAAGGAAACATGCAATTATCAAAGAAATCGAATTATAAATGCATTTTTACTTACTCGTATACGTACATGTATACGGTCGTTAATATAGGCATTATAGACTTTCACGAAAACTTGAAAGCTTTTTTCGGAAAATGAGCTCAGAATTACGCATTTTCAAAAACGTTCAAACGATATGTTCTCAAAAAACAAAACACTGCTTCATAACGTTCAACCATGTTTTCCTTTTCTTTAAAATTCTTTCATATCTCAGTTCAGCGATTAGGGGACAAACAGAATTGAAAAAAATGTTTTAGGCGCCAATAAATGACATCTGAGAAGTCTGAGTTACTTTCCACGCCACTTATTCACAATAGAATAACTATAATAAAGAATAAGATATCGAAATCTTTTTTTTTTTTTTTTTTTTTTTTTTTTTAATTTAAGGTCGCATCAACATCTTTTTCCCTCCTGCATTCCTTCATCAGTCAGTCATAAGTAAACTTCCCGTTCTAAATTCTCAACATACCTTGAAATGTAATTATTTTATACCCTTGACACACCATTGGAATCTCTCATTAATTGTAGAGAAATCTATTTCAAAATTCCTTGATTCTTACAACATTATTCTATCTTAACAGTTTTTCTTTTTCTACAAGTGTTTAAATATGTTTGTAAAAATATTGTTGGAATACGAAGAATTTGACAGCCCAGATCAGCCCCACTCTACGAAAAATAAGGAATCAATTCAATTCACTTCACTTCAATTCAATTCAATTCAATTCAGAGATCTGTAAATGTCGATAACGTTTCTAAATTTTGTATCCCAGAAAATTTACAATTTGTCGCAAATCTTGAAAACGCTGGTTCGTTATGGCCAGGCATCGCTCGCGGGGCTTTAACATATAAAAGCCATCGCTATGGACGTCAACCTTCCCTTTAATGGGTCGAAGAAACTCAAAACACGCCAATAGTCAGAGAAGCTACGAAAGACAATCCACCCCAATCCAGTCTTATTTTTTTAATGACACTTATTTCACCGGCTGTCTTACGTACATGTTTCATGCTTGGCTGAGTTAACCGAAGGTTTTTAATTTAATCTTTTTTAAAGGTCCATTTACTGCAGTATTACGAAACCTTTTCTGAATTTTTGACGTTTAACTGTCGTTGTGTGCAAAGGGAAATTGATTAATTGGAAATGTCAGATCGGCGGAAGAGAGAGAGGGAGAGAGGGGGGAGGGGGTTGAAAGCTGCGGGCGACTGAGCGACGAGTTCGATGGAAAGCGCTGGTTTGCGAGCAGGGCAAGGGAGAATGGCAGCGCTGAAGCCAGGAACGATATAGCCTGGGAAAGGATATAGTGAGAGTCAGGAGGGTGAAGAGGGGATAGAGATGAGAGATGAAGTAATAGCAGACTACTGAAAGCAATGGCAACTGAGGTATCAGGAAAGAGAGATGAGAACCCGTGGTCCTAGCAGGAGGGAGGGAAGGAGAAAAAACGAGAGGATGGCTAAACGAGGGTTATGAGAAATCAAAATAAAGGATAGAAAGGAGAGGAGTCGGGTGAGGTCGAGGCGTTGAAGGCCGGTAGTGTCCTGGGGATATTTCACGTGCCTCTCGCGACCCAATCAAGTGGAGTGTATGTGGCGGGCGGAGATTAGAGCTCGGCGCCGCAAGGCCACGCCGTGACCTTATTAAAGCGGGCGAGTCGAATTTATCGAGTCGCATCCCCCGACCCGTTCCATTCACCCTCGTCGGTTCTCAGCGGGGTGAACTCGTTTGCAGCGACTCGTCTCGGTTGTTGGCCCGAGTTAGGAAACGAGCTACGGCCGGTGGACGTGGACGGGCAAACAGGATGCTCGGGCAGGGCTACTGGAAAACTCGCTGTGACCCACTTCGCCGATGGCCGTTCTTCGGCTGGAGTTTGGATCTGTCTTGGCAGGAACTTCAAGCGATTTCGATTCTCCGCGATTTTTGTTGTCACCTCCATGTGGACAAACACGTAACTCGTGGAATTTTGGGCGCAGATGTTCGAAAAGGAACTGGCAGACTTTTTTCTATTCAGTTACATAAATAAAACTGTGAGGTGGTTAAAATGAATGAATGTTAATTATGTTTAGGTAGACCTAGCAATAAGAGTAAAGCATATTCTAGACTAGTGTATTAATAGTTCTTCGCAACTAAATATGTAACATTGCAATAGAATTATTAAAGATATACAATTCCATTTACAGTAAACATTGAGCTGCTTTGAATTACAGGTATAGGATAGATTTAAGAGTTGGAAATAAAAGGGATTGATTTGACTAGATGACAATGTATCAATTTCTGATTTCTGTGGAAGAAATTGGTTTATTTTTTGTTCATTTCAGGTGATCATCAAAGCGAAATAGATAATATTTGACAAATGAAATAAGGAGCAAATTACTTGGCCGTAACACAAGGTTTTATACATGGTATGTGTGAGCATCTCCTCATAAATGTGTTTTAAATATTTGAATACCGGTACCCGGTGGTGGAAGAGACCAGTCTGCCCGCTACGCCAAGGATCAACGTTATCATGGGTAAAACTCGTCCAGGAACATATTTAAAAATTGTGGCAGGTGATTGCCACCTTTCTAGTCATTAAATATCTAGCTGTACTCTCGCCGTAATGCTTTCAATCCTTTCTAATGTGAGCGAAAGTATAATCTCTAAGAGTTGCTCCGAATGCAATAGGAGGAAGCAAAATCGTGAAACAAGATTTTGCAGAAAGTTACAGAATAACAAGAAAAACAACATATTTCCAGTCATATATAAACAGAAGTTAAGATACGGGGAGAGATAAAAAATTACACAAGAAAGGAGAAGAGAAGGTAAAAGGCATTATTGTTCGTCTTCTCGGGACCGCTCGTGGGCCCTGGTGGGCGGTGTAAGAAGCGCCACGAGGGCACAAAGCATGCGGGCGCTGAGCGGGATGCATCTGGTCGCGGCGGGGGGAGTGGGGAGGTGGCGGGGGGGGGGCGCGGAGCGTTGAGGAACGGAAGGAAGATGGCGGCGGCGGAGCGGGGTGGGGAAGGGTGGTGTCGGAGCGTGGCGGGACGGGACGGGGCGTTGAAGAGCGGGGCGGACAAGGGCAGGCTGGGGCGAGGCAGGGCGGGGCGGGGCATGACGGAGCAGGACGGGGCGCGGAGAGACGGGACGGGGCGAGACGGGGCGGCGTGGAGCGGGGCGAGGGGGGAAGGGACAGGACGGGACGGGACGGGGCGGGGTGGGACGGCGCGAGGCGTGATGGGCCGAGGCGGGGAGGAGCGGGGCGGGGCTGGGCGGGCGGGACGGGGGCTGAGAGGGGAGGGACGAGAAGGGGCGGGGCTGAGCGGGGCTTGGGTGTGAAGGTACAGGATGGGACGTGGCGGGGCGGGGCGGGGGTGGGACGGCGCAGGGCATAATGGGCCGAGGCGGGACCGCGCGGGGCGGGGCGGAGCGGGGCGGGGCGGGACGGCGCGGTCCGGAGACGGAGCAGCGTGGGACCCCTGCGTCCAGGCGCCTTATTTATTCTGAGGCCGCGCGCGTGGAGCGTAAACAGAAGCCCGCGCCCGCTCCTGCACTCGCGCCCAAACACCCCTCCCTCCCTCCTGCAACTCCCAGCTAATAGAAAGGCTGAAAAGCAACCGCAATGAAAGAGGACTACAGAAAGGAACATTGATATAGAAATAAATAGAGCAACAAAAGAGTAAATAAATTAATCAAATAATAAATTAGCGAACATGTTGGAAAATAATATTTAAGAACGAAACGCTGATAGTGGCAAGCCCCGATTCGTCTGAAACGATATACAGAATCAAGCTCTGAGTTTCCTAGTCACTCCATTGCAGTTGGAGAAAAGTAACCTTTGATCGAAGAAATCGCAAGGATACAATCTTACCTTTACTGTCGTCTTTTACATCGACAGCCCCTCATTCATCACTTCTGACCTTTCGATTGCACAATATTCAAAATATACATATTAGTGTTTATTTATTTATTTTCATTTAATTTTATTTATTTAATTATTTTAGTTTGACGACGATCAAGAGCAATACACAAACACTGCCTCCAAAACCGTCACCACACTTGGCTTAGTTTCTACTCAGCTCCCTGATCCTTCTCCCTGTTTGTGCTTTCGTTCTCCTCCACCCGGGGACGCGCGTGATGTGGCCGATCTGGCAGACGGCTCGCACGCGAGCTACGCCCTTCGCGGAGCGATCGCCAGTGGAAGGAGGCTGAACCGAACACATCGCAAGCCGTTGCGACGCGGAAGCAAACGCTCGCTTTTAATTACATATTATATTCTGGGTTCGTCATATGAACGAAACGTGATTACAACATATTATTTTACAGTGCTAAAGGGTCCTTAGCCATTCGTTTCACCATTGAACACTCATTTATTTTCATTTGGGTTTAAATTGTAATTGCCAGGGCGGCCGGTGGGCTGCCAATGATCCTTATCCCGACGAGGATGTGGAACAACGCCACGTCCCGAGATAAAGCATTTACTACACTAACAGGATTAGTGACCATAACAGCAGGCGTGCCCGGGCATATCACTTAATCTGAGGGCATTGGTGCACAAACAGCAGAGGATATGTGGAACGAAAATGAAAGAGTCAGGCACAATAAATGAAGAAGGGGAAATGTGTAGTTGCAGGAACGTATGTCATTAGAGACAAGTCTCAAGCATATGTATTGCTGTTTAAGGAATGGAGAAAAAGGGAAGAAATCATTGGAGAGCATAGTGCACGCTCATTGCCTCCACAGAGCGTGCTCGTGAAATATTTGAAGTAGAGAGATAAGATAGGATGTTATAGGCGCATAGAAAGAAGAGACGTGAAAGATTAACTACCAATTTGCCGGATTGTAAGTTTCTGACTTGTAAGTTTTCCGAAAGTAATTTTTCCCATTTTCTTACTTCCTTCGGAAATAATGAAATCGGAAAGTATCCAAATCGAAAAATAAATGCTCAGAATGTTTCTGTCGAAAAAAGAATTCGGAAAAAATAATGGTAACGGATGTGAAGAATACACTTAATATTCAAAAGTTATTTTGAATACAGTAAGATTATGATACAGAAAACCAAAAATAAATGAAATAAATAAAAACTCTTTGAGGACGGCAAACGAATAAATTAACATTAAAGATTCTTTTGGAATCTTCTTCGTAACTGTATCGGTTCGTATGATTAAATAGTTTCACTGAAAATTTCTCATTCAAGAACGTTTCTGATTAGATTTGTTGTTTCCTTTTATATTCAGAAGTTTCGTAAATTTCGAAATATTTCAGCATGCTTGAAGAATATTTCCACAGTGTTACCAACCCAGTTTAACTCGGAATGTTTGAAGGAATGCGCCGCCACTTTGACAATTCACTCGGAATTCTCATTCGATGTTTGTTTGAGTGAAACAGTACTCTTCGTTAAACATTGGAATTAAATCGACATTTACCTCCAGTCCAATATGATTGCAAATTCAGCACATTCTTGTGCAATTATCGTTCTTTTATTAACACTCCATTAAAAGTTTTCGCTTTCCACGTATTACATAATTTCATTTGTTTTTATTGGGATTCTAACTGTGATTTTTATGATGAATCGGTATTAAATCCGCCTGCTGTTTTTCTCTCTAAATGGAAGAGAGAACATTAGCAATGTAATGTGAGTGTGCCCGAAAATATGTTTTGAGAGCTCCACAGTAATTTCATGAATTATAGGGGGTGAAAACTTTCAATATAAACTTTCATAGGCATTAAAAACAACGAAATATTGAGTGAATGTATGTTTGCCCAGACAGAGTATTTGGATAAAATTCTATTTTTTATGCTAAAATAGTGAAGTACTGTTGGAACCAATTCAGTTATTTTTCATCCCCAAAATGTCATCATCTTGTCCACACTCATATCTTTGCTTCGAAAATGAAGAGCGTATCTTGCAGGACGTTCAGTGACATTTTTTCAAAATAGACATTTTGTTCTTTATTAATTCTCCACAACGTGCATTGTTATATCGAAGCAATAATTGAAATTCCTAGTGTAGAAATAATTAGGCGAGCATCGTACCCTACAAGTAGTTCCTCTACCTTTCAAGTAGTTCGTCCCTCGAGTACTTGCTCCTTTAGGATTCTGTAATGGTTATTCAAGTATGTTTGAGAACGGGTGTAGTTGCAATTAAACAGTAGAATTACACATATGTGAAACTGTGCTTATTGAATCAGTTTCAAGAGAAGAAAGACAAGTGGCCTTGGACGTGAACAAGTCGGAGGGGAGAATTTGAAAATGCCGGAAATGAATATGTGACCAGCAAAACGGATAAGAGGTTAAAAGAGACATCGTCAATAGTGAATTTTGATTAAATAATTCTCTAAAGCATAATATTGCTATCACTAGATAATGTTAAGAATTACTAAGCAGAAGAACTTTTAAGCAACTTGCAATATCTGAAGTCATGGTTGGTATATTTGATGAAGAGTACTGAGAATTTTAAATTAACTTGTGTTCAGTTATTCAGGAAAATACCTACAATTCACATAGGATACACCGGCTCGTATGACGCAGGGCAACGGATGTTACCGCAGTGTCTCTGACTGGGAGGTCCTATACTTCGACTTATTTAGAGCTTCATTTGACAGGTCATCAGCTGGTACGATGTAGTCAGTCAATCACACGATTGAATGACACGTAACAGCTTATTCACGCCAACTGAAGATGTGCTTAAATCCGAGTATAGGGTTACGGTTCCGACAAAGGTGAATTTTCGACCCGAACTAGATAGCTGGAAAATCATTCTACCGGTCGGCTGCTCTGATCGCCGGTTAAACCATGTTTCTTCTATCAGTATCACCACGCGCGTTCTTTCCTTCCTCATCCTTGCCCCCACCTCTTCTCTCTCTCTCTCTCTCTCTCTCTCTCTTTCTCTCTCCCTCGCTCTCTCTCTCTCCCTCTCTCTCTCCCTCTCTCTCTCCCTCGCTCTCTCTCTCTCTCTCTCTCTCTCTCACACACACACACACACACAGGCGCGCGCGCGCGTGCACATACACACACTGTAATGGCTTACATCAACGAAGCTATCACTGACGTCAGGAGACGAAATAGGAGTTTAGAGATGGTCCTGGCTGAGGCGGAGTCCCATTGGCGGGGAAATCTGTTGAGGAAAGCCCAAACAGACGTTCGGGTCAGCACTGAATCTCTGATTTCGGGATATAAAATGCATCACACTTACGGGACTCATTACCATAGGAATTGACGCGCTTGGGCGCACAGAATAATCCATCGCAAAGGAGACAACACTTTTGTCCATCTATCTACATTTTCGTAAGAAAATTATATAACTCTTTATTGTGCAGTACCATTCACATTCTCTTTAATAACATTGTGTTATATTATAAATATATCACAAAACGTGTAATTTCACGTAACACCTTTGTTAACAAAAACCTTCGTCCCCTTACCCTTTCCGAATTTTTTACTTTGTTTCCATTGCATTGTTACCTACTATTTTTACAGCTTTTAACTTTACAAGTATGTTTCAAACTGACAATGTGGGTTTCAGGAGACAAACTTCGAAAAAAGTGTTCAGAAAGAACAGTAATTTTCAAGTAATCTCAGCAACTCTTAGGCTCTTTCTTAGCTTATATCTTGAATTTGATTACATTAGGCGTATTCTCTTTGGTTTCGGAAAAATAATATTTATAAAAGGAGGAATGTCATGTTTTTTCAGTACTATTTCCTACATTAATGAATTATTTTAATTTTATTTTTATTTTGGAAACATCTATCACATTGATGCTGTAAGCGTTTCAGTTACTTTTGCAGGGTACCATTAGTACGAGTGAAGTAAGCTCGACTCTCGCCTCCAACTAGGGGCATTTTAATCAGCGGGCAGTCGCTCGAGGCCAGGCGGGGTTCCGGGGGCGTCGGCTCTTCGCGGGGGGGGGGGAGGGGGGTCTGGCTCCGCGTCTGCAGACGCCGCTGCGCTCACTCCCGGCGGCGGCCGCGGCTGCGAGGCGCCCCACCCTAATTAGACGGAGGCGGCGGCGCCGGGTGTGGGGTGCGGAGCGGGAACGAGGAGGGCAAGGCTGAAGGGGAGGGTTGTGAGAGAACACGGGGATGCATGAGGCAATGTTTGGGAGACTCGGATGGATTCCAGGAAACAAAGTTGAAATGTTCGTTTGGGATTTTCTACATTTGTAGATGTGGTAGTATTTTGAACTCTAATGGTAGGTTTCCAAAACACGGTCTAATGTGTTATCGATTTTTTTTTGTTTTTACAAAGCGCATTTTAAACCTGGATTTCAGTTGTGAAGACAAGGTTTGGGCACCATTTTGAAAAGTGGTCCCAGCCGCAGAGTAGATTTTCAGATTTTGGCTTTGGTTGTGATTCATGATTCATATTTCACAATGAGACGTGTGTATACACTTCACGTCTATGTACTCCGTGCTTTCAGATTGACTACAGGCGCGTTTAATGATTCACAGTATTTCCACCGCGGACAGAGACAAAGATAAAGGAGTTAACTGTCGAGACTGACGCCAGAATAAGCAGGAACAAGACAGGATTACGCTAGACGCAAGAGAAGCGATGAAGATTACCGACCAAGTCAAGTTCAAAAGGAGGACTCTTACAGTGAAGACAGTGGGGAAGAAATTGTGTACGCAAATCAGGAAGAGCACAAAATCCAGACAGTGATAAACTGATCCTGCAAAGCTTTCAGAGGAGGAGGAAGAGGAGATTGAGGGAGAGGAGAATGCGCCAGTGCCGGAGAGTGCAAAAGCCGAAGAGAGGAATCGGAGGCAAGAGGAGAGGGGAGTGGCGTGGCCGAGGTCGTGGCGGGGCGCGGAGATGATCAGCCAGATAGCGCTCCTCCGGCCCGGAGAGTCTGCCGCTTGCTCCTCGAAGCCAACTCGGCCGTCGTGTTTTTGCCTCCTCTCTCCTGCACAAATCATCTGAAGTATATTAAATCTAAAATTGTGCGGAAGCAAAGAGATTATCTTGGACAATTCCAGGTATTCTGCTTTTCGAGGAGACGTACCGCTAAGATGGTGTCGGTGTGCTATTTTAATGTACGGTGAATAGCTTTTCGTCGTAATTCTAAGGGTCATATTGATCCGCGGCCGTAGTCTTGGAACAATGGCTTGCGATTCTTGGAAGGGTTTATTTGAGCTTTTGGCTTTTCAATCAAATTTGCTTGATGGTAGCTTTATGGTTTCTCAGAAATACATTTCCTCTACAGGAAAACTGTGTTTTTCATTTAATATGCCGTTTCTTCAGATTATAAAGAGTGCTTGAAACAAACATGAACGACGTTTAGCATGAAAAAGAGCAGACGGTTACATTGGTTTCCGGAAGATCCTCGTCAGAATATACGATATTATAAAGAATAAAATGTGATTAATGAATATGATATTTTTCCAAAAAAATTATACATTTATCTGTACCTTCATTTAAGGTAAAAAAATCTTTCACGGGAAACTTCATGAAGTTATCTTTTCCTTCATGAAATACTAGTTTTTATGATCCTGCGTTGCAAACTTTCACATTTTCCTCTTTTTTTCGTAAGGCTTTTCCCAGCCGACAGCCGCTTGCCGCTTTGCGCATATTCGATCATACACAAGACCAACTCACTGGGGGGTTCCACCGTCCTGCAGTCAGCAGGCCCTCCGAGACATCACATACATGAGAGACAAGGGACAGACAACCACGCCCAAGGCTGGAGTCGAGCACGCCACCCTTCAGAACGAAGCGCTGAAGCAGTGCACGCTCTTAGCCGGCCACCCTGGTCGGCATATTTTGCATATAGTCTTACAAAAATTAATTTCATCTTTAGAGACAATAAACCGTTTTGATTTTCTATCACAATGCATACATTGATTTTTAACACATACTGTTTCCATGCATGACAGTACTCGTCGATATACTTAAGTCAAAGACATTTTTTTAATAAGAAAAAAATAATGTTTGGCGCCTTGCAACACGAATCGGTCGATCGTTCTAAGCCAGTCTCGATTGTCCCCTTGCCTGATTCAATAGATGACCTTCAAACATTTATTGATTGATTAGTGATTACGCGCGCGTCAACTTCTAAGGTCCCGTAAGTGTAGTATTTTTTATCGCAGGAGGTGGCTGTTATCTTCTCCCAGTGGATGGTGAGATACAGCGCCGACCTACCCGTCGGCTTGCAGGGCTTTCATAACCAAGTATCTCCCACCAGCGGGACACCGCCCCAGCCGAGGAAAGCTCCAAGCTAGAGTCGAAAATTCTACCAACACCACCAGGGAACCCTAGGACCTCCCGGTGAGAGGCACTGCAGTGACATCAATTACTGCCCTGAGCCACCCAACCAGGTGCCTCTAAGGGTTAGAACTCCACCGCGTTCCGGGAAATGTCCCTCACTCGCAGCCCCGTCTGAAGCCCCTGGAATCCGAGGCGTGCGATCCCTGCCGCTCTCCTCTCAGGGCGAAACAAGAGCTTCCTGCGTGCGTCGGCTCCGAGTTGGAAGAGCTCGGTCTCTAATTTCCTAGCGCCTTGGACCTGGACGCGGAGAAGCGCCGCTGCGCGGGTGAGGGGCGGAGTGAGGGGCGCTGCGGGAGGCAGAGCGGTCGCCTTGCGAACGCTGATCCATCTTCGATTGAGCGAATAGTGACAAGTAAACAGATACGATCATTTGTCCCGTACGTGTAGTACATGCGTTTGCCTCGAGAGGTGGCAGTGTGCTGGATGGACCCAACCTACCGTCGGCTAACGGGGCTTCCACCGCCAGGTGTCGCCCACCAGCGGGGCGCCGCCCCAGCCGGAACACTCTAAGCTCCCGACTGGTCTCCCAGCCTGAGTGGTAGTGTAGTGCATGCCAGTGCAAGTGTGTGTGTACAGGGTGAGGATAGGACCAGGAAGAGAAAGGAAAGGTCATACGCGATCCGTAGCCCGTTTGGTAGGACACTGCCCCGGCATTCCCCAGGTGTTGATCAGACGGCAAGCTCCTCATCAGAGCAGCCGGTCGCTAGAATTCTCCTCCAGACAGCGAGTGAATTCGACCGCTCGTCGAGCAATGGAGGTGCGCTCGTGGGAGTGCTCCTCCCATAGACGAGTCGGCGCGGAGCGGGCGCCGAGGGCGACTCACATCACGCCCGTGGCGCATTGTAGCAAAAATGTAAATACAAATTGGTTAAGGATATTCAAATAAGCTCAGCATCGCGAACTGTCAATTAGGCAATCCGCTTGACGTGAGCACGTTACAAGTTTCCGTGTTGTTGAGGATTCTGCAACTGACATGCCACATTAAAATCAAGGGAGTAGGAGCATGGAAATAATGAGGAGAAAGAGAAGTAGAAGGATGAGGAGAAACGCAAAGAGGAGAATGAGAAAAGGAGAAGGGAAGTATTTAGAAGAAAAAATGAAAGAGAAGAAAAGGATCATGAAGAGGGAAAAGAGAAAATAAAATGGAAGAAGGCGAAAGAAGAAGAAAAAAAGAACTTTTGATCGAACTTTGTATTCACTTAATGGATCATATAGTTTCCACAAATTTATTTTTCTCTTAAGTAGCCCAGCTACAGCAAAGTCTCGATGGTAACTAGAAAATATACTAATAGAAAAATTATCGTTAACATAAATTAGCCTATTGGTCGACACCCTATCGATTTAGTACGTACGCTTCTTACTAAGAAGTACTTGGTATAATTCTACATAACTCTACTACGAAAAACGACGCAATGAAAAACAATAATCACTTATTTTCATACCTTAGTTAACACGTGAAAGAGATTTGTTGAAATTTTAAGAAATTTTATTCATGTGTTCGAAAAGTTTTTTTCACCATTAGAATCCATTAGGTCAGATATTTAAAATACTATTAAGTAGTCGTGTATTTAATGATTATATATATAATCATAATCGTCTTAATATTGTGTGAGCAATGAACGCTCATCTATCATGTGCTGCCATCGTGCGGTGATAATGCCTACTCAAAGTTCTAAAAAACCGGTTTGAGTAAAATTCCCCTCTGAAATGGCAAAACGAGTTGCCGCGATAAACTATTACATCTCATCTGTTTGCAATGATTTTGACCGTCATACGAATAGGGAGCATTGTATAAGAACCAATATGTATAATTATTACACTGACGTCATTCACTGTCACTACTAGACAGTATCTCTATTTCCACTAATATTGAGTATCTAAATTCCCTTCTAACCAAAGTCTATAAAATCCTTGTATTTCCAAACACGCATTTTAATCTTACACTTATGAGACAAACTTTATAACGTATAATGTCTGAATATACAACAACATGAAATGATTTCACTATATTCAGTTCACTTTTCTCTAGGTTTCTGTTTAGTTTCAATGTTTGTTTACATATTAGAGGCATCAAATATAACTTTGAGTCATATTTATCTTACGCCCATAATTAGTTCATTATTCAAGTTTTATTAACATTTCATTCTAACCGTTTTTTTTAAGCAAAATTACAATTTTGAAATTTTTCTAATTTATTGTTGTTGCAGCATCGATCCGAAAGCACCAAAAGACTGCAGTTGAAAATCACACTACTGTCACATAAAATAAACGGCTTCATTTTGCAAGAGCATTTACCGTTTCACCGCCTGACCCCAAAACGTTGCGCGTTTTGAGGGAACAGGTTTTATTCATGAACCTTTTCTTTTTCCTTTTTCGGGAGGGAGAGACTCGTAAGCCGTGCATGTGCATGTCTTCACCGAATCACAGGTCAATATAAAATGCACTACACTTAGGCGACTAATGACCTAAGTTGTTCACGCACGGAATCAACACTTCTCGCACTCCTTTTTCGGAATTGATATTCGCATTTCGGACCATTGTACAGTGGAACGCGCGCGCGCCCATGAGAGAGAGGGGGGGCGGGGCGGTCCATTAGAAGCAGGTGCGGGCGGTGCGCTGTAGCCCGAGGAGACGGCGGAGGCGAGCAGCAGCCCCGGCGGGGCAGGTGGGGGAGGAAGCGGGTGGCGAAAGCGCGCCGCGCTCCAGGCGGCGGTGGCGGCGGGCGCGGCGACGACGGCGGGATAATGGCACCGACTCGCGGTGCAGAAGCTAGCGGCGACCGCGGGGTCCTAGGCGATGGGGAAGAGATCGATTTGGCGCGCTCGGTTGCCTAGAGACACTGTGCTAAACATTAGCATCAAAGCCAAAAATCCTCCAGAGAAGAACGCCTAGAGACTGCCAGATTCTCTCTCAGAAGAAAAATGACTGCAACGCGATAAAGAAAGTGTTGAGATATCATTTCATATTTATTTTCATTTTTCTTGAAATATGGGATTTTACTTGGCAGTGGCTCAGAGATCTGAAATGCATGGTTTCATTTAATGATAATTTTCTAAGCAGTGGAGTAGTAATGGTGAATATGGTGTATCTTGGAAGAAAACTTTACGACACGTGGGAGAAGCAAAGAACCACATTAGAGGAAATGAGAAAGCGAGATTAATAAGTGCCTGTAGGAAGTGACTTTAGAATTGACAGAAAAATCTTATTTATTCAAGAAAGCATTTATAATTAATTATAATATTACATCAGTAAAGTAAATAAACACTTTTTGAGACCGTGAGTAGTGGTAACGAAACAAGTGGATGCATTCGCTATTAGATTGAACTCAATTTTGAAACCTCCCAGTCCACGCCTAGAAGCAGAACCGACAGAAAAAAGTTCCACTTAACCGGACCGGTACCGCAAGTCGCTGCCGTCGAAACGATTACAGAGGTCCGGAAGGCAATACGCGGCTCGAAATGACTGGGCTTTCGGCTGCTGCTGGGCGGGGGTAGGGGGAGGGCGGGGTGCCTCCTTACGCCACTAAACCACTCCCTTCGCCTCCGCTGCCGCGACCGTCGCCACCGCCCAGCCTCCGCTTCCACCTCCGCCTCCACCCCCACCTCCGCCTCTGCCTCCGGCTCCATCTACTCCTCCGCCTCCACCTCCGCCTCCGCCCCCACCTCCGCCCCCACCTCCGCCTCTGCCTCCGCCTCCATCTACTCCTCCACCTGCGCCTCCGCCTCCGCGTCCGCCTCCGCCTCCGCCTCTGCCTCTGCCGCCGCCGTCACCGTCGCCGCCGCCGCCACCGCTGCCGCCGCCACCGCCGCCGCCGCACCGCCTGCTCGCCCTGGCGGAGAGCGGCCGCTCGCGCGACTGATCATTTATTTCGCGCGTCCAATTAACGATCCGGTTCGTTTGGGCGTCCGGATTAGACGCGTCCGCTGCCGCCAGGAAAGCAGCGAGGGGCGCGGGCGCGGGCGCGGGCGCGGGCGCGGGGCGTTGCATACGCATGCGGCGGAGGAGGGTTCTTCAGATGGGACGCCGACGGGAGAGCTCTTTCATTCTTCTCTGGCGAAGTGAGAAAATTGTTCCTAATTATGTAGAGCTTCTTCTCATCCACCCCAACACATTATATGTATAGTTTCTGTCTCTCTCCCATATAACATATTCCACCACCAAAATTATCATCTCTACTCAAAAAGAAACATAGAAGGCACATTCTCGAGTAGAAAGATGATATGGTACGCTGTGAAATGTGTATATACCCTTGATGTAATGGCATATACATTCATTAACTTTTCATGAAGAACGAGTATTGTTGCCTGTATTGATTTAACTTACCGAGAAATCAATAAAGGAGATTAGAGAATGATTGGTTTTTGAAACACCAAGAGTCTTTAGAACTCCCTTTGATTACATAAATTGTTAGTAAATAATGTTTCATTCATATGTTTCTAAAATATATTAACACTTGGAGTTACAAGGGCTACATTCGTCGGAGATTGAAAACCGATTAAATGATCGAGAAAATTGTCGTAAATTTCTTCACAAAATATACCAGATATTTCAGTACTGTCAATGAATATCTTTTATTCAAAAACCTAATATTACTCTATCCATATTCATTTTTATATATTTCCAGGATTTCCTTACCGGGTCGGAAAACTTTGAATGTGTATCTTCGCAAGAGAGTCTTGAGAGATAGGGAATAACCGTGGGCGCAAAAGGATGGCTGCAACAGCGGGAGAGGGCGCGCCTGCGGCTCCGGGCCGCTCGGTCGCCGGCGTTCGCTCTGGGGTCGGCGCCTAACGAGGCGCCAGGGCAGCGGCGGCCGAGGGAGTGCGCGGCGCCGATAAGGCCGAGTGCGCGGCCTCCTCTAATGCGCCGGGACGGAAGATCGCGGCCCGGACGGGCGACGGCCGGCCGGAAAATGACGGCTCCCTCGTCACTGCCTTCGGCGCTGCTACCGCGGTAACCTTAACGGGCCTCATCTCCGTCTCCTCCTCCAGCCCGTCGACGCTACTATCACCTCCTCGAAACTACAGCAGTCGGCCCAGCACCTCGTTCATTGAGCTTCCATCTCACAACAAACTCACCATTGCCAAAGTCCTGCCACTGCGAATATTATCGCAATCTTTGGATTTTCATCCAAATCAGAGGCATTACCTCAACACAGCTACAATCCTCGAATAAGACACTTATTTTTATCCAGTCCCTACGGAATGCTGAAGCCGTATCGAACTCTTCAATGAATCAGCGGTACCGTCTCAACACTGCCGCAGCCAGCTCAGTTCAAAAACCATTCCTTTAGCCATTACCCCAATTGCTTTCACCTCCATTCTCCTACATCCAATATCTTAGCGATTCCAATTGCCATCGTCATTTCCGCCATCGTCGCCACTCTCCGCACGCAGCTCAGGCCGTGCGCAGCGCCCAGCGGGAGGGCGAGCACCCGCCCTCAATTAACGAATCCTTACTTCAGCCTCCCGACGCTCGCGCCGCCTGTCAATATTGGGCCGCGCGCTGTAAAGTGCAGCCGGCGTGGCGCGGTGGTTCGCCCGAGAGCGGCGCGGGCGGGGCGGGGCGGGGCGGGGCGGGGCGGGGCGAGCGGGCGGTGGAGTAAATTTGGGCAGGGTGGAGTGGGAATCGACCGGGCTCTAGTTTGCCAGGCAGAGAGGGAGGGAAAACAAGGGGTACACAAATCAGACCGACCCGCCGGGGACACGAACCGCAGACACGCCGCAGTCGGGGCGAGCCCGGTGGTTGCAGCGGGGGCTTGTCGGAGGGGCGAGGGGGGCGGGGACAAATGCGGCGCGTTGGACGACCAACGGACAAAATGAAGTGGCGCTCCATGCGCCTGGCGCTCGCCATGTGTTTGGTGAAGGCATCGATTAATGGAAAACTAATATGCATAAAATACATGTTTGATGAATTGCAAAAAGTTTTATATCTAAATTTTCGATTAACTCTCGACCCCTACTCGGAGGGTTTGACCACTGCTTTTTTCCATTTTCCCCATCGCCAGTGTATCAGCATGTAGAGTGCTTCCCCAGGACAGTCGGCAAAAGGCAGGAAACGTGTACGCATAAGAAAGAAATTATGTTGGAAAATACAAGTAACAATTTACTAATATTTGTGTACATAAAAAAGTACAAAAGAACGTACGAAAATGCAAACAAGGGGCACTTTTGGTGTCAGCTAATTTAATGTTCTCCCCTTCTTTAGTTCCTAATGCGTTTTACCAGAATCGTAGCAAATGCCAAAAAATGCCGTACCTTTAAATAGTCAGATTATAAATTCAAATGTAGATACCTACGTGGAATTCAGCAGCTGTCGGGAGGAGAATGTTAGTGATCGGCAGTTTTCAATGGCTTCCCCGATCAACACCGGGCAAATGCCCGAACATTACCCTCACAAACGGGCCAAGGACGCGCACGATCTTTCCTTCCCCTTCCTTGTCCTATCCTCAACCTTTTTTTCCACACACAATTACATGCACTACACTACCACATTGAGAGTGGAGTAACTATTGAGGTCACTAGTTCCGTAAGTGTAGGAAATGATTTTTTCCTCGGGAGGCGACGGTGATCTTCTCCCGCAGGACGGCGACATCCGGCGCCGATCTCCCGTCGTCTTGCGGCATTTCCGCAACCAGGAATCTCCCACCAGCGAGGCACCGCTCCTGCCGGGACAAGCTCGAAGCTCCCGACCGGTCTCCCGGTATGTGTAGAAGAGTAGTACACGTTAGTGTAAGAGTGTGTAAGGGGTGAGGATGGGACAAGTAATGGGAAGGAAAGATCGCGCACGGTCCGTTTGTTAGGGTACTGCTCCGGCATTCGCCTGGTGTTTATCGGCGAAACCACGGAAACTACAGGTCAGAGCAGCCGGCCGCTAGAATTCTCCTCCAGACAGCGACTGAGTTCGACATAGCTGACAAGGTAGTGTCGAAAATCTTGCCACTTTCGGGACTCGAACTTAGGACGTCCCAGTCAAAAGCACTGCGGTGACGTCAGTTGATGCACTGAGCCACCTCTCAAGGTGTGGTGGTTGCGCCAAACACGCGCAAGCCGGTGTTTAGGTCAACGCCGGATCTCACCGTCCAGTGGGTGAGGATCTCCGCCACCCCCCGCGGCAAAACATGCACTACACTTGCGCAAATATTCACGGGACTAATGACCTTAGCAACTGACATGCCTGGAAACACTAAATAATCAAACAATCAATGTATAAAAACTGTTATATTAATGCTGTTTCAATCAATCAATTCTTTGAAAATATTTTCATTTTTGTGTAAATCTTTTTGACATATTCTTTGGCTCAACGAAAACCGTAGGCTCCAGGGAAAAAAATTGTTTTGGCATTTGCCTGAGAAGCTTCAGTGCAGGAGTAAGTGAACTTTCAATGCGAACGGTAGTTCCTGGGGTTAGAGATAATAATGACTTGAATTCGTATTTATATGATATTTTATTGAAGCAGTAGAACTCATACTCTTATGATTTAAATATTTACCACCAATTTTTTAAAAATAAAATGTCAAACAATGTTTCGAAAAGAGAGTGAATTAATAACTTGTTCTTCGAGTATGGTTTGGTATGGTTTCGGGAGATCTTGTTCGTAACTCTATATTTATTTGAAAGTGACAAAAAACTCGATGTATTCAAGCAAAGCGTAAGAAAGACCAAACACTCGCAATATTTCATTCATTATATATTCAGCTCTATATTGTAGCCCACAATGCACACCAATCATAATTCAAACGCCGCACCACCTCAGTGCCGGGGATCGCAGGTCTAGTAACGACACGCTCCGTTTCGCTTCTTTTCGCGGCGCCTCAGCCCAACGCACTTCAGCAAAAAGAAGTTGGCCTCTTGTTAGCACGAGGAGCAACACACTCGAAACTTTTGATAGGCTGTCACAACCCACAAAGGGCGCGAAAGACTTCGGAACAAGCCAGGGGCGTGGGCCGCGCGCTTGAAAAAGCTTCCCGCACCGCGCCGTACCGCCTGCCACGCGGCTGCCAAAATGAGCCAGATTGTCACCGCGACGCGGTGGGCGGCGCTGCGGGGCACCCAAAAAATATTTGTATCCGGTTTCGGTTACGTCGCCTCTCCGCCGCCCGGGGGCGTGGAGAGCCTCGTCTCCGCCCCTCGCCGCCGCCGCCGCCAAGGTCAACGTGCCCCGCAGCCATCGCCGCTCCCCCCCCCCCCCTCGCCATGCTGCGCCGCGGCCCTCGCGGCCGCCGTCCTCGCCGGCGGTCCCCTCCGCATCTGCCTGCTTGTCAGCCCTCCGTCAAACCGACGGTCCATTACTTCTCGTCATCGCCGCTCCCACCATCGCCTCTCCCACTTGCATTGTACGCATCTCTTACGGTCAACTCCGTTGCGTTAACCACACACCTTTGTTTCCCTCCGAGAAGCCTCGCCCTCGCCTACTACGTCCATCTCCCCACCGTCCACAAGGGCCGTCTACTAGTTTGTGCCTTCGTGACCCCCCCCCCCCACCTCGCCGCCTCCGCCCGCCATCGCCCCCAACATGCCCCCGCGCGCGCCGCCGCCGCCGTCACACCACGGCGAGCGAGCTGTCAGGCTCCAGGCGGCCCTCGAAACCCGACTCTGGCCCGCCACGGAGCCTGTGTTTTCGGAGCACCTCTTCTAAACGAGGTCTTGTTCCACAAAACGCGACGCTGCGCTGCCCGTGGCCCCTCGCGACGTCGCCGCCGCCGTTGCCACAAAGCAGCCCCTCGGCGCCGCGCCGCCCCCTCCGCCGCGGCCGCGCGCGTGAAGCGCCCCGCCCCGCCCCGCCCCGCCCCGCCCCGCGCGACTCCACGTCCGCCCAGTTTCCCGCGCCGCGGGGGGAGGCTGGCTGGCAGCGCCGGGGGCTGCAGGCAAACAAGTCGCCCGAGGGACGCGGGGGGTGAGAACTGAAGACCTTTTCTCAGAGGGTCGCGCCCCGCGGCTTTTCCATCCCCTGGAGCCAGCATCCCTCAGCGGCGGCGGCGGCGCAATGCATGGCGAGCCAACGGAGGCGGTGGGAGTTAAATGCATGCGGTAGAATGGCAGGGAAGTAGACGGGTTGCTCGTAAGACGTTTTAATAATGGTGACAGAGTTGACGTTGACTGTGATGGTAATGGTACAGGGAAGCTGCGCGCTGTCCGCTGTTTGCAGACCGATGCGCTGTGGTGACGATATAACGGAACTGGCCATTGCGGAGATGGGAGCACTTCTATTCAGTGTTAATGCCCTGGTTGAGCCATAGAATCATTAGCGATATTAGACATGTGAAGTGTGGTTTCGCAGATGTCGTAGGCTGCAGATACACTACATGATTCCATGTACGGTATCGATTAATTTCTTTGATAATTATACAAATTTATTCCAACTCGTTTGCAAAATGTTGCGACGCCAATTATGTAGTGTGGAATAAACAATCACTCGCCTCGAAACTGATGAATGTCATTCTGAAGTTTAGAAATTGGGCTTGAAACTGGCATGTCTAGGTATCCTATCTTAGGCTGCATACCCTAAAAAGGGTCAACTTTATTTCTAGGCCCCCTTTTCTACTAAATGTTTTCAACCACTACATAATACACATTTGTCAGAAAAAAAAATAAATAAAAAAAAGAGAACAAAATTATAAGTTTAATGTTACTTTCCATAAATTGGATTTAATTTGAATTTAACGTTCAACCATTTACAAAGTTGTCAGATTGATTTGGAGAGTCGCTTCCCCAAATGTAAAAAAATCCGCAAATTCTGAGAATAAAAAGAAGAAAATCAGGGATTGAACGTATTTACGGAAGTAAAATGTTTTAGTAGTAATGCTACTGGAAGCTTCCCAGAAGTTTCAGGGGACCACTAGCCCCCCCCCCCCCCCCCTGTGCGTACGCCTGTGCATCCTACTAGTAAAAACTGTACTATTTAATATTGTAGCGTTCAACTAGCGTTCCGTCGGGAATGGGCGACTAAATAAGTCAAGAAGGGGAGCTAACTGCACCCAAGCTCGGCTAATTGTCGGAGCGGTGCGGACGAGAGCGCGCGGAGAGGAGGCGCCCAACGAACGGGCGCGGCCGCCCGCCACGCCACTCCACTCCACTCCACTCCACTCCACTCCACTCCACTCCACTCCACTCCACTCCACTCCACTCCACTCCACTCCACTCCACTCCACTCCACTCCACTCCACTCCACTCCACTCCACTCCACTCCACTCCACTCCACTCCACTCCACTCCACTCCACTCCACTCCACTCCACTCCACTCCACTCCACTCCACGCCACTCCACTCCACTCCACGCCACTCCACTCCACTCCACGCCACGCCACGCCACGCCACGCCACGCCACGCCACGCCACGCCACGCCACGCCACGCCACGCCACGCCACGCCACGCCACGCCACGCCACTCCACTCCACTCCACTCCACTCCACTCCACTCCACTCCACTCCACTCCACTCCACTCCACTCCACGCGGCGCGGCGCGGCGCGGCGCGGCGCGGCGCGGCAGGCGGCGTCCCCTCAACGCGAGGGTTGCGCGCCCCGGGGTGAGTTCCGGGTTCGAGGCTGTGACCCGGTCAGGGGAGCAACTCATTGCCACTACCTTCCTCACTACCAACTCCATCCCCAACTCCATGCCGCCACCATCGCAACAACTGCCGCCTCCGCCGTCACCACCTCCGTTACCGCCCTCCTGTCACCTCTGACCGCCACTGCCCTCCCGTCCGACCCTCCGAGAGGTCCGCCGCCAAAAACCTTCAACGCCTTCGCATCCTCCATCAGCCCCGCCGTGCCGTGGCCCTCACGATTTGGCTAACACCGATGCCTTTACCACCAGTGTCATCAACACCATCCGCACCATCATAACATCCCTGCCGCCACCACCCTCCTGCCTCCCTCCACGATAGCCGTGGCCACCATCGCCGCTACCAGCAGCTTCCCCACCGCGCTCCCATTGCCGTCGCCACCACCCCCTGGGCGAGCACGTAAATCGGCGAGCGCGTGAATCGGCGAGCGCGTGAATCGGCGAGCGCGTGAATCGGCGAGCGCACGGGCGCACCTACTGCCGCCGTCGCCACCACCCCCTGCGCGAGCGAGTGAATCGGCGAGCGCGTGAACCAGCGAGTGCGTGAATCGGCGAGCGCGTGAATCGGCGAGCGCTGAATCGGCCAGCGCGTGAATCGGCGAGCGCATGAATCGGCGAGCGCTGAATCGGCCAGCGCGTGAATCGGCGAGCGTCGGGAACTGCAGCGCGGCTCGCTGAGCGAGGTTCTGTTCTGCGCCGCGAGAGCGCGTCGCGGCCGCCCGGGGCCGGCGCTCGGGGAGGAGGCGCGCGCACACCATAAATACATGAATGCATAAATCGCGCGAGACAGCAGCGGGGGATGGAGAGCTCCGGCCTTCGACGCCCCGCGAGCCCAGCTGCGCTAGCTTCACATCGCACTCGCGCTTTTTCAACCCCACAGACGCCAGTCGCTGCTCCCTCGTTGAAGGTTTGCAATCGTTGCTTTGCATTTTAATTAGCTAACAACCAAACGGGATGCAGGGCTCTTCGTTGTTTTTGTGGTAAAGGAATAATGGAAATAAAAACGACTCTTTTTTGCGGAGGGATGCTGTGAATAAAATATCGGAGGTTTGAAATTAAATTTATGAGGGAATCATGGCACATTGATAGTTATTTGCATAATCAATTTTTAAAAATGCAAACAAATGAACTCATCGTTTTTGAATACGGTTTTAGAGCAACAAAGAACAAAATGTATTCCTTTGATTCAATTAACATCCCATTCACTGTTAATATTCTTTCGAGTATAATACAACTAAATATCGGTACTTCACGCTCGATAGCCCAGTAACAAATAGGAACAGTTCATTAATTTTATAGAGCTTACATGTTCTGATTACAACACAATTCTCTACCAATCGTGTGCCCCACTCGTATTTGAAACTTTCAAGTCAACTTTATTTGTTCTTTAATTTTATTTTGACGCATTTCTTTACTGACAGGAATACTTGACAATAAGTTTGCGGAAACGAGAGAAAAATGTTTCCAAAAAGATCGGACCTAGGGACGGGCGGAAAGGGTGCACAGCAGAGTTCGACATTGAAATAAAAAAACGAAGGAGCGCTGACGCTGGCAGAAGTTGGAGGCAGAGCGCGTGCCGTGGTGGCGCGGGCGGCGCGGCACGGCCCTTCGAGCCGAGCGCCTCTCAGCAAAGCGGAGAGTGGAAAGATTGATTGTCTGGGAATAAATGTTACAAACTTCTAGGGCGTCGAAAATTATCACTTTTTGCCAATGGGCTTATAGTTGGAAATTCCGTACTACGGTGTTACATTGATTATGTTTGGCCCTGAATGTTAGACAAACTGTATGTACTGGTTCGCGGCGTGTACATGAACCCTTGACTGCGTCACATTTGACTGATTCATTAATGATTCCGGAAGCGTCAACCGCTAAGGTCATAGGTCACGTGAGTGTAGTGCATGTTTCCCCCGCGGGAGGTGGCGGTCATCTTTCTCCGCTGGTTGGTGAGATCCGGGACCAACCTACTCGTCGGCTAGCGCGGTTTTTCCCAAACAGATATCTTCCACCAGCGCCGCTCTATACGGCACAAGCTGTAAGCTCTCGTTCGATCTCCTGGCATGTGAAGTAGAAGTGCAGCGTCAGAACTTGATCTACAGAACACATGCGCATATGGAGTTGCAAAACAATCAGCGTCAAATGTCACATGAGTAAGTCCTCGACATAGTTCGATTGTCTTCCTCACTTTTATCGACCGAAGAACTTAGCTTAACACAACAAAACCTTTTCAAAAATTTAATTATAACAAAATCAATACTTCTACTTTATTATTAACTATACTATTCGAATATAAATAATGATCTAACACAAAAATAGTTCAACGTCTATGGGTCGTATCAGAGACAGAGGGACATTGTCTTACGTCCATACCATCCTCCCCATCGTTCCAAACGAAACACCGCGCCCTAACAAATTTGTAAAATTTTCCAATGGACGGTAATTTCCATAACGCACCCCAACAGCACCGACTATGATCAATCGATACTCGCCTCATCTCCAACACACGCACGGAAAAATCTCACCTCAATCTCAATCGATTTGCTTCACTTGGGCTCTCTACCTCTTGCACGAAGCTGCTCACCTGCGCCAAGAAGACAAGGTAAGGGGTCGAAAGGTCACAAGGCATTGGCGGGCAGTGGTAAGGTTCACGTACATTCAGAGTCCTGCGCCGTTGCGGTTTGTAAAGGCGGGGCGAAACAAGGCAGCTATCGCTGTTGAACGCGCACAAGGAAAAGGGCGCAGGCGCCGGGACGGCGGAACCGGGCAGGGAAAGTACGTAAGATCGTGAACAGTCAGATCGATCAGAACGGCGACATCGGACGGGAGTGGGCAGCAATGTGGAAATGAAAGGCACAGACGGAGAAAGAGTGGGTGGAGGTCTGCGAGGGCGGTGGGGGTGCCGGGGGTTGAAGGAGCGGGGACTGCGGGGAGGGGGGAGGTGAGCCGGCGGGGACTGAGAAGCGCTGGAGAAGCGAGGAGCAGGAGGACGGGGGTGGACGGCGAGGGGCAGCAGGGGCGGAGGGTGACTGTGAGGGGGCTGCGGAGGGGGGTGATGGGGTGGGTTGAGACGTCAGGGGCAGCAGCAGCAGCAGCAGTCGGAGTCCATCGAGGGGGGGGCGGTGGGGCAGCGGGCGCCTTTCAATCTGGAGACCTTTGTTTCGAGAGGTGCTCGAGCGAAAGGCGCAGCGCCGTTGCGTCGCGAGGAGGGCCGCGCCCGGCGAGGTGACACGCAGCTCTCGGCACGTGGCGCCCCCGCGCGGCGCAGCTGCAAACGGACCTTCCACGCGCCGCCAGGCCCGGCGGAGAATGTGGGTGCAGGACACGTACGGAGTGGTTCGAGTGATAGCTATACCGACATGAAAAATTGCCAGTGGATAAAATACCCACTCGCACTTTGGGGTCAGAGAAATATTACATAAACGTCAAATTCCAGAAATGAACGAAGTTTCACGGCATTCCGTCGACTCAAAATGTATGTGTGATCAAGTATGTCGTAAGATCGACTCAACAGTATTGCGATTTTACATGTTTATAGCGAGATGACAGGCAAAATCGATTCGCACACATTATTAAAAGAGTTTATATAAAAAAATGCAAATCGCAGCGCTGTTTTTCATTGCCAAATTGAGCTCTGCTGAAATTTCATGAAATAAGTGTGAAGACAAATAAATGTGATGTAAATGTAATGATAAACATTACAATTTGAAAAAATTATGTTTTGCATTTTGCCCTTCATATACATTTTGGTGAGAGATGAACGTGGAGGGGGACATCCACCTGGCTCAACTACCCACGTGGTTTTAACACCGATGGCGGGCCCTGCACGTTGTACACATTTTTCCCGTATGCAAGTGTTATTAATGGAATGAGAATCGTGGAGAATGTATTTCCAAAAGGACACGACTTCACAACTCACGATGTATTAAAGTGTTTGCAAGATAATTGTTGGTGTTTGTCTCCATAAGATCCCTAAAGGCTGATACATTTGAAACATTAGAGACTCTAAGAGACGTGTTCATCCTTCATTCACATTTTATGCTTACAAATCAACTTTTTATTTGTTAATGCTACTTTTTGTGTACAGATGAATATTATGACTTGATATTCTGAAAATGGAATATTTACAATGATGTAATGAGTGATAACAGTAGAGGGCGAATGTGCTTGTTATTGTCTTAGGGACAGACGTGTTAACAAGATATATGAAATAACTGATAGGGTGGTGAGAGGAGGTGAGGATGGAGTGATTCGTCGCTTACATTTAGTACTTTATCTTACATTAAAAATGAATGCGTTGGCTACTCGTCTGCCGAATTTATCGACGGTGCCTCCATTCGTCGGAGATGAAGCCCTCCGGAAATAATAACAGGCGGCGCTCGCGGAGATGGCAGCTGAGACAATCCTTTGTCACAGCCGAAAATCCCTTCCATTGTTTGGTTTCCCAGCTCCTTTCCCTGCAGGCTCCCATCACAACATGGAGGCATTCAGGGAACGCAGAATCATAAGACATGCGGTCGCCGTGGATGCCATTGTATTTGAGTTTCTTTTCACCCGAACTTTGTTTAAACGTGTCTCTATGCACAAATTCCATTTGCTGACAATATATTTCTCTCAATGTGTTCAATATGTTCCATTTCTGCTCACTTCCATTTTTTACATGTGGGGCTGATTTTGCCTACATATTCCATATACTACTTTAAAACGAAAAATGCGTGGCACACGTTTAGCCAAAAATGAACACTAAAGGCAAATTTATGCGTGCTCTGAATTTTGACATGATACAACAGATTGAATAATGTCATGACATGTGCATTTTATCACAGCATTCATACTTTTTATTTGGACAGTATTAAAGTTGCCATTATTACCGTCCAACGTACACAACAAATGAAGTACGAAACGAATGTTCCGTCTTCGAATTCATATGTACTTTACAATACTACACCATTTAAAAAATAACTAGTGTTGCCTCTTCAACATTACATGCACACTCATCCGCCATTGACAACTCCTTCGTATCAGAACTCGTAAACTTTTTCTTTCGTACTTTGCGCGACCTTGCTTGGGCGCCGTCCTGTCTACCTACGTCGGACGCTCTTTGCGTAATGGAATAACAACTCGCAGTGAGCTGTACTCACATCGCTCCGAAAAAAGTGAAGGCTACGCAGTGATGATCTAACTGCAGACAGAGTTGCCAGACATCCTGAGTTTTTCGACGTTGAGCAAAGACCTTTCGCATAGAAATGCTGCCGTACTGATCTTGACACAACAGCCTCCGCGAGAGAACGGCACACGGCGTCTTGCAAAGTACGTCTGCTAACAAAGGGCATCTTTTAGCTTCGAAATCTGTGCATCGTTGCTAAACGGCCTTCAAAGAAAAGAGAAACGGGCGATAAGGTTTATGCAACGAGTGTCGTAAAGAGCTATTACCACTTTTCACGACCGCAGCAGTGCCGTAAATCAAGAGGTTATGCGGGTAGATAATCTGATTTGGTTATATTTTGTTAACACTTGAGTCTGGGGAACATCTCATTAGAGAAAAGTAAAATAATTAGATCAGATAAATCCCTGACTTTTATTTCAAGCCAACGCATCAGATAGTCAATAAAGAAATCGAAATAATATATCCAGATCTAGTAAATTTGCGAGAATCAATTATTATCGAATATGTAGTTTCGTAAATCGAAATGAGATTGTATTTGCATCTTCTTGAGAACAATTGTAGAAAACAAAATGGGTTCTGTTTCATCACATAAGCAAAACTTAGATTTTTAGCTTGAATTTTCTTGCGTTTGTATACTTAAATGTAAGGAATAAAATTAAACTATGACACGCAAGGGAAAATTAATTTCGAATAAACCTCTATCATTTTTAACCTTGCAATGTTTGGATTTGAATTTTATTTTGACAGTCAATCAGAGAGTGAGATTGCTTGCGCGCTAAAAGTATTTGATGATGAAGATGATGATGATTGCTTCTCATTATGATTTGTTTCGACACTACTGGAAAATGTCGTTGTAATCTCTTCCCAAATGTTGAAACTTTGAAAGCACAAATTATTTCTTAATATGGATGTGATATTAGTCTTTAATTACAAATATCAAACTTTGTAGTCATTTTCAATGCCAGAAGTCCGTGAATGGTCCGAATAATTTATTATTTTCACCTGCGCATTATATTTTACATCCTTTCATTGAGACGTTCTTAAGCACCGAGCCGTGCTCCATCTTGAAGAACGGGTCCCGTGCGCTTTAGAGAACCGGACCAGCGTTCCCTGGGAGACGCTGCGGTTCTTCCCTGCTGGAAAAGTCTTCCACCAGAAGGGAGTTTCCAGATCTTCCGGTTTCCCCCTCCAGTGTCTCCAGTTCGCAAAAATCGCGCTTATAAATAACAGAAGGCAAAAATGCTAGTTTCACGAGAATGCAAAAGTTCAACGGAAAAGTGTTTTGTACTTTCGTGAGAAAAATTCCAATTCGTTAAAAGAATAAACATTGCAAACGTTTTTGTTTGTTTGTTTGTTTTTACCATATAAGAATTTCAAGCTTATAACTTGAAATTCTGAGGTGAAAATGTGCAAGAAGTTAGAAAGACGACGTAGAGAATAGAAGACGAGTGAGCAGCTCGTTGCAGAGATGACGAGTCAGCAGCTGATATTTTTTTATTGTGTTGATCGAAATATCTTTATACTAAATGTGTTTATCTTTAGTGGGTGTTACTAAGCGCAATAAACAGTCCAAAAGCAGAAGAAACTATTACACGTTACAGTGCTTCAACAAAGATATGTCCCCTTTTATCCTTTTAGAACATCACTAGGAATATTAAAACACATCTAGATTATAATCCAAGAGTAATAATTATTAACGATTGTATAGCATGAAAACGTATTTAACTTACACCCAAGGATATGTGAGGAGACGATACAAGACCTGTGGTGTTCCTCTTCAATTTTCCAACAAAATAAGTGATCGTGCTTTAATGGCAAGTTTCCATTTGTTTGATGAGTTCGTGCATTCTGCTTCTTCTAACGAAGAATTGTTCTAAAGCAAATACATCTCAAGAGAATTCTTGCATCTCAATTTACCTTTGCAAAACTAATACAAATAAAATTTCGCATAGTACATAGACAACCCAACCGAGGCAAGAATGTGTTTTAAAATATTATTCAAAACGTTTTAAAAAAAACTTGTTACGTATTGACAAAATAGTCTCTCCTACTGCTGTTGAAGCGAATTTCCACATTCTGCCTAAAAAACATTAACTACAGCAGCACTAAAAACAATTTTTTTCCTATCCATCCCCTTGAAGGGTTAACTGCTGGCTGTTCACATCATTTATCATTTCCTGTCACGTTCGGTCGCCAGATAGCAACAACCAGTGACGCGCATCGACTTTACCGCAACGGTAAGTTCAAAATAGCTCACGTAAGCCACTCGTGTCTTTCTATTGCTCTCTTTGTGTTGTGTCATTGGTTTCCTGCTGGTTACTCAGCAACTTCCTTGTGCGATCTACTTTGCTTCTCTCTCTCTCTCTCTCTCTCTCTCTCTCTCTCTCTCTCTCTCTCTCTCTCTCTCTCTCATTCTCTCTCCGTCTCCCTTCCGCGTTTCCTCTCATCCTCCATCTGAACTCTCTCACCCTTTCACTCACCCTGTCTCTCCCGCTCTCTATCACTCTCTCCCTCTCACTCTGTTTCGCCCTCTCAAATTATCATCTACTATACTCTTCTGTATTAAATTCGTTGTTTTTTGTCCACTTTCTTCACATTTCGTTCCATTTTCTTTACGAAAGAAAGGGGAACTTCTCTGACCAAAATTCCGTCCCGGTTCCTTCAACTCTCCATCAATTCCCTCTTTTTCAGCAGTTCCTCGCGTCATTTTCTTCACTCGCCTTTCCCCTCTCACTCCCATGCACTCTCTGGCTCTTGGGGTCGTTGCGGGGTGGGGCGCTGGGGGGGGGGGGCGCGGATTTTCGGCGCCGCAGGGCCGGTGCGTGACCGGCGGCGCGATAGCATCGCCCTCTGCGGCGGCGCCTGCTTATCGATAAGCGCTACGGGGAACTGTGCGCGCGGGCGCTTCGCCGAACGCCCCCTCCCCCTCCTTCTCCCGCCCAGGCCTCCGCCCCCCGCGGCGCTGCCGCCGCCACCTGGCGCCCGCCCGCAGCCTGCCTTCGCCTCCGCCTCCGCCCGGGCGCTCTCTCGATCGCACGCTCAGCCGGTTGTACTCCTCTCCTGTCCACGCGCACTCGCCGTTCTCCTTACGAGCTTTTCGAGCTTTTTGATAGTAAAGCCGAAGTAAATATGTAATAGGAAGCATGTAGACAAAATTGTGAATATATATAACATGTAAGTCATCTGCCAACGTGATAGCCAAAGCGTAACCGCTTCTGTTATTAAAGAGTTGCTAATCTAACTCATCGCCACAGAATTCAATGTTTGATGTTCAGACACTCAGTTAACAATAAAAATGTTTCCTTTTACCTAGGTGATTTGCCATATATTAGTAGCAAATGAAAGCGTAAACAACTATTAATTGCAATCGCATTTTGTATTTGCCTCCTTTATATTACTTACACTGATTTATTGATTAGTCATTCTATCAATCAACAGGGTTTTATTTTGAGTATGAAATTCGTAATGTGATCAGATGAATTAGATGATGAAGTATACATATCGAAACATATCGAAAAAAAATTAATTATCTCGGATAGTACAGATACACACGAATTCTAATCACATTTTATGATCACTTATTTCACTCCCATTCACAAAAACGGAATACAGAAAGCTGACCACCCAACTAACAATTTAGTACACGCCCTCCTGCTCATCAGCCAGTGTCTTTCATCTGCACCTACTAAAATGTCCAAACACCAGCAATGATACTCCATTGAGCGTTTTGTAACGATGTTCCTACTGGTTCTCTAAATGTCCATCTAACAGATACAAGCCACCTGAAATGTTCCAGTGCCAGCCTTTCTCCTGACAGAAAGTTCATCATTTTCAAACCTCTCTCCCTGCCTCTTCTCTCTCTCTCCCTCCCTCTCTCTCTCTCTCTCTCTCTCTCTCTCTCTCTCTCTCTCTATCTCTCTCGCTCGCTCGCTCGCTCGCTCGCTCGCTCGTTCGTTCGCTTGCTCGCTCGTTTGCTAGCACGGTCGCTCGTTTCCTCTCTTTTGCGCTGTTCTCCTATCGACTTCTCTACACCTTCTACTTTTCTTCTTTACATTCTTACCCTTATTATAACAGTTCATTAGCCTTCAAAAGGGTTCTGACTTCATCTCTCAACTAAAGCGTCTCTCCCATCTCTTTCTGCCCCTGACACCTATAATCGAAGAACGTGGCAAGCGCTATTGTAAATGTAGTTGCCCTCAATCACCTGTCGGCAATTTGTACATTCTTTCTAACTCATTTGTCCAGCACCGAACCCCGCGACTACTATCCTAATTAACACGTCGCTGTGTGCTCGCGGTCATCTCCACCTCTAACCCCCCCCCCCCCCAATCGCGCTTATCAAACAGCAAACCGCCGTGTTGCGTCCTCCAGCGCTCTTCCGCTCCCGTTCACGCTGCCCCCCCCCCCCCGCGGCCGTTATCGCGACGGGCCACCTCCCCCGCCAATTGCCCAAAACGCCCGTTGGACCGCTTTCTCTTTCCCTCCCTTCGCGACTTCCCCTCGGCGCCGCCGCCGCCGCCGCCGCCGCCGCCACCACCGTCGGCGGTCGACGCCCCCTGGCGGCGGCGGGGGGCGGACCCGTTCGTATCTCGCGGGCGGGGCAGGCCCCCGGCCCGGGCCGGCCGCCGCTTACCGCTCGCGCGTTGGCAGTAACGAGCCGTAATGCAGGCTATCAGGCCCAGGCGACGACGCGCTCGCACGGGCCTTGGCCCGCCTCGGCGCAGCGCTTCGCCGAAATTCGTTCCCGGGGCACCCAATGCCACGTGAAATGAGGAAGGGCTGCCAACTACGTGTCTGTATGCCCTTTACCATTAAACATGTTTATTTACCTAGAAACTTTATTTTACTATTAAATAAATAAAATGTTCTACAAGGAAAATGAAATTACAACTTGAATGATATAATTAATAAATATTACAATTCATTTTCTGTTTATATTTACAGATGGCTTTGAGAAACTTGTCCAAAATTCCCCCAAACTGTCACATGAGAAAACCGGGATAGAACATACCTTAATGTTTTCTTACTTAAGACTAGGGGACCCTTCCAAAATTTTTAAAGAGGGGATGAATGCCCACCTGGCGCCGCTTCTGCGCACTTCTATGCAATGCAGCATACAGAATGTTTAACCTTCCAATTTGTTAAAACTAAAAGAAAAGAAAAATGTGGACTTTAATGGATGAAAGTGTTCAGTTTTTTAGCATCTAATAAATTGTTAAAATTAACCAGTCCCTTGACATTTTTATTTCATAATTGCAGCTATTTCTTTGAACCTGAGAGAATACAACCTCAGAGAAGGCGCTGTTTACAGCTCAGAAGATATGAGTGTGAGAACACAGAAATTGTTTGTTGTTTTCCTGCTTCCGTGAGAGAATTAAATTGATTGACTTTTAACCAGAAAAAAAACTCAATTGTTCTTTGATTGTTACTACTCGGGTTCGTTAAACTATTTTCTTCCAACCTCCATTTATTTTCTTTATACCTGAGAACCAACATTCCAAAGGAAAACAACACAACGCGAATCTCAGTGAGATAATGAAGTCGTTACTCACAGGACTGTTTCAATGACCAGAAGTTCTCATAGCTCTATCTTTCCCTGACTGCCTTGGAAACAAGTAGTAGCTTCGTCCAGTTCTTCGGCAACCGTACCCCCTGCCGGGCAGTGCTGCGCACTGGCGGTAACAACCGGTAGCGTCGGTTATCAGGGTCGGGGCACCGGGCGGCAGGTTGACCGCAACTTTCGACCTCACCGCCGCAGAGCGAGTGCAAACAGCTACAATTCATGGAGTGTGAGTGCGCCGGTCGTGTGGAGATAGCTCTCTGCGTGGGCTTTGCCCCCCCCCCCCCCGCCACTTCCCTGAAGGAGCTTAGCACCGCCCCGTCCCTGTCAACGCCAGCGCCGCGTCGCGTCGCCCTCCGCCACTGCGATGCTGCAAACTCTTGTCCGGGAGTTTGTGTCACCCAACGCCCTCCTCCCCCCCCCACACACACACACAACGTGGAAACATGGGATAAATTAGATGAACACTATTCTCAAAGACAAAGTAATGATTCAAAAGGTCATGACAAAAAACTAGAGACAAAAATGCAGGAGGATCGAGCAAGTTACAAGAATTTCGTTGACCACTGTAGCATAAAATAAGTTATTCTATTATTGCAAAGCATGGGAATCCGGAAGTAAATGATTTACTTAAGTCAGTTCAGCGTTCTTGAATGGAAATGTATTTTTTTCTACTTTGGAAAAAAGTGTCCTCTAAATATTTCGCTGAGAGCAATTACCCGCTCAGCTCCTCACCGCCCGCACCACCAGCCCTTTACCTCCATCATCCCTTCATCCTCTCACACACCTCATCCCTTCTCCCTCCACGCTCCCCTCCCCCACTCATCAGCACCTTTCACCGCCTCCGGCGCCGGGGGCGGCACGGCGGCGGCCGGGCATCGCGGCGCCGCTCGGCGCGAGCCCTGAGTCGCCGCTGCACCCGCGGGCCGTATCGAGCGCGAAAGCTGGTTATCAGAGCGCCGGGAGGGCGGAGGCGGGGGCGGGGCTGGTCGGGGAGGGATGGGGTCATGGCGGGAGCAGACTAAAGGCGGTGTTGGATGCGAGGGATTCTGTCTTGGCGGGGCGGGTTACCTCCGGAGCGGGGCGGGGATGGGGCGGAGGTGGGATTGGATAGAGAGGGTGGGTGAGGGCAGAGAGCGATGGGTGTAGGGCAGGGGGGGTTGGACGGGATGTTGGCTTGGTGGCGGGGCGGGGAAGGGGCGGAGGTGGGATTGGATGGAGAGGGTGGGTGAGTGGCGGGGAGCGATGGGTGTAGGGCGAGGGTGGGGATGGTCGGGGAGGGATGCTGGCTTGGCGGGGCGGGTTAGCACCGGAGCGGGACGGGGAAGGTGCGGAGGTGGGATGGGATGGAGAGGGTGGGTGAGTGGCGGGGAGCGATGGGTGTAGGGCGAGGGTGGGGATGGTCGGGGAGGGATGCTGGCTTGGCGGGGCGGGTTAGCACCGGAGCGGGACGGGGAAGGTGCGGAGGTGGGATGGGATGGAGAGGGTGGGTGAGTGGCGGGGAGCGATGGGTGTAGGGCGAGGGTGGGGATGGTCGGGGAGGGATGCTGGCTTGGTGGGGCGGGTTAGCACCGGAGCGGGACGGGGAAGGGGCGGAGGTGGGATTGGATGGAGGGGGCGGGTGAGTGGCGGGGAGCGATGAGTGTAGGGCGGGGCGGGGTTGGCCGGGGAGGGATGTTGGCTTGGCGGGGCAGTTTAGCTCCGGAGCGGGACGGGCAAGGCGTGGAAGATGGGTTTTATAGTCGGGGAGGACGAGTGAGAGGCGGGGAGGGATGGGTGTAGGGCGGGAGAGGGGTTGGACGCGAGGGATGCTCGCTGGGCGGGGCGGGTTAACTCCTGAGCGCGACGGGGAAGGAGCGGAGGTGGGATTGGATAGAGAGGGCGGGTGAGTGACGGGGAGCGATGAGTGTAGGGCGGGAGAGGAGTTGGCCGGGGAGGGATGTTGGCTTGGCGGAGCCGGAAGGGACGGTCGTGGAGTTGGAGGGTTGCAGAGCGGGGCGGAGTGGGCGGGGGCGGGAGGGTGCGCTGGACGCTAAATTGTGGGCGTATGTAACCGGAATGTTCTGCGCTGGACGAGATAGCAGCCACTAGTCGGCTTTTCCACTTCGTTGAGTGTGAGTTCCGGATTTAGGTATTCCAGCGCTCAGCGCATCGCCTCCGCTTTGCTGACTGCCCTGCTTGTGCCGGCGAAGAGGTCAATGTCCTGTTGGTGAGGAAGAAATCGAGACGTGCAATTTGTCGACAGTTTCGTAGTCAAAATGATTTAATGATCAAATGATTAAATAAAGGCGATATAAATTTCTCGTCAGAAAATTTGTTGCCTCAGAAAATCTCAGGAAATCATTAAATTATTCAATTTCATCACATTTCTTCGTCAATTTTCCTCCAATTTTACAATTATTACAACATTTCAGCAGGAGATCTTTTGAACTTAAATAATAACCTAAACCTTATTCTTCTTTTTCATTAATCAATAGATTATGAATTCTATATTTATTAAACTATATTTATTCAACAGAAAAGCTAAAAGTTTAACTACAGGATGATGTACCTCCAAAGTGTTAGTGAGAGGAAACCTACATTGTTGACACGCATGACTACGAAACATTGAGTTGTATTGAATGACTGAATATTTTCGTAATATTGTTCAGTAATATGCCGAATAAGGTATAGTGTGTCAATTTTTACACGGAAACTGGCAACTGGCAAAAAGAAAAATATTCCTCTCGCGTTGGCGTCATTCGTAACCGCTTCCCTTCTTCCAGAAGCCCCCCCCCCCCCCCCCCCCCATGCATATTTATTTCATGGAAATGCAGTAATTCAGACTTCTTCGGAAATGTCCGCTACTGAACAGACAGCTGTCAGCCACCGTTGCGGAACTTCCTGATAAGAAGTGTAAGACGGGGAACGAAAGACGCGTTCACAGGTCATCACGAGCAAAGACAATGCAAATACTCCCACCCGCGAATGACTGGGAAGGAAGAGCCATAATAAAGGAAAAACGAGATGCTTTATGATGATGTAGTTGACAGGTTGAAAGTCAGAATTATTCTCTTTATGATCAGAGAGAAGCAAGTACAAATTAACATGACGGATGTGAATTGACCTTGAACTCACTGTACACAGTGTTAAAAAATATGATTAAAAATGCAATGGTTATTAAACAATTAACTTGCTCCTTGTTGTGCTGAAATGATTAGCTTCTGACATTCTACGGTAACTTTGTAGAACGATTAGCGTAACACCAATCAGTTTCTTACTTCTCTATGCCCTTTACTATTCGACACCTTCAGAAATATTTACGAAGTTGGAGTAGGAAAAGAATGCATCAAAGAGAGTAGTGACCCACAGAAACGAATCTTCAATATAGAAATAGAAAAGGTCACAGATAAAGCCACCGTGTATTGTGGCGAACATTGTGTAACATTTATCTGAGAGAATGAGCAATCAAGAATAAGTACTGTATGAACACTATTACAGTGTATCCCTAATTCAAAATGGGAACTACGATCAATTTATCTTTGAAGAAGTTCGTGATCGCCCGAAATGCAGTTATAAACGCAGAAGAGAATGTAAATTACACGAGTACACGTACATAATAAAATGGCGGACTTTGTACGTATTGAGAACAGTGGCAGTTTCTCAGGGGAGGGAAGGGAGGAATGTCCTCACATTTTGTCTTTTTTGGATGTAATTACCGAATAACATATTTGCTTTGATGTACGAGGGAAAATGTGTATTTTATTACTTCATAATTAACAGGAATCTGAGTTTGATCGAGTTTAAACAGCGCTCGCTTTATAAGCGACGCGTAAACTCCATATCGCGTTCCGGAGGAATTCTCAGCGTTTCCTCGCACATTTTCTGGAGCCGTCATTTCGCTAAATGCGGAAGGCGGGAGGGAGAGAGTGGAGAGAGAGAGCGGAGAGAGTGGAGACAGAGTGGAGACAGAGTGGAGAGAGTGGAGACAGTGGGGAGAGAGAGTGGAGACAGAGTGGAGAGAGAGAGTGAAGAGAGAGAGAGAGAGGTATTACGATGACAGGACTATTATATCAAATCTATTACTCATTTTTCGATGCAAAATTGTTTCTAGTATATGGGAACGAACATTTCTGGTTATTTCATTTTGTCAACAACGCTCGTCGCTATCTGTTATTCACAATTCAACTAATGTTAGTACAGGAGTGGGGGTAAGTATTCCGAGGCTCAAGAAAACGGTGCGCACATAATAGTAATCGTCCAGATGACAGAGCACTGCTACGGCCAAAGGATTTTTAATGCAGCTTTGCCGCCTGAGGGGAAGAGTTCGTCCCTAAAGTGCTATCTCTTAACGGCTATTTGATTTCTAACAACCCTGGGCTGAACGTCTGCCGGGCGCCCACCTCGCGCTTGAGTCATGTGAAAGGGCCAAAATGTAGACGGTGTAATCTCATTTCAAACAGTGGCACCACCATGGACTGGTGGGAACTCGCATGAGAGGGAAAATCGAATCGATACGTCTATCACTCCCTTTTTCAATACCAAGATAACGAGTAGTGTGATTAGTATACTCATAAACGCTTTAGCATTTTAATAGGTAGAAATGGGCCTAGTGAAAATATTTTTCATGTGCTTCCTTCACAACTCGATACGTGTGCTGATTGCTGTGCTAAATTGTTTGAGTTTGTTTTCCATAACTGTTTTAATCCTGTAAAAAGCAGGAAAACTGATTTTTGTGGACAGTTTGATAGCTGCTGTACTGAAAAGTCGTCCAACTACGACACTCGGGTCTTTGAGGCCCCACCAGCAAGACAAAGAAACCGTAGTTTTTCAAGGCATGGAAAAATAAATCATCTTAACAGGATGCGAACAACAATTTGTTCTTGCGGTTTTCCAAGCTTTTTATTTTCAAATTTGAAAGATGTCCGGTCGTCCCTGGTTTCATGATATTAAAAATCCAGGCCGCGGAACTCGGGGGTTCGAAAATCAGGCAACACCTCGATTGTTCGCTAAAATTAACATTTTTGTTAAAAATTATTATCGAAGTGATCTACTTGGTTTAAGCGAAACAGCTAGTGATTCTCATGTCATTGTATCTTTATTTAAATGTCACTATTAATGTGCTGCACGTTTCCTAGTAGTATTTGCCTTAGACTTCTTTCTTTCTCTTAAGAAATTCGCACTGATTGAGGATTGTTAAGTGAATGAATTCAATTTGTAACTCGGTTCACATATATCATCACAATTTTCTGAAATTATTTATTTTCTTTTGAGATTAAAAAGATATGTAATCGCCCTATGCCCAAACGATTATTTCCAGATGTATAAAACATGCTATAACGTATTCTTTCGCTTTAATTTTATCTATGGGTGTGCCCTGTCCGAAGAGCACTGGAGGGCAACGTATGGGCTGCGCGACGCGTCCGCCAACCGCAGGACGAGCGGCGCCGAGCGGCGGCCGCAGCGAGCACCTGTGCGCAGCCACTGACCGGTCCTACCCCAAGGCCAGCGGCGCGCGCTACGCCTCTCTCCGCCCTGGAAGCCGCTCACCAGCGCTGCCTCCCAACAGAACGCGACTTCGCCCATCAATGAAGCCATCTGCATCTCTGGCAACCTCAGAGCCATTGACAGGCTCGCAACGACTCGTTCAGGAGTACTTTTCCCTCATCTCCACGTCTTCGGTCAGTGTCACATGGAAGAGAACAATGTTGAATACAATTTTATTTTCTTAACAATATTAGCGCAGAAATTCATTAAATGCATCTTCTGAGTTTGTAGTCATTTGATTGACCTATGACGAAAAAGCTGGATTTTTTTCTCCAGAGGTATTAATGTGGCGATCTCCTTGTTTTGACATGGTTTCACGTCGTAGCTACCATGATCATCTTCGTGCGTGGTGCTTTTCTTCAATTCACGGCTTTTTTTATAAGTATCTCAACCCTCAAACTCCTCATCACTAGTACATTATTCCGTCACTTGTCAATTTCTTCCCCCTTGCCTGTACGGCGATCCTCGCCAATCCTGTAATGTTTTCTTCATCGACATGTTAAATGCATGTATTTTCCCCTTCCTTTTCCGACACAAGATACCACTTACTACCCTCGTACACATAATTTCTCTGTCGCTTTCCCCGACCCTATCCTATATTTATCAACACCACGACGAGGACATGAATTTTTTTTTTTTTTAAATTTATTTTATCGTTTGTTGAAATACAATGATCAGTTAACAGATAAAAACTTTTTCAATTGTTTGGTGGCTTAATCTAATTTCCTTAATCTAGGTTAAAATTGTACTTAATCTTAATCTAGGGAGAGGAAACAAAAAGCACCTCAGGAGAATTATTCAAGATTTGCAAATATCTGTAGGAAAGAATGAAGCGGGAATCTGTTCTTGATTCTGGTTTTGTGATTGGGATCTTTGCCGAGTCTGTAGTGGGTTGATGCCTTTATGAATGATAAGTTTGTGTAGAAGTTGTTGGATAGGAATGCTATATGGTGATTTATTTCTTTTATGTTTAGGTCGTTGTGAAGTTGTTTGTTACTAATGAACCATGGTGCTCTTGTTATTGATCTTAGGTATTTGTTCTGAATCACTTGGAATTTGTTGAGGTTGGTTTTTGCGGCATTGGTCCAGATCGGGCATGCATATAATAATATTGGGCGGATGATTGATTTGTATAATGTTAGTGCATTTGTGAGTGAGAGGTGGTTGTATGAGTTTAGTAATGGTCTTAATTGGATGAGTTTGATTTTTGCCTGTTGTACTTTTATTTCAATGTGTTGTTTCCAGTTGAGTTTGGTATCTAAATTCAATCCGAGATATTTTATTGGTTTAGTAATTGGGGTCCAGTTTATAGGATTATTATTTATAAGTAGCGGGGGTGGATGTGCAAATGGTTTTAATGAGAAGATTTTAGCTGCTGATTTTGATGGATTTAATTTAATTTTCCAATTATTTGCCCAATTTGTTATAAGATTTAGGTGCTGTTGGAGCTGGAATTGGTGAGTTTGTAATGAGTTGCCGGAGATAAATAAAGCAGTGTCGTCGGCAAATTGGGCGGTATTTATTTGATGAGAAGTAGGGATGTCTGCAGTGTATAGGTTAAAGAGAGTTGGGGATAGCGGCGAACCTTGGGGGACCCCTGCGGTAATTGGTTTGGGGTTAGAACAGTGACCATCTATTGTTACTGAGAAGGTTCTGTTAGATAAAAAATTTTTGATTATTTGAATTAAATAATTTGGCGTACCGATTTTGACTAATTTGAAGTATAGGGCTGGATGCCATATTCTGTCGAATGCTTGTGACACATCTAGAAATACAGTGGTGGTGTGGAATCCCTTTTGGAAAGCAGAGTGGATATGTTCAGTTAGTCTCAATAGCTGGTGCGTCGTTGAGTGTTGAGAGATGAAGCCGAATTGATGAGGTGGAATTGAGTTGGTTTTATTTATATGTTTGTTTAGTCTGGTGAGAATTAATTTTTCTAAAATTTTTGACATGGTGGGTAAAAGACTGATTGGTCTGTAATTTTCTGCATGTGAATGGTTTTTATTTGGTTTTGCTATTGGATGTATTATTGAATGTTTCCATGATTGGGGATAATAACCTGTTCTTAGTATGGAGTTGTATATATTGTTTAAAAATGCGATGGCATTGTTTGGTAATCTTTTGAGAATGATAGTATTAATTCGGTCGTGACCTGGGGATTTTTTATTAGGCATTTTTTTGATTATTTGTTTAACTTCATAGGGAGAGATGAATTTAATTTTGTGAGGAACGTTGTATAGAGGAGCGTTTGAAAATGTTAATATTTCATCATGCTTGGAATTTTTTATGGAGTCATTAGGAGTGAATGTGCTAGCAAAATGGGCTGCTAAAATCTCTGCTTTCTCCATAGGCGAGTATTTTTTCCCATTTTCCGTTGAAAGTGGGGGAATGCTGTTCCTTTTCTTTAAAATTTTCTTTGTGAGTTGCCAAAGAGAATTAGTTTTGGTATTTAGTCCCTTGATAAATTGATTATATTTTTCTTGGTTGTGTTTACTGATTGCCTTTTTGCAGATTTTTGTTAGGTGATTTAATTCTTTTTTCAGTTCTGGGATTTTTAGGGTGTTCCATAGCCTTCTGGTTTTGTTTTTAATTTTTATTAGTTCAGTAATACTGGGAGGCAATGGTTTTTTAAGATTTCTTCTGGTGTCTAGTGTTTTATAATGAAAGTCATTGATTGTTTTGATTATTATGCTATTTAATTTAGTGATTGCTTGATTAATTTCAGTTGGACAGTTGAGGATTTGAAATTTTGGTATTAATTTTTCAACAGAATTTTTGAAATAATTCCAATTTATATTGTAAGTATTCAGTGTGGGTGGAGGGGGGGATGGAGATTTTATTAATTTAGTTGTTATAATAACAGGAATGTGGTCTGAGTCTAATTCATGATGAGCTGTGGAATATAATGGGTCTTTGAGATTTGTTATTGCTATATCTAATATATCTGGGTTTTTATTGGGATCATATGGGAAATGGGTTGGTTCTGTGGGCGTAAGTATTTTAAGCTGCATTGTGTTTTGTATTCTATTTAAATATTCACCGGCAGTGTTTGTGGTCCGACATCCCCAGGCAGAATGCTTTGAGTTTAGATCTCCTACTATGATGAAAGAGTTGGGCAATTGTAGTAATTTATTGATAGAGGTAGTTTTTATATTTATGTTAGGTGGTTTATACGTCGTGACTACAGTTAGTGTTTGATTGTTGTTATATGTTACATTTATCCCGATTTTTTCAATGCCTGGAGTGCGTGGCAAGGTTATTTGGTGGTGTTGAATACTAAACTTTATCAATATTAAGACACCACCTCCATAGTTTTCGTTTCTGTCGGCTCTAATAATTTTGAATCCTGGTATGGTGAATGCTTTGCTTGGGTTTAAATGCGTCTCTGTGATACATGCGATGTCTATCTTTTTTGCCTGTAGGAAATGTTCTAGTTCGGTTTTTTTGCTTATTATGCCATTAGCATTCCAATTAAGAATGGTTAATGCTTTATGATGTGAATCTGCCATAGCTGTTACTAAATGTGGAGGTGATGGAGTTCTGAATACTTTGTATTATTGTTGGAATTAGCGAGTTGATGAGGTTAACTATGTGATTGGTGATAAATTGTGTGATGTTGGTTATGAAGGAGTTATTGTTGTCGTGTTGGTTAAATTGATTGTTTGTTTGTTGATTGTGATATTGTTGGTGAACATTATTTGCATTTATTGGTTGATAGCGATTATTAATTCTTTGCGAGAAATTAGGAATATTGTTAGTTGTAGGCAAGAATGGAAAGTTCGTTGTGTCATGATTGGGTGGTGGCGTGCGCGGTTGTCGAGATCTGGGACTGGAATTTACATTTTTGCTGTTAGTTTCCACAATGTTCTTATAATATGGACATTCATTAGACCTGAGGTCAGCCCTGTGTTTCCCCATGCAATTCTTACAAGTAGGAGTTGATTTTTTTGATGGACAGTTTGCTGAAAGGTGGTTTTTTGCACAGAACACACACGAAACTTCGTAGTTACAATTATTTCTACTGTGTCCATAGTCTAGGCAACGGTAGCATTGAATTGGACCTACAGTTTTCCTTCTTCTTTCCGGCTTAACTACGGAGTTGCAAATGTATTTTAATTCCAGAACACTTTCGATTTTTTCGGTGCCGTTGAATTCTACAGCGACTACTGGGATCGGGATATTGTTCTTGTTTAGTCTCGTGACCTTTGTAACTGATGGAAATTGAGATGCGATGTCTTCAAAAATTTCGTTTTCCGGAATTGTGGGATGAATGTTCTTTATCACAATTGAATATTTCTTTACACTGGGGTCTGAGTAGGTATGGAATTGTTTATTAGAATTGATAAAGTATTTAACTGCAGTTCTGAAGTCGGATATAGTCGTGAATTGTATTTTGATTTTATTGTTCTTGAGTTGGGTGGTAAAGTTTTCGGTTAACTTAGATTTGATTTCCTTTATAAGTTCAGTATGATTGTTAATTCCTGTTAAATAGATAGGGGGGATTTTTTTAACTTCTACTGGTACTTCAGGTAACTCTTCGTTTAAAAAACTGAATCTATTTGACACATCTACGTTATAGTGTTTTTGCAAGTTGTTATCGGGGTTCAGTTCTGAGGAAAGTTCTGTCGAGGTCATGCGTTTGGCGTCTCTGTCACTGGCGTCGCCTCTGTCCTCGCGGATTCGCTTGCCTTGCATTACCTTGTTTTGTTGCGTCACTGAATGGGTTGATCCGGTTATTTGTTGCTGTGATGCTACTTGCCGAGATTCGACAGGCGCCGACGATGATCCAGTCACATGAGAACTGTTGAGAGAATGTTGTTGAGGCTGGGACGTATTGTCCTCGATGTACTCCATGCTGCTGCCCGTAAAGTTCAGGCTGCTTTCTGCGACCGCCATGTTGGTTGAATATTCTGGGTTGTAAATTGATTCTAGGGCTTGAGAAACTAAATGCCCTGTGCTGAGAAGATCATTTTTTGACATCAGTATCGTGCACTAACACTAAACACGCACTTCCGTCAACTTAATACTGATTCGTACAAACACTGAAATAAATGTTTCACCACTGTTCTGCGGAACGTTCGGAGCGATGTTGCTCGGTCGAGAGCGCAGAGCGAAGTGTGACGACATGAATATTCAACTTTAAAAACAGATATTGATAAGAATATAAATTGGCAATATTTAAGTTCTGTGCTATTTAATAGGTCCGAAAATGATTGTTTACTTCAAATTAAACTTTAAGGTTTTATAAGGGGTGTAGTAGTGTATTTGTGTGTGTAGGTGTGTATTTTGTAGGGATGTTGTAACATTACGCCTATTATCTAAAAAGTAAAAGCTATGCAGAAAGTGTTTCAATACAAAATCGCACTGTTGTCGACCTTTTCCCTTGGATTCGCCAATGCTACCATGGGCAACGTCACGTTCCGGGCCTTTTGACACTCAGTGCCTCCTTTCTCCGTTAGTTGGTGAAAGGAGCGTAGCGAAATTTGCCTGGTAAGACGGAAGAGCAGGCCTCATGGTCTGAGTCTCGCCACGTAAAATAAGGCATTAGTTCAATTCAATTCAATTCAATTCAATTCAATTCAATTCAATTCAATTCAGTGCCCACCCGTCCCCAGAGCCGCGCTTTTTCCTGCGCGGTCGCTTCCGGGATGGTGATGCGACATCAATTACAAACGTAGATGATCAAAATTAAAACATCGGTTTTAAGAAAACGACCAAAAAAATGAAAATACTTTTAAAACAGTTTACGGGGTCGGCAACGCTACATTCAGCTAGTTATTCCGTATTTTAACTTTTACAAAATTGTGATGTGGGAATTTTCATTCACAAATAAATCGTCGATCATAAAACATCGAAGTTAGAAAAAGATCAACTTTATTATATCGATGTTTAAAAGTTCGAGGTTTCTGTGAATATATTTCTATAAAAGCATCGGTGCTTTGCAAACATCGACGTCCATAGTCCGCCCCGCGCTGTCGACGCCCTTCCTCCGCGCGGCCGTTGCGTAAGCGTGTGACGTCACAGGCTCGCGAGCGGGCGGGCGGGCGGCGAGCGCGCGGGCGGGCGGCGAGCGCGCGGGTGGGCGGGCGAGCGCGCGGGCGGGGGTGGACGGGCGAGCGCGCGGGCGGGGGTGGGCGGGCGAGCGCGCGGGCGGGGGTGGGCGGGCGAGCGCGCGGGCGGGGCGGGCGAGCGCGCGGGCGGGGGTGGGCGGGCGAGCGCGCGGGCGGGGGTGGGCGGGCGAGCGCGCGGGCGGGCGGGCGAGCGCGCGGGCGGGCGGGCGAGCGCGCGGGCGGGCGGGCGAGCGCGCGGGCGGGCGGGCGGGCGGGCGGGCGGGCGGGCGGGCGAGCGCGCGGGCGGGCGGGCGGGCGGGCGGGCGGGACGAACGAACGAGCGGGTGGGTGGGTGGGTGGGCGGGCGAGCGAGCGAGCGAGCGAGCGGGCGAGCTTACGAGCGAGCGAGCGAGCGAGCGGGCGGGCGGGCGGGCGGGCGGGCGGGCGGGCGGGCGGGCGGGCGGGCGGGCGGGCGGGCGGGCGGGCGAGCGAGCGAGCGAGCGGGCGGGTGGGTGGGCGGTCGCGGAGGCTCAGCAGCCGGGGGGAGGCGGCGCCGCCGACGGTCGGATGCCACATCTGGCCCGCAGCTTCCCCGCGTCCTCGCGCGCGACCCTGCCCGTGACCCGCCCGCCGCAGAACGTCGCCCCTGAAGCGCTTTTTCACTCCTCCGCGCGATTGACACGGAAAATCAGGCGCCGTTGGGGCGTCATAAGGAAAGTAGACACGGCAGCGTTCGGCCTGCGGCCAGTCCTCGTAAAGGCGCGGTTGTTCTTGAAGTTGGAAGATAGAGGAGGACATGTGCGTTTTCATTGAGTTTTTCTGTTATACAGCACGTTTGGAAATACGCGTGCGTCGTTTCAAAAATCAGGTAATCAATAATGCTTAATTGGAGTACCTAAACTCAGAAAAGTTCTGTTTGTAAGAGTGAATTATGCTAGTATTGAAGACGTAAATCTTGAAAATACATAATTTGGAGAATCAATTATCTTTTAAAGTACTGTAAAAATATAACGAGAACATGTTTTGGGAAATAAGTGTCTTCGGTTCAAGAACTAATTGAGAAGAATTAAACCTCCAATCACTGTTCTGTCCTACATATTGCTGAACAAAGGTACTTTATTTCCTAACTGTGTTGCCTGGAGCTAATTTTCAGATTACAAACTTGATTTAGACAGGTAAAGGTGTTTAACTAGGAACTACGGAATTCACATTTTAAAAACAATGACATTAAAATATTTTATGACCTACAACAATACCTACAAACATTACAACTAAATATTGTAATTATCAACGTTCCAACATAATGAACATCATCTTAATCTTGGCTATTCTCTCATTTAAGACCTCAACATAGAAGAACTAACGAACTAGCTAGTTAGGGCTCATAGAATCTCTCTTATTGTATCAATTCCCAATATGTGCTCTTGCAAAGAGAGGTATCCGAATTTGATCCTTATTACGAAAACCGTGTGTTTTATTACGTAGACTACAGGACCCCCAAGGGAAATTTTCATAGGGGCATGCTCCCTGCTCCCCGTGCACACGCCTAGTAAATTTCAAGCTAAAAATACAAATAATAAGAATCGAACGAGTTACCCCGTTACAATAAAGCCTGTAGAAATTTCGGGAGGGGACCGATCCGTCCTTCCCTCGTGGTCCCTCCCGGTCGCAAGCTGTTGCCTGCCCCTCCCCCCAGAGGAGAAGCGGCTCGGCGCCGCCGCCGGGAAAATTCGGGGAAATTCGATCCGAGGACCTGGCGGCGGCGGTGGCGACCAGCGAGGGGCGGAAGCGCGCCCGAGGAGTCGCCCCTCCTTGCCCGCCCCGCCCGGGCGGAAGCGCCCCCTGCGGGCCCTGGCCAACACTTCAACACAGGTCCCGGAGCTACGTTATGCAGTAGAAAACCCCTGTATTCCCAACTAATGGGGGGTGCGGTATGTTCACATTCGGGAATGTTCGGATTATCCGAAAAACTGTGCCAAACATATTCCACTACGTCTGTATGATTACCAGACAAAGCAATGTAGCGTGGGATGTGAGAAAATGACGTCGTAGCCTAGCGATCGCAACGTCATATCGCATCATCAAACAGTCAGTTCCTTACGGCTAAAGAAGTTTACCGATTTTGCCGATTACCTATAAGTGAAAATTACTGCTATATTAACATGTGATGTACATCGTAGTTACCAGAGCAATAAACGTTTCATTTTGACAACTTGTGATTCAATAATTCGTTGTTCAGTTCTCTAGTAATTATAAAATTCTTTCTTTACACTACAAATAAGCATTTTATTTATTTTGTTTACTTTTCCTCCATCCGGATTATTGTTCGGATTATCTCAAATTTCGGATTTGCATGATTCGGATTAGCGAAGTTGTTCTGTATACTCTTTCACTTTGACCCACTGTCGCATTTCAACGCAAGTGTATATTTCGAAAGAAGCCCTATATTTCCGCAAATTGCTGATTATTCTGTCAATTGTGTTCGAAAACGGTATCGTAACTCCTATTTATTTACTATATTAATTTTATAAAATTTATTTTTAACTTTGTAACCTGCGATTTTATGTTCTTGATTCAATCTGAAATGTATTGATATTTAATATGAGAACCACGATTTTTTCGTTATGACGTGTGTTCGAGTCCATCTTGAAAATTAGTAATATTAATAATAATTTGTTAACTCACGTGACTTGAACTCTCACTGATCTAAGAAGAAGATTCCTCTACAAATGTGAAAGAATGAGGAGGAAGAAACTATCTTTTTATAGTAAGACAGTGACTGCTATTATACGCGCACGTCTTCTTGACCTCTGGAGGAGCTACCCCACTCCTTTACTAACATTACTTGAATTGAGAATAAATAACAGCAAGGACATTTTTGACATATTCTGATATCCAGAAACACTCAGAGTAATCACTAACTCAGGTCTGAAGAAAATGGGCTTCATTTGTCATCCTAAGATTTTCAATGATGTTTGCTTCCTCATTTTTGTAGCTAACAGTTTTTCACAAAATTGTAGGCGCTATACATAATTATTAGGTTTGCGTTCTCGAACGATCTGAAGCTTATAAGAATGAAATTGAAGGTCGTGATGTATTCTTTGCACGCCACGACGTCCGAGCCTTAAGGACGACGCAAGTTTTCGCACCGAATTTAAGGACTCCTCATCACTGCAGCTTGCACATCATCAATATTTTCTCGGCTACGTGGAGACAATACACGCCCAAAAGAATTTTTTTCAAAACTGATCCTGTCTCTTTTATGTTAAACACTCATGTTTTGATTGCTTGGAAAGAACGAAATTCCAACACTACTGAGCGGAATCTCATAGTTGTTCCGAAACTCTCTTTGTGCATTTGTCACACTGTCACCATGTCGGTAATACGCTGTCACAGCGACCGCACGCTTCACACCGCTCCACTCCTCCATTGCAACTAAATGGCCGTTATTCGTACTATTCCACAGTGTGACGTCATCTCCCCACTTATTGTACGTCCACTGGACTGCCATCATCAACTTCAAATTTTCCGTTTTTCTGCGCCATTTTGTACTACTCTTCGGAATTTCATTGAACAGTATGTATCAGTAACAGTAAGGTTCAAATGCATCAACAGCGCGTAAAAACCTATGAGAAATAAGAAAAAAAGTTATTAATATATTAACTGAGTTGACATATTTCGTTGGATATAGAAGTATTTTAGCTCTCGTTTTCGATATTTTACTGCATAAACGGATAATATTTCGTAGATTATTTGTGCATATAGTAAATCCGGTCTGTACTAGTTCTCTGAACTGTGATCGGACACGCGCTCTGGAGGTTGTAAAGCGGTATTTTATCTTTTGTCCTCCTGCATATCGGGCCTTTTCATGAAGCAAAGCAAGTCAGGTTCTTGTTGAGAAGCGACCCAGCTTCGGCGACCGAATGGAAAAGCCAAGAGTGTTCTCGCTTTTACTCTGGCAAACAAGCCACTAACTATAAAATAAATATGTAAAATAGGTTTAGACTGACTGGACCAACAGAAAGGCAAACAAAACAAAGCTTCATCGCTTTCTGTTTTCGTTGAACCTGTCACACTAAACAAATTTACATGCTTAAACGTCGCTCTTCCCTATGATTTTGAATTATTTGCTTCTCGTCAGTGCAGAATATTAAGGTTGCAATTCAGAAGACAAGGACAGGTTTCAGTAAATTTCTGCAGCATATAGGTAAACGGTTCATTTTCTGTGTATTGCAAAAACTTCATCTGGCATAAAGAATTGTACATTCCATATGACAATGTTCGTAACGGAATTTATATTGTGTCATTGCAACACTACCAAAAATACAGTTCTGAACCACAAATGTTTGTTTTGGATTTTATTATTCAATATGAGGTCGTATAAAGTTTTCCATCGGCCGGTCCGGATGACCGAGATCGCTAAGGCTGTAGTGCCGTAGCGATCTCAGACAGAAGGGTCGCGGGTTCGAGTCCCGCCTCGGGCACGGTTGTGTTGTGTTCGTCCTTTCACCCACTATCATCATCATAGATGACGTTATAATCACCCTCATAGTTATCATAACGTTACTCGCAAAAGGGTCATTATCTAAATTTTATCTCACTCCATAGGTTTATTCTCCGACTTTGATTTATAATTGTTTACGTCATGTTGGCGTTTTAAAACCATCTTTTACCTTGAGAACTTCCTGACTCTCGTAGTAAATGAAACAATGGAGGGAACGAGTGTTATCGTACAGAGGTGTCGTCTGTAACTAGCTCCTGTAATCGAGTGGATGCGTTTTGATGCCCAAGATAAGAACAGGGTCCAGTTCAATTCGCTTGAATATTACTTTCGTACAATTTAAAAAGTTAATATGTAATATTATATCAATAAATATCTAAATCAACTCGCGATTTCGAATGGTAGGCATTCCATAACATGCAAATGCTTTTGAATAGGTGTTTGCATGAAAAATTAACTTTTCAGAGCAATTAGTATTTACTTCAACATATTTAAAGATATATTAATATCTCATCTCAGCGTTACAAGACAGAATGCCTTGTCATTTGGGCCCGAGCAGAATCTGCATTCCGATCTCAAACACGCACGCGACATCGTCCTCCAAGGAATGCGTTCCTGCAAGGAGACGTTGCAAAGGGCGCAGTTCGGCTCGTACTCCCGCGAGAGGCCTTCCAGCCCGTCGCCCACCACAAAAAAGTCTCACCGTGTTTCCAGCGAGCTACCGGAGCACACAATGGTTGCAGGGTCGAGGTCGTGTGTTGGCTCGGGCGCCGCGGAAGCGCACGCCGCGCGTCTTTTGTTTGTGCCCACGAGTTGTGTCGCATGTTTTTTAAACTGTTGAGAACTAACTTTCGTAGTTTTATTTTACGGACGGTTTCTTCTGGAGTGGAAAATCGTTTCCATAACAACGGTGCGGTGATTGTGATAAATGGTGAGGATATTCACTTGAGGGAGATGCGAAGTGAATTTTGTGGCCCTGTGTTTGCTCACTACAAAATTTATAGTAAAGAAAAGCGAAAGTGACATATTTTTAAAGTCCACAATGTGTCAGATTCTTTTGTTTTTTTATTCATATTTTTCCTTCTCATAAATATATTTATTTTAATGCTTTTTATTTGCACGATTTTTTCATTTGCAATGTTTAAAAACTAACATATCAAAAGCCTCAGCACTATTGATATATTTCTTCATTGGGGGTATGGAAGCCTCAGCACTATTGACATAATTTCTTCATATCCACGAACCCACTAACATTATTAACTTTGGAATTGTCGGTAATATCAAACATGATTTTGACACACATCACTGATTCTACGACGATTTTTAAACAATAAATTAGTGCAATAGCAGAACGTCCTTTGTCGTGTTATTTTTAATGGTTACGTAGTATTACAATACCACATGAACCCGCAAAAGTAATTCCAACCCACAAGAAAAATCACCCAGATGTGAATTGAACTCTGATGCCTTGGTTCCGCAAGCACTTCACGTATCCGCTACAATGGACGTTCTCAACGCATTAAAAAGTGATTACATTATTACACAATTACATGAACATAATTTTCCTATTTTAGAAAAAAGGAGATGTTTTAATGAAAATCGACCCTAAATATTTAATTTTGAAGAATAGATTTCATTAAGAAATAATCACAAGGAAGTCTTCCTTCATCTATAATTTCGAAGATTTGTAGTTGATTTGCGAAGATTTTAAACTTTTGCAATTTTTGAACATACACTTAATTCAATGAAACTCCGACCTAAACTAGTTTTATAAGTGCGCTTTTCTCTATTCATAAAATAAATAAGAAAATTGAAGTCATTTTTCGAGAAAATTCTGAAAATATCCTAGAGGCGTCATATAAAATACCTCCCCTCCCCACACACGAGCGCACAGACACGTGATATCAAAATATTTGTTTCAAATAACTGGGGAATCAGTCATATATCGATAAAGAAATTTCAAATTTGATGAAAATCCTGTGAAAGGTAAAGGCGCTAACTTTGTGCCCAGACAGGTGGACGCACGGAGGGCGTTGTGGCGGAAGTCCGATTTTCAGTATTAAGAACCCACAAATCGTGGATTCTGATGATACAAACTATTGCAGGAAGTAGTTTACAATGTACATGTAGGAGCAAGAATGAACCACTATTTTGGAACGAGTTTTTCTGTCGCAAAAACACCGTTTGTCGCTGCAGCATTACGTAACTTTATCTATACTACGTAAGTAGTATGCGAGAAAGTAAAATATTAAAGTTTTTTTCTGCTCGCAAATAGACCGACTTCGACCACGCGTGCATGCAATCTGCATTTACCTGGGCTCAGTAAGATTATCTCGGTGGCAGGTGCATGTAATTTGTCATGGGATCAGCATTTAGCTAGATCCGATCTTTAGCCTCCAGGGTTGTTAGCCCTGGGGTTATGGAAGATGAAATGATTATAATAGTGAAGGATGAAAGACGACACACACACACAGGCATACACAACACAACCGTGCCCGAGGAGGGACTCGAACCCACGAACTTCTGGACCGAGACTCCTCCGGCACTTAGCGATTTCGGCCATCTGATCGGCTAATAAAGTTATTATTATTATTATTATTATTATTATTGTTATTATTATTTATTATGTCTTTCTTGGGCGCATTCTTGAATCTTACAAGGCCGGCACGTTTGACTTTCTATCCAGGCAGACAGCAAACTTCCCAAGAGCAGACGGTATTCCGTCGGTTTCCGCAACCATGACATCCAAGGTAGATCCAAAGAATTAGTTAAATTATTTTCTTAACCTCCATGCATGGAAACTTGTGTTTCCGTTCATTGGGAAGTGTTAATGTATTGCGTTACACTTATGGTAAACTAACAATGTTCATGATGCTGTAAACAAAACACTGGGCAACTTGAAATTAACATGGCCGCAGTCGGGAATATTCTGAGACTAGAGTACACGTGACAGTTTCCGAGAATTCGAATTGAAACATAATTTATGCAACAGATTATTAAGTGTTTTTGGCATAGTCATTTCAAAACTCTAGAACTCTGCCCCTATTTTCGCCTCGTACGGAAACATGTCATTCGTTCGTCGAAGACGTCCTTTCTCTGCTAGTTACGTAACTAACTTACGTTACCCATTTCTCGAAATTACTTCTGTAACATATTGACGTATTTTTAAGTATAACATAATGATAGCTCTTGGTAATAATCTTGTAGATATCTGAATATTAGTCCTTAGAAAGAACGTTAGCGACAAATGAGTACTGAAAAAAATAGAAATTTGTTTTGGAACTGAGTGTATATGTAATGTGATGTTTGGTGCACAGATGACTCAAGTAGAAGCTAAGATTTGCCTCTTAGATCATACCTATTTATTAATATTGATTTTTCATTTCTCTATCAAGTGACATCTGTTCTCAACACAATACGTAAAGATAATATTATCAGCATGCTTTACCATTCGTGAGAAAATTGTAGACAAGATTTTGGGTTAAGGCTTTCTTGTACGATGTTATGCTTTTGTACTAAATTACGATTTTAATTTTATATCGTAAGAAAATAATTGAATGTACAGGACAGTATTAAATGAAAAAAATGGTTATGATTACCTCAAAACACTGATTCTGAGTATATATATATATATATATATATATATATATATATATATATATATATATATATTGTAACGTTTCTCCGTGGTGAATTAAAACCAACGAAATATTTACAACAAAGAAGGTTTATTCGGGAACAACTAAACACTAAAATCTACTGACACTAAAAACTACTTGGTCTATTTACAGATATATTACACTTAATTATTTACACTGTTACACACGACTCCGTTCTCTTGATTTATTTACACAGTTCACCTCTTACACACTATTTATTTAAACAGTTCTCTTCTTACACACTATTTATTTAAACAGTTCTCTTCTTACACACTATTTATTTAAACAGTTCTCTTCTTACACACTATTTATTTAAACAGTTCTCTTCTTCTACAGTATCAGTCAGTCCATGCACTGTCCACGGTCCACTACACTTGACCCTAATTCCCTGCACAGACCACAATTTCCCTGCGCAGACCACAATTCCTTGCGCAGACCACAATTCCCCTGTGCAGACCACAATTCCCCTGTGCAGACCACAATTCCTTGCGCAGACCACACTTCACTGCGCACACCAGGGTCCACTGCACTGCTGTTTACCGCGATGCCCACTTCACAGCTCAGCTTGCACTGCAGACTTCAAACTGCTGACTGCTGTTTCCCTACTGCACCACTGCTTACCGCGATGCACCCTTCACAGCTCAGCTTCCCCTGCAGACTTCAGACTGCTGACTGCTGTTCAACCACTGCACCACTCTTCACCGCAATGCACACTTCACAGCACAGCTTTCACTTGGACACACTGACGGACTGACGTCTTACTGCTCACGTCTGCTAACTCTGACTGACTTCTGTAACTCTCTTCTCACTCTCTTCTGTGACTGACTCGCGGCCGCCGGCAGAGGCGCATTTATACCTGCCCGGCTCATTCTCGGCGTTTCTCCGCGGCTCGCGGATTGTCCGGAACCGTCTAGTTCGGGGGAAGGGAAGGGCGGCGGCAGATGACGCAATCCACGCGCAGCGACTTCGGCAGGTGATGCAATATTCGTTACATTGCCCCCTCCTTAGATGCGATCCGTCCCGGATCGCGTTTAGTGAAATAATGCAGATATTGTTGGCGTAATTCAAGCAGAGTTTTCCCAAGATTCTGAAGGTGGCCTTGCGATGTGACTTTCTTTTTGTGATAACAAAATGCACATCTTTACTCACGTCGCGGAGAAGAAGGTCATTCCCAATATGCGGTCGCAGGTTCTCCAATTCTTCCATTCTCTTGTATTTTCTTCCGAATACAGCAGCAACACCTCTGGTCATATCCAGATCCTGGGCAACACAATGCGCTAATGAATATTTCTGGAGTACCGTAAACAGATCCTGTGGCACCTCCATTGCCACACCACAACGCGCCATATCATTTCCGCCATGGTGAGACATAAACTCGTCAAAAGTGAACATTTTCATGCCCAACTCACAAGCTCCTGTGGTGTCTTCTCCGTCATTTTCATTACCTCCCGCGCACGGGGCCAGCCGACTGGAATGGATGACCCGCGTGTTTTCATACTGGAACCTTTCAATTCGGTAGACAAAATCATTTCTCCTCTTTTGAGAGCCATCTTTATTTTCTACAACTCGTTTAAAAACTTCTTTTTCTACTTCTGATTTTTCTTTTGCTGCTTCTTCTTTCGCTGCTGCTTCTTCTTTCGCTGATGCTGCTTCTTTCGCTGCCGCTTCTTCTTTCGCTGCCGCTTCTTCTTTCGCTGCCGCTTCTTCTTTCGCTGCCGCTTCTTCTTTCGCTGCCGCTTCTTCTTTCGCTGCCGCTTCTTCTTTCGCTGCCGCTTCTTCTTTCGCTGCCGCTTCTTCTTTTGCTGCTTCTTCTTCTTCTTTTGCTGCTTCTTCTTCTTTTGCTGCTTCTTCTTCTTCTTTTGCTGCTTCTTCTTCTTCTTTTGCTGCTTCTTCTTCTTCTTTTGCTGCTTCTTCTTCTTTTGCTGCTTCTTCTTCTTTTGCTGCTTCTTCTTCTTTTGCTGCTTCTTCTTCTTTTGCTGCTTCTTCTTCTTCTTCTTTTGCTGCTTCTTCTTCTTCTTCTTCTTTTCCTGCTTCTTCTTCTTCTTTTGCTGCTGCTTCTTCTTCTTTTGCTTCTTCTTCTTCTTTTGCTTCTTCTTCTTCTTCTTTTGCTGCTTCTTCTTCTTCTTTTGCTGCCGCTTCTTCTTCTTTTGCTGCCGCTTCTTCTTCTTCTTTTGCTGCCGCTTCTTCTTCTTTTGCTGCCGCTTCTTCTTCTTTTGCTGCCGCTTCTTCTTCTTTTGCTGCCGCTTCTTCTTCTTTCGCTGCCGCTTCTTCTTCTTTCGCTGCCGCTTCTTCTTCTTTCGCTGCCGCTTCTTCTTCTTTCGCTGCCGCTTCTTCTTCTTTCGCTGCCGCTTCTTCTTCTTTCGCTGCCGCTTCTTCTTCTTTCGCTGCCGCTTCTTCTTCTTTCGCTGCCGCTTCTTGTGGATTTAGTAATTTTTCCTCGCTCTTCAGAAATTCCTCTTCAATTTTGTCAACCTTCTCTTCGTTCTTTAAAATTATCTCCTCGATTTCTTCTCTAACCAATGTATTATTCGGCGTTATCTGTTGTTCCAGGTTTTCTGACACCTTTTCTTCCGAAATTCTGGAATTTTCTGTCAGTTTTTCTTCTGACGTTGTGTCAGCTTCCTTCCATTTTTTCCCCCATTCTGTTACGAATGCTCGGACACAGATACCCCCGTAACACATCTCGAAGCGAAAACTCTCTGGATCCTCTCCTGCTGCCTTCAACGCGTTAGCAAGACGTTCTTGTAATATTGCTTTCGTTCCGGTGGTCTCCAGATCCCTGTCTTCTAACTCCATCTTCAACTCGGTTACTTTCAGTTCCCGTAAGGATTTTGTGAAAACCATTTTCATTAAGGTTTTAATTCACCACACGTTATACTGATTTAAACACACACCAACCCCACACACCTGACACCAATTGTAACGTTTCTCGCGGTGAATTAAAACCAACACAATATTTACAACAATTATGTTTTATTCGGGAACAATTATACACACTAAAATCTACTGACACTAAAAACTACTTGGTCTATTTACAGATATATTACACTTAATTATTTACACTGTTACACACGACTCCGTTCTCTTGATTTATTTACACAGTTCACCTCTTACACACTATTTATTTAAACAGTTCTCTTCTTACACACTATTTATTTAAACAGTTCTCTTCTTACACACTATTTATTTAAACAGTTCTCTTCTTCTACAGTATCAGTCAGTCCATGCACTGTCCACGGTCCACTACACTTGACCCTAATTCCCTGCACAGACCACAATTTCCCTGCGCAGACCACAATTCCTTGCGCAGACCACAATTCCCCTGTGCAGACCACAATTCCCCTGTGCAGACCACAATTCCTTGCGCAGACCACACTTCACTGCGCACACCAGGGTCCACTGCACTGCTGTTTACCGCGATGCCCACTTCACAGCTCAGCTTGCACTGCAGACTTCAAACTGCTGACTGCTGTTTCCCTACTGCACCACTGCTTACCGCGATGCACCCTTCACAGCTCAGCTTCCCCTGCAGACTTCAGACTGCTGACTGCTGTTCAACCACTGCACCACTCTTCACCGCAATGCACACTTCACAGCACAGCTTTCACTTGGACACACTGACGGACTGACGTCTTACTGCTCACGTCTGCTAACTCTGACTGACTTCTGTAACTCTCTTCTCACTCTCTTCTGTGACTGACTCGCGGCCGCCGGCAGAGGCGCATTTATACCTGCCCGGCTCATTCTCGGCGTTTCTCCGCGGCTCGCGGATTGTCCGGAACCGTCTAGTTCGGGGGAAGGGAAGGGCGGCGGCAGATGACGCAATCCACGCGCAGCGACTTCGGCAGGTGATGCAATATTCGTTACAATATATATATATATATATATATATATATATATATATATATAGATTGTTTATGTGGGTTAGTGATAAGCTAAATTTGTTTCCCTGTAAACAGAGTTTTATTCCTTTTTATGAACAATCATTTACAAAGTCTATTAACATTATTTAATATAATATTATAACATTAACATTATTAACAAAGACTATTTGACATAAACAAATTGTAAACTTACCTGCAAACAGAGAAACGACAATTAAAGCTGACTAACCGCTTCTCTGTTTACACTTACTTTAATAACTTAAATTTCAATATTTTTCAACAATCGTCCCACTCATTCCCTCTGGCGGTCCTTAGTTTCAACCACGCGCAACCACTCTTAACCACGCGCCAAGGGTGGGAATCACATGTTCAGAATAAAGAAAATATATTTTCTTTACATATATGATACTGCTAATCACAACAAAATTAATTAGAATATTACTTGTCAATATAGATTAAAATGATTTGTTCAAATTGGCGATACATACTTTTATTAACAGAGATAATTTTCTTCCTAATTTTATAGGTACAAGATTTAAACTGTACAAAACGCCTAGATAAGCAAAAGGCCTCCCCAATTGCTTCCTCCCTGCATGATCCCCCACTGGAATCAAATTAGCGTGGCTGGCGAGTGGACCTTGAGGGTCTCCGCAGCACGGACTTCCGCCGGGGGCGCCCCGCACGCGGGCCCGCGCCGCGCGGCGCGGAACGGGAAGTCGATAAGCGCTGGAAGGTGGCGCTGCCGCCGCCGCGCCGCCACTACAACGCCTCCGCCCGAGATATATATGCAGCCCCGGAAATCAGGTGCACGTGCAAACAAGCGAAGGCTGGCGGGCGGACGGGCGAGCGGCCCGCGGGGGCTCGGTTGCCTGCGATGCGCTTGCATCGAACGTAATCGATTATCGATTAAGCGTCTCGAAAGGCGGAGGAAGTGGGGGAGAGGGTCGAGAGCTGCCGTTTCCGGAATGAAGGCAGTTTGTTTGTTGTGGTTATAAATATGGTGGTCGTGGGGGAAAATGTGTTTTTGCCTTTCTGTGGCTGTTCGAGAAATATACTACGGCAATAAGGCAAGTTGTTCTTTCATGTAATTTGTGGACTCGGCATTATAATTACCAGCTCCATCGTCGGTGCAAGCTAATGGAGTAGTTTGGTTGCATTTACGATCAGCTATCATTAAATTGTGAGTGAAAAGTACTGTCAAGTAGTTCACTGTCTTGAAAATTTTGAATGTGATTCTTAGAGAATTTCCACATTTATAAAAACTAATTTCAAGATTAAATCGAGAATATAATAGGTTTTTTGTACTTTTTTTTAATTTCGGACATAATCCTCATTCACAGTTTCTCATAAAAACTTAATACTCCATGTTAGTCTTATCTTATTCCGATTGACATTATGATTATATGTATCGGCAATTTAAAAACAAATATTATTTCAATCTATAACTTCTAGGTGTTCGAACTTTTTCTCCGCTAAATTGTTTCTCCTCAATTCAAGTTTGCCATTTCTTCACCCCAGCACAAGCATTTGCTCTTTCGGTTGCAACTTTGCAACTGCTGTGTATTTTGTTAACTTACGTTGATATTCTGTTGCTGATGGTTTTTTCGTTGTGTTTTTTTTTGCCACGAATTGGACATCACACGAAAGTGCAATCCACCGGGACTCAGTTATATTAATTGAGGTGCACGTGACGTGTTTATGGGGATCAGCATTTCCACGCTGAATCCGTGTTTACACCCAAAGTTGTTAGCCCTGGGGGACACAAACATGCCCAAGGCACGTGTCGAACCCGCAATCCTTCAGTCCAAGACCGCCTGGCCTTAGAGATTTCGGGTACCCGGATCGGCAAATAAAATGTATTATTATTATTATTATTATTATTATTATTATTATTATTATTATTATTATTATTATTATTATTATTATTATTGGCCGCGCTTATCCTTCAGTACGACAAGGCTGTTACGCCTTAAAGTGTGAATTGTGAGGTGATAGGATGATGATGCGGGGTAAAGAGACAATCACATATACCACCATGTCTTCGTAGGACTCGAACCTGAAGCCTCCTCGGGGCAGACGACGGCTGCCGCACCACGGGGCCGACTTATTATTATTATTATTATTATTATTATTATTATTATTATTATTATTATTATTATTATTATTATTATTTACTTATTTATTTATTTATTTATTTATTTATTTATTTATTTATTTATTTATTTATTTATTTATTTATTTATTTATTTATTTATTTTACGAGGCAGCTACGTCCTAAGTTCAAACCTCGACGGTGGAGGATTTTCGACACCAACTGAGTACCAGGATGGAGGCCAGCCACTGCCTGGATGAGAACTTCAGAGGCTGACTGCTCACATGAGAAATTTCCCTGGGGTATCCTTCGATCCTTCCTAAGCGAATGCCGGCGCAGTCTCTTAAACCACAAGCCATGAATTGCGAGCAATCCTTCTTCATTCCCTTCCTTAGGATTCTACAATCTCCCCATAAAGCTCGAACCTTCTGATCTCGAATGATCCCGATTATCCTGCAACTACACCGGTGTCAGACCGAGGTCCGAAGAAAGTGTATTGTTCTACTTATTTTCGCGCCACATTAGTTGACAAATGTTGGTCATTTGACATAATATAATAACATCGGTGGTTGTAGGATGACAGGGAAGATCCGGTACAATTTGCCTATCTTCAGCAGTATCTCCGTTATTACAGAGTTTATCCACAGCGTGAATTACCATGGCCAACACTAATTTTGAACCTCTGCTCATGCGCCAACAGAAACATCAAGGTGAACGGATCCCGCTCTTCCGCCAAGCTTAACGAGCGACTTAGTTTGAATGCTAACCGATCACCCTGTATGGAAGGTGTTCGTAACTGGGGCGGCAGGATGTACTGCCAACTCCATATTCTCATGGTGCATCATCATGTTGGTGGCATAGTTACCTGAATATGCGATATTCCTTAATTGAATTTAATAATGTTATAATTATATAATGACACAAGTATTTATAAAAATCAGCTGTTGGTCGGCAGCTTTAATCGAACAAATGCGAATATAGAAGATCTGACTTTATGGGAATTTAGTGCACATAGTCGGAATTACTTGCTTTTACATCAAAACGTTGTGCAAAAACTCATTTTAGACATCAAACACTATTGATCACGTTGTTGCTTAACCACACGTTACGTACGAACTCATTACTGCCTAGGGATTTTCCACACAATAATATCGACCTTACAATTCCAGTTAACATTTTGTAGAACTGCTCTCCCAATAATGCCCATTCAGAGTATCATTCACACAGAAAGTTTTTTTTTATATACACGTCTTGAATGCTTTCATGTTGAATGTCAGTTTAAATTGAGGCATCTTAAATCATTTTCAAAGGAGAATACATGTACATATTACTTCCATTAAACTACGTTTAAAAAGTGATTTGTTTATCAATATACTAATAAATTAAAAATATGATGAAAGTTGCCTATAAAATAATTCAATATACGAGTTATGTACATTGCGTTTTTCTTGAGTTTGATAAGTGCGAGAAGAACTCTTTTATCATTGTGAGATAATCCAATTAACCAACATCATAATTAAATGGTTGTTTCCTCCTCCAGAAATAACTAACTACAAGAGTAAAAAATCTCATCGTATTTTAACCAGCTCTTCTTTATTCATAATGCAAGGGCAGAAAATGTGATCGACCTCTAGAGCATTGGGATTGGCGCGTATTCTGATTAGTTTTAGGAGTTTTAGCAGTTTTCGGGTTAGAGTTTCTGTTGTCTGTACAGTTCCTTGGCGGAGGGCAATTTAATTTGGCACTGGAAATAGCTTGGGCCGGCCGTTCGTCTGCTTCAAGACAAAGCGCGCGTTAACCTTGCCCTCCGCAGCGTGAAGAAAAGCTCAAGTCTTGAATACATTACTAAATTTTAAAACATCACACAGCAATTTTAGCCCCCACGAAGACGACTCGCAGGCGAGGCAAAAACCGAAGACGGCACGAGAGCGGGACGAGGGTGGCCGGAGGGGAGGCAAATTAGCGTAAATTTTAATCTCGGCGGTCGTTAGTCCTCGCGGGGCGTCTTCCGAGGCAACGAGCGATGCGCCCCTCCGGGCCCTGGCAGACTCCGCGATACACACGTGTTGGATATTAGACGTATTTCTTAACGAAACAAGCACATGTATTAACCAAAATGAATACTTGCATTTTTGCCAAGCTTAGGAGATCCTTCGTAACTTTCCAACAGTTCAAACACACATTATTCCCACCTAAAATATACCGAGAAAATATCACATTCATATGAAATTGCGTATGGAGGTAAACGTCAAACAAAATTGCAGGATTATCGAAATTGCCCTTCTATAAAATTGCCGAAAATGCAATGAACTAATTTTGAAAGGAAACATTTTTTTTTGTGCGATACAATTAAGACTCATTATCTGTTGATTGGTGATACGTAATTTTCAGGAAATTCTTATAGAGGCACTGTAATCCATATTATGAAGATATCACGAAACGAAATCATACAGATGAGCGTCATTTAAGGGTTTCCTTCTGTCCATCGAAGGGTGCCGATCCCATACTGTTTAACATTGCATACGGCGTACTGTTCCAAGTGTTCATTTTAGATTTCCCATCTCTAAGAATTACATCCACCCGTCGAATTTCATTTGAGCACAATCTGGGTAATTTATTTTCAGAACGTTTCAAAATGTGAGTAGTTTAGTTTGTTGTACGCGTTTAGAAATTATTGAAGGCAACGTTGCGACGATTGCACCCGTAATTTTAAATCCTTTTTGCGTTTTATTTGGCTTCATTCTCTTTCAGTATTTTTTACAAATTCTCATTGATATATTGGGAGGAATACTCGTGACATGTAAATCCATCAGCAATTCAATTTTTGATGAATATTGCAAAATGAGTTATGGAGAAACATTCATACATGCGCGGACACGATGATATAAGTCAATTAATTTATGTGTGCAGTTGTTTAACTCTATTACTCTCTTTCTAAATTTGTAAAAGTGATTGATTTAACGCGTGCTTAAGTACAGGTTATTTATTTTTTATCTGCTCTGTATATTCCACTAATACGTAAAACTGGTTGTTCCCAGCATTTCAAACGTGACGAGCAGGTGGTCAGAGCTATAAATGTAGGCCAGCAAACTACATTGGGCGTGGCGACTATGCCGATGTCGTCAGTACGTGTACGAAGGTGTAAATTCAATTGAAATACGTCTTACTAGCTTCCACCATGCTCAAAGTTCTAAAAGTCGCACATTACTTCCAGACTTCTGTCAACATTATGACTCAAATGATCTTTTCAAGCACGCAATTCTTGTTGAAAAAAATAAGGAGAATTTTATTTATCGTGTTTTTTTTTTTGTTTTCTTTTTTTTCTTGAAAATATTTTACCATCATTATAATATTATTTTCTCCTTGGTTATAAAATGGCATCGACTGAATTGGTTTGACTTTCAGTGTCTTAATAGTAAAAGTTAATGTCATAGTTGTTTGAAATTATTTTAAGTTTTTTATTAAACCGTCGGTGCAATTCGCATGAAGAGTATTCGGATACACTTCTTTGAAGAACTTCGCCGATAACTTAGTTGTCAAGATAAATGATTATTCGCATTTAATTATTTTATAAGTATTCTAAAACTACAATTCTTAGTAGATGACAATTGACGCTTATAATCGATCTAATGTTGAAATTACTCAAACAATTAAAGAAATTCCTCATAAAAGCTAACCGAAAAGCAAAAAATACGAAAAGTGACCATAAGCAGCACAAAGACTACTATCTCTCAGGAACCTGTTTGGTCCTCAGTGACATCCACACAATGAAACCGGGATTTGAACCCCTGTGTTCTCTAGTGGTTCCGAAGAGATGTTTATTCAAGAAAAGTAGTCATTCAACGGGTTTTCCCAAAAGTATAAACAGGCAGTACCTCCCCTGTCATCACCCCCGCCTCCTCCGTTACTACTACCTCCACTGCCTCCGCCGTCGCCGCCACTGTCTTCACCTCTGGCACCGCCCTCGTCGCCGCCGCCGCCGCCGCCGCCGCCGCCGCCGCCGCCGCCGCTGCACCTGGCCGGCAGGCCGCGGCCGCTCTGGGAGGGCGGAACGCCCGGGAAGCGAGCAGGCAGCCCTGCCCTGGCGGGCGAGGGGCAGCGGCGAGACAAACCCGTTTGCACCCCCGGCGGCGGCGGCGGCGGTGGGCAGCCACCAAGTCGGGAACGCCCAACGCGGCCGCGCGCGAGCCGCCCTCATCCCCGCAGCTGGCGCGGGCAGGCGCGGTCCGGTGGCTGGCGGCCAAGGGGTCGTTTGCGCGCAGACCCAGCGATTTGCATTCGCCGCCGCCCGCCCTCTCGCGCACGCGAGCACGCGCGGCCCCGCGCTCCCCGCCCCGCCCCGCCCCGCCCCGCCCCGCCCCGCCCCGCCCCGCCCCGCAGCCGCGTCAACGTCTGGCTTCAAGTCGCGTTTGCCGGCGTTTCCGACACGGAGTAGGCGGTTTCGCCCGGTCTACCATTTCACCCACCTCACAAGTTCCTAGAATCCAAGACATCGTTCTCTCTCGAGCGTAGTCTATTACAGATTGTATCATGTCTCCGACTACGTGTCTTCTAAGTTTGTTTCTTTATTGAATCGATAAATTATATTTTACTGTTACAAACGATTACAGTTCACTTACATACACATACATATTTCAGCAGACCCTTTCACTGCCACTCTAATAGTATTTTCAGCGTCAAGAAGTAGTACTAAACAAGAGAACCATTACCCGTACTCAAAGAATTACTCTTCGTTCTTCTGTATTGCATAGGACGCATTACACCACACAACTTTTCTCGAAAACTATCAGCATTTTCTTCCATGCAACATCCGTCAATGAGCAACAACTGCCCCCTGAACATTTTCGAACTTTATTTTGTAATATATCACTAACATATTAGTGAATATTGAATACGAATTCGTTTTTGAATCCAGGATGGCATAGCATTTAACAGCGCTCTGGAATATTCAATATATTTACAGCGTAAATACCTTATATTAAAAAAAATAGTACTATATTGTAATCGAATGCCGTACTATAGCTGTCCAGGATCGACTCACCCGTAAGTTCAGAGGACAGCCACTTCAAATTCCATTTCGAACAGGTTTAAACTTCTGGTAAGTCTGGTAGGGTGTTTATTTGAAAACGTAACGGGTTTAATAGGTAATGATCACTGTCTTCTTACCTGTAACAAAAGAAGCATTATGATTATTTAATTCAATCAATTAATTATTATTATTATTATTATTATTATTCATGCACAACAAGAATGAATGGTGTTTGACAAACAAATTAAGCACAGAATAGCATACAATACCTTTATCAGTTAGAGAGGTTAGAGTAGAGAGTAAGAGTTCTGTCATATAAAAAATACGTAAAACAATTACTTTAGTGCTAGTAACGCCAAGAAGTAAGCGGTCTTTTTATGTTACTTTTTTTTCTAGGCATGCAATTTTTGTTTCATTACAAAGTCAGGTTTATTTATCCACATCTGACGAAACATGTAACGATCCTTGCCTTACGGAATGGGCAGGTTAGTAATTCTGATCGATTTGCCCTTGGTGTCGTGAAACCCCCCAAAACCATGTTTTCCTCTTTTTTCATAGTTACATAGAAGAATCAGTCTAAAAATAGAGGCAGTCGTTTAATCTTGTCGAGCGAAACAGAATGATCCAACTGACCATCTCTAGATGATCCCAACCCTAAAAAAATATTTAAAAAACCCATCTTAGAGTCGCTGCTTACCCCTCCCCCAAGCACTTGTTATCGTACTTCTGTTACAATGTTCTGGAGAACTCGAAAAAGGGTAAGTTGCTCACCAGGAGGTCAAGACGCGTCCAGCAATGTCGCACTTGCCTCGAATGGTGGACCGGAGAGGTGTAACTGTGCGTTAATGAAAGGACACACAACTATGCAAGTTGTCCTATTACAATTATATGAAGATGGCGATATCACTTTCGTTTAATGAAAACATATTGGGCCAGTGGAGAATCCTAGGGGCGGAGAGGACGGGGTCAAGACTCACCCCCAAAGCCAACATTTTTATATTTTTGTTGTTGTTAATTTACTCAAAATAATTAATTCCATACACGATAGCTCTCATCACATGCAGCGCGTTATTTTACTTATGAATATACCCAGGTATTTTTATTGCTTGCTAATATTTTTTAAAAAAATATATACAAAATTACAAACATATTTATGGAGACCATTGAAATTGGTCCTCCCCGGAAATACTTTGTGGGCCCGTCGCTGCCGTCGGCTGGATTCACAGCACTACTGTGACAGAAATGTGTTGTATATCTGGTTGGTCAACAGAACTATCTCACAAGCATTTGTACTGGAATGTATTACTTGTACGTATTACATCAAAATCGTAATTCATCGAAATTGGCAAAATATAACCCCTTTCGTTTTATTTAATTGACACCGTACCATTAATTTGCGACTCTAATTATCCGTAATCAACTTTTGAGGGATATAATATACATTTGAATTACTAATGTTTATTCAAGTTTCTTAAAATGAAGGCATTCTACCTGAAAAGGTGAATTAGAACGGAAAAGACGAAGCAGTATAAATGTAGACAAGAATGCATCAATAGTTCTAAATTTATTACTTCCTATATCGATTTTCCTTTATTTATAATCCGTTGAGTGTTCATATATTTCGTAGCGTGTATCATTATTCTAAAATATCCATCCCATTGCGCCTGAATGTTGGTTTTCTTTGATCCCGAGCAGAGGGCTGAGCTGTTTCGGAGTATACCTCATTTTCCGGCAAGTGTGGTTGTTTCCGTTATTGACGGCCAAAGCCCCTCCCTCCCATTCCTCTCCGTCCCGGAGCCTTTCATCGCGGGGTCGGAACGGAAGCGCGCAAAGGTCTCCTGTCCGCGAGTCGCCCCGACCTCGCAGCCATTCACGCATCTCCCGCGCCGCTCTCGTGGGACGTGAAGTGGCCAGCTTCACACATCGGCGACTGCGCTGCTTAAGCCGCATTTGGAAGCGTAGCAGTGTTTTTATAGTCTCGCAGGGGTGTCCCTCGTGGGCGCCGCATGCAAATGGGGCGCGTCGGCCGTGCACGCCTTTTACACTGTTCTACGAACGAAACACAAAGACGAGGAAGGCAGCAGGGTTCACTCGCTGGTGCAGCAGCACTGGACGTGGAACCTGATGGAAGAGAGGCTGCTTGGGTCTCAGTGGGTAAGTGGCCCGTCTCGTCGACGCGGGTTGAAATGGGTGAAATGCACGAAAAAATAAAATTGTTGTTCAAATGCCACCAATCGTCTCGCTTTGGGTACTCTAGTGACCTTTTTATGCAAAAGAGCCATTACCGCAGCCAAAACAAAACAAAAAATTAACTTTCTGCATCCCTTTTCATTCTTGTCTCATACTCTAATTGTTTCATGTCTTACGAATATGTCAGTTATAACAAGTCCAGTGGTGGCTTAAGTTATAGTGGTTTCACTACGCTCGGATAATCGAAAAAGATCTTACAATGTCTTAGGAATACACATTTTCCTTTTAGTGATAATCAATACTCAAAATATTGTAGCAATATCGATGAATGTGACAACATGCCTATGGACATTTTGTTTTTAAAACAGTCCATAGAGGACATCAATGTTAGATGAAATAGTAATGAAGTGGTTGCCCAAATCTGTTCTCACCGGGTGGAATTTTCAGTCGAGAAACGCCACATTTTTTACCATAGGAAAGACTTGATTCAATGTATGAAAACAATTTTGCGGTCAAATGTCATAAAAAATGACACTACTATCTCCCAAGTTGCCTCAACCATTTAAAAATGTTGACAAGCAAAAAATTAATTTTTGACTTACATTTTTTCGGAAAGTTATGTCCCCTATTGATATAATATTTGGTCAATTTCAGAGTGTAAAAATTGGTCCAACAGTTGTTGCAAAAAGTCTTCTGAGCTTTGAACGAAATATGTCAAAACTTGTGATTGGAATGACAATGAAACGATCTTTAAACACCAACATTTATCACAATCTGCATTTGCAAAGAAAAGGAAGACTGAAAACAATGAGTGAACAAGAGACGCAAAGGAAGTATGTAGTGTAATTATTTTTTAAATGATAGAAAGATTTAGTTTCAAAGCTCATTTGACTGCGTCTACTTTGTTCATGTCGAAAAAATTTCCAGATAACAATTCTAAATTTCCTGAAGAAACATTAAACATTGTGTTTCTACACGTTTTAGAGTTTTAAAAAAATCGCATGGAGCTTTAAGTAATTTACAATGCCGAGGAATTCTGATTATCAGGCACTCTTAGTTTGAATCAGTTTCTCAAAGAGTCCAAGTTAGAATAAACATTTAGTGAAGTCATTACACTATCAGAAATCGTAATTACAATTCCTAGGACTTCAGATGCTGAGAGATTTTTTTCGAGACTCAAACCTATAAAGACGTCTCTAAGAAACAGCATATCACGAGAGAAATTGTCTGCATTGGACATGCTGGTAACAGAGGGAAATCTTATAAAAGATGTTGCTGATTTTAATCAGAAAGTGATTACAAAAATCGCACATCAAAAAGATACTTTCATGGATTTCCACTTCAAATAAAAACAAGAGATTAATTTTAATAAACCTAGTATATTAATGTCTGAATTAATCTAAAAATGTACTTAACATTTTGAAATAATACTTTTTGTATATATCTTTAAAAAGTTTTGAATATGCTACTTCGTCTTTGCTGCTATTAGTGGTGATGACAACGAAACATTTTTTTACTTCGAAAGTTTCACTACCCTGGTACCCAATGTATTAACGGAAGTTATGTATTTTTTCAGATACGTGTTCTCTTCTAACAACAAATAAAATCATAAATGAACTTGAGTAAAACGAGTCCAAACAACAGTGCCGGAGTGAGATCACCGTATTTTTGAAAACTAGTCGTAGTTCGTTTTTATATGAATTATATTTCCATTAATTGTCTTGTGTGTCTACTAGAAATAAAAGCAGGAACCATGTATGCGGAAAGACATACCCGACACGGATATTACGCATAAAACTATGTAAGTAATGTTTGAATATAGACTTTAACTCAGTTTTAATTATGAATTGCTTCCGTTTTATTACTGTATACATTAATGTTCCGAATTTTGTAAGTTATATTCCCGTCATTCGATGCAGCTGCATCCCCCCGGGTGTTGGGGCACCAGCCGCCACTAATATTCGAATTTTCATGAAAATTACAAAATGCAATTTGTATTTTCATTCAGTAAAAATACAATGTAATATATCTATTCTTGCTTAAATTGTTTTTTTAATTGGGACTCTGGAAGGCTCCTAATGTTTTAGTACTTTGGGCTCGTTCAGGTATCCAATGAAAAATCACAGCTCGCCCACCACCATAGTATTATACTCTGCGAGTTATTCGTTTGTCGTCGGAGCGCCTATCGATTTTTGCATTTTTCTTCTTCTGTCTCTTTAAAGTACTTAGATATCGGTTCAGTAATGCATTTACCGCACCACTGAGCTTCCAAGAGTTTGAAAAGGGTGATCTTTCATGTTTAACTGCAGCAAAAAGAACTCTTTTTCCATACAGATCTAAAGGTGCTTTTCCTTCTTCCATCTCTGGGCATAAAAATTATCTAAATCAATTACGAACTTTTAACTCGAGACATATTATCAGGTAAATTGAAATGAATTTCTGTAATCTATCTCAGGGATTAGAAAGAAAATAAGGTAGTACTTTAGTACTCTAAAAAATCGATAAAGTATTGCAGATGGGAAAAGAAAAAAGGTAATACCAATCAAATGTTTGTAGTTATGTGTTTATCCAATACTTTACGCCATAATCGATAATAAATGATGAGCAAAATGTTTCTTTCGTTAAAGAAGTTTATTAAACAACGATTTTGAAAGTTTTACTTTCTACTTCTGTAAGATATAAATGCAATTAAGAACGTTGTTTTCAGCAATTCCAAGGGAGCATTTGAAAATCGTGAAGGTATTTCGTATTAATGTGATGGATGCGAAACGAATTAGAGAATCATTAATTAATTAAATATTTAGGGTTTACGATGCTTTTAGAGTTTACGATGCTCATAGGTGCAATACGACGTTTAGAGCCATGTACAACTGTATATCACTTTCGTACGGAATTCGTTATGAAATGTAAACCATAAAACGAGAGAAAAAATAAAATCTGAAATCGCGGAACAATATCTCAGTTTATCCGAAGAAAATGAAATCGACCTTCAAGCGAACGCATCCGATCGAACGTGTCATATTGGAATACAAAAACGCCGAAGTACGTTATTGTCAAAGAGAGTCGTAATCCGATACTTCTCACGTACGAAATGAAATACACTGTTATTCTCAAGAAGAAAGCCTGAAAAGGGCCGTAGGTTTTTTTTTTTTTATAAAATTTGGCAAATGATTGAATGTGCGGTAACGAGTTTATTGTGCGAATGCTTAGGCAGATCTGTTGTCATCTTTACGGATGGCTGGAATGTTCGGCTTATTTTTAAAAACGAAATTTTCAGTAAGTGTTGTCAATCTTTATTTTGTCTCTAACAAATTATTTCTCAATGATTAGTTAAGCAACATTGAATGGTAATATTCAGAGGGGCAGACAAATTCGTTAAAATTGTAGCATTAGAACTGTACCAAAGCAAAAAATATCAGTTCAAGTTTCAGATAGTGTGATCCAATAAATTTGAAGTATCACAATTTTTAAACAAATTACTCTTAAACGCATCGCATCGCATCGCATAGGCTTGCGTAGACCGTGCCATTTGTAATACGTAGATGAAGACCATCCATTTGCAACGTGGACGGACAAGAATTCCAAAAATAAAAAATAAAAAAATAAAAAAGCGTTGTGAGGTAAGAACGGCGCCCGCAGGCAGTAAAGAGTCGTAATCGCGCTGCGCGCTTACTTGCTTCGTCCACGCACCCGAGTGAGCGACGGAGGGCAGATGAGGCCCGAGGGACAGCGCGATGCGGGCGGGGCGGGGCGTGGAGCGGCGGGGCGCTGCGCGGCGGCGGTGAATTGTGATACGGCGGAGGGGCGGGGCCTCGGGAGCTATGAACTGCGCGACAGGGGGTAGAGCCCGGGGGCGGGAAGGGCTCACGGAGCGAAGAGGAGGAAGGGGGCTGAATGAGCTTCCGGTTAATGGCGGGCGACATGAATTAACCGCCTCTGCGCGCCGAGAGCCGCTAGAGCGCGCCTCGCGCGAGAAGGGCCCTGACAGCTGAGCCCCGCGCCGCGCCGCGCCGCGCCGCCCCGTCCCGGAGCGCTCGCGTAAAAGTGTGTATTCCGCACGTGGAACATTAGCGCCTTTTTATACGGCCATCATGGCGGGAATGAGTCACGTGGGTGGCTGAATGCGGTAGTGCACAGCGTATAGGATAGGCCGTATGCAGAGGTAATGGACGCCGGAGCTTTTAAACTTTATTCAGCTGCGCCCCCTTTCAGGATTGAAACATTCCCCCCATCTATTACGATTTATTATTTTGTAATTGTTTTCTGGCTGAAGGTGAAAAAATAAGAACGTCTATTACTCATTAGGATTCCAGGTTCAAGTACTTAAAGAGTTACATTTTTTACATAATTGTATACTGTCTGGAGCCGATCCAGTGGCCGAGATCGCTAAGGCAGTAATGCCGTAGCGATCTCGGACCGAAGGATCGCGGGTTCGAGTCCCGCCTCGGGCATGGTTGTGTTGTGTTCGTCCTTTCACCCCCTACTATCATCATCATTTCGGGGAAGGCAACGAGAAACCACCCTGAATAATTCATCATCCCAAGAAAACCCACTATGGACCACCTAACTACCGTATATGGTAGATAAGACCAAAAAAAAGAAAAATACTGTCTGGAAAAAGGAACATTTAACTGTTTACATTATTTTCTTTCAGATACTGAATCCGATTTTTTAGAAATAAAAGTTAATTTTTGAATTTAGAAAGTAACGATTATTAACGTTTTCATAAAATCTACCTCAAAAGCTTCGGATGACGTTGGCTTCTCTTAATATGTTAATACGTTGATACACACAACACGTGAACTGCTTTGAAAATGGAATAATATTGATTCAAACTTTCCACATTATTTACCAAAGGACTTAAATGATAAGGTTAAAACGATATACAGAGCTTCATAAATTTGTATTACACAAGATATAAAAAGGAATGATCAGAAGACATCAATGTGCACATTCAAGATAGTTCACGGAATGATAAAACCATGTTAAAGTCTTTCAGTAAAGTGCTTTCCTGGCACTTTCATCTCCTAATGCATTTTTCAACCAAAGAAAAAGCGTTATTGAGTCATGAATTTATGTCATTGCAATAAAATGTAGATCACTTGTGGCATCGTATAACTAGGAAATGGATAGTGTGATAAAAAACTAGTGGTTCTACAACAGCACATTCATTCTCGCAATATTTCTAACTTAATCAATCTTCGAAAATTCAAAGAGCTCAACGAAAAAGAGACATGCGCAATTTTAAGCTCTACGGAGGGACGGGGGGAAAGAATCCAAAAATTTGAAGACACTTTTTAGAAAATTTTGATTAAGGTTCGCGTAAAATACTTCGCTCCAAAATAAAAATTTCCATTTCAAATACACAGAAACTCGAGTTCGGACAGATCGATCGTGAAACAATTTTTTCCCGGAAAATCGTCTGAAAGGTTTAAGCAAGTCCTCGTATGTATGACCACAAACGGACGAACACGTCAGTTAGGCGTAATGCCGTCAACAGAATTGTTCGGTATCACAATAGATAGATAATATGTTTATTTTAGGCTTTTCCATTCCCGCTCGAGGCAAAATTTGAATTGTAGCTTCTCTTTAAAATCGTATCAGTTTCTGTAGCTGTGCGACGAAGAAAAAGCTCAGCCAGGCGTAGTTTGCTTTTTGCGACGAAGGGAATACATCATGTTTGCTGCATGTCTCTCTTACCTCCCGAGCGGGGAATTAAACAAGGCCCAGGCACAGGGGTCACCGTTAACTAGGTAGCAAAGTCGCACAATCGACCCAAAATGCTAAATACATACATATGCATAAGATAGACATTACGTAATGACCGATGTTTCGTATGCTTTCATAAGGAAATATATTGGATGGCCTTCAGATCTGAATGTTCAATGTATATATGAAATTAACTTTGCTTGTCTGCATAATGTGCTAGAAATATTATAATTGTTGAGATATCTTCATGTTTGTTTCTTTTGTAGAATTAAGAAAGTGCTGCTGCCACTGAGTTTCAAAATAATAGCAGATACGCACAGCAAGCGCTTCGTTTAACATTGTTTGGACTTTTTCAAGGGATGTCTGAAGTGTGAGAGAAAAATGCAATATCATAATATCATGTAACCGTTCACAATAATGCGAGAACGTATGTGATGTTTTATCACCTCCATTTTGTAACTGAACTCAATTACATTTGATCGCATCACATTCCGAATGAGTATTTCTATTACGACCGTACGGTCCGGCATTTCCAGGATATATTCCGAGTTTTGTATTCCGGATAGAAGGATACTACCGTATTTGTACTACATGTAAATCCGCTCCGTAGTAATAATGTTCAGACATTAGGCTTTATTTTCTTAACGGGATGTCGGAAGCGGGATAAGCTGCGTGTTGAAAACGTTCGAAAGGTTTCGATCGAATCACGCGTATGTTCTATGAAACATGAGGAAGCAAACTATTATTTCTGCTGTGCAAAACATCCTCTCATGCTTTGGTTCCGAGTGCGTGATTTCAGAGAAGCCGGGACATAGGTTGACACTTCACGGCGAAGGCCCAGAGGCCACAGAAAATGCAGTATTACATTGCTTTGTAATGATTCCGGGAACATTATATTGGCAAACTCTTACTTGCGATGTTCGTTTTGACATTTTAAAACACTAAATGAAGAAAATGTAAGAAATATGTAAAACAAAAATGGTTTTAATTCATTCAGAATATCTTGCAAAATATGTATTGACCTGTAAATCCTTTGCCTTTAATAATATTCCGAAATGAAGCTTAATTAAAAAATAATAGGAAGCGCAGAACATAGAAGCGTTCGTCATTTAAACAAGTCACAAAGCAACATCACACATTAGACCGATATTATCGATTTATTGTCACATCCGATATCATTTTTATTAGGCGACTGATTTGCCAATAAAAAGAGGGAAGAACATGCGTTTTTTCGTTGTGTTTTTTTAGGTTGTCCGATTACGGAGGCTACCTCACCCCGAAAGATGTAATCTGCTGCCACCGGTTGCGAAGCTGACGAGAACTGGCAACGTCCCGTTTCCCTAGCAACACACGAGCGGCGCTCGCGCCGCGCCCGACGGCTTCTGCGAATTCGTTTTCAGGAGTCTGCGCCGCGGGGGCGGGGCGGGGGGGTTGATAGCGGCCCGTCCATTCAGATCGATTACGCACTCGTAAATGGGAGGCGATTTGTCTCCGAAATAATGTGGAGCGAATTTGCACACCGGGAAGGAGTTGTTTCGACCCAGCTGCGGTCGACTGCTGGTGAGATAGGTCGTGTAGAACACGCTCTTTGTGAATCACGTATTTTGGCCTTTGATGGGTACATTACTGTTGCGGAAATACAAATACCCATTAGTGTCATTGTTCTTGACACGATGGACAACCTCTCAACTTTTTTTTTATTTTCATTTGTTCCGGATTCACGAACCGTTTATCTTTTATAGGTCCATCTATCAATTCGACTGATCTTTTGTTCCCTCCCATTCTAATTGTTCCTTTCTGATCACTCATGTCTCAATACGTTCATTTTTCGGATTTCAAATACAAAGTAATGACATTTTTTCTCTATATCCAGCGCACTGTTTGAACATCATCTTCTGTAGATTCAGTAAATGTTCATCCTGAATCGTAATACAATTTTCCGCAAATTCTATTATGCTTTTGTATCTACATAAACCATTATTATTCACCGCATGTCTAATTAACATAATGTGCCATTGGAATTGTTTTAATGCGCTAATTGCTATTTGATACCGATGTAACTATATAAAGATAAAATCCCGCAATGCATGTAGATGATTCAGCACAATGTTCCGCCACAAGAAAGACTAAACAGGACAATTTATGGAAATAGAACGGTATATCTTCTTAACTATTCTAATACACGTTTATTACAATGTCTCACAGAGTTCAGTTTTCGTATCTCTCAATGTAATTGTTTGTGAAAGAGTCATTTTGGCTGCCTTTGGTATTTCTACCAAATGAACGCCCACCCACACGCTCTATGCTCCCACGTGGACTAATTCATTACTCTGGTTCTCATAAATAAAGTGGCATACTATTATCTAATTTAAAAAAATATATATATTTTATATAGAATGTTCCTTTTAGGGGAATGTTCCTTAGTGGATTTGAAATATATTTTTGCTTCGCATTACAATTACCGGATAGTGCATCACAATTGAACAGTTTGGCTATTGATTGATCTATATTCCATGGAATTCATTGTGAGAAATACGAAGATATATGTTTCTATCCCGTATTCTTCGCCCAAGAATAAAGAAGAAATGTCGCCGTAGTACAGCGTCATTTGTTAAACAAACACCACTATACTCACACAAAATATACTAATAAGTATGGGGAGTATGTTAGTGGAATTATCTTATTTTTGTGGAAAGTGAGGCATAGGATTATCTACGAGCCGGGCCTTTCAATTGTAATAAATTATTGTTGCTAACGGAGGGCAGTCATTGATTGTTCGAGTGCTGATAGGCTGTTGCTCACGTCCTCCAAAGTCATAATTACACGTGTGAAATCATTAGTATCATCGTTGAACGTGTACTACACGATTGCGGTAACCCATCTACTATTTATGAAGCATGAACGTTAAATCGCACGTAATGTAGGCTCGTTCGTGGGGAACGAAATATAATGAAGCAGCGCGTTCGCCCGTGGCCTTTGAAAGGTGTATCAGCGGTAGCAGGCCAATGCATCGGCGCGAGCTCTAGCGAAGGTTTCACTTTGTATGTAATAAGCGTGAGGTGAGAGAGAAGTACAGAGTTCGATAGTCCGTTCTGTTGACTAGTCTCGTATGTAATACCCTTTATCGATTTCAGGGAATACTATTGTTTCTTTTCTGAAATTCTAAGTCTTCTCTTTGGAAGTCAGAGTGCCACCCGCTACATCGAACCTCGCAACACTTTTCCCGTCGTCTTCTCTTTCATCTTTTAGATCAGTCGATAGTAAGTCCATTCGCATTTTTTTCTTCAGGCAAACAAGAGTATCGGTGTTATATTAGATTGGAATGAGATCGCTTGTTTGTGCTAAAATGATGGATATTTATCATTAATTACACACACAAACACACAGTCTCCGAGTTTTTAGGAAACAGCATTATTAGTTCGTTTTTATCGGTGGCACAGCTCTATTCATTCATCACAGTGTAACTGACCGTGACTGCTGTTTCGTTCAGTTCCACGTACAAATAATTAACTGACAATTCTCTTCATTCCGCCATTCGAAGTACACAAATACGAATAGCTCATGATTAAAGAAATTAATCAGTACGAAGTCACATCACTAAATATTTTATTTTTTTCAATTTAAATGTTAAAAATGACAGCATGTTAAATGAAACTATTTTTCTAAAGGAGAAAAAAAATTACATTTGCATATATATTGTCTCAGTGTTTAATCCAAATACATTATTATTATTATTATTATTATTATTATTATTATTATTATTATTATTATTATTATTATTATTATTATTATTATTATTAGCATTGTTTGTACAAATTTCCGAAGCGATACCATGAAAATGTGAAGAAACATAAGGCACAATCAGCTACTTTCGATTTCCTGAAAAAGCTCTGAAAAAAAGTGACGATGCAACGAAAGAAGAGAACGACCCAGTAAGCAAATCGTTGACGAATTCTGTCGCGTCGACTTTCCGCCAGCAGCGTGGCGGGGCAGGGAGGAGGGGGCACCCTCCACGACCCTCCTGCTGCCAGCGGCGCCGTATTGACGCGGACGCCGCCCTCCCGCGCGCCTGCCGCCCGCGGGGCGATGAGCCCCCGCTGTTATCGCCCGGCGCTCGCCCGGCGCTCGCCCGCCGCCCCTGTCACAGGCGCGGGCTGGCTGGCCGATAGCCGAGCCGGCGATCCCCGAGGGCGGGCGGCCGGGCGATCCACCCGCAGCGCTGCCCGGGGCTTCCCCCTCCGCCCCCGCCCCCGCCCCCGCCCCCGCCCTCGCCCTGGGCCGTCCCCGCCGCTGCCGCACCATGCGCTGCGCCCGTCACCTCCATCAGAGTACGTGAGGAGCCCTTCCGTCACACTCCCCTGGGCTCCATCGCCTCAACCTCCGACTTCGCCGTCGCCATCGCCAATGCTATGCTTACGACATCGTCATCGCCGTTGACACTGTAACATCCATAACTAGTAATAGTGTTATAGACATCGTATCGCCAAGTGACCATATGTCCATCACCATTCGAATGCTAACTCCATCCCATTTGCTAATGCCATTTAATCGCCATGCTTCTTTGTAATTTTGTACATACCCACTTGCTTGCTCTGCTGTGCTTTTTGTTTCTGCTCCCTTTACTGTTGGGAGCGTTTTATCGTCTTTGTTCCAGCTTCTCTCTTTCCTTTCGCCGTTCCTCTTGAGGCCTCGATGTTACCTTTGCAACTCTTGCAACATTTGCAACTTTTGCAACATTTTAGCCTCTTATGTTCTTCCCTCTTCGTACTTCAGACTTCCCATTGGTATGTTTCCGTCGGCGTCCTTCATTGTACTGTCCATTATGACTATATATCTCTATCCATGCCCTGGTAGCCACCGCAGCCGTGTTCTGTGCGCCTTCTCCCTTTCCCGGCCTTGACAACTCCGATCGCCCCCGCCAGTCACGGTGCATTCGTGGTCTTCTCCGCTTCGACCGCACTCTTTCTCGTCGACGTGTCTCACTCGCTTCAGCCCCCCCTTTTCCCACTTTTATCAGTATTCCTTTTCTTATTCTCTCCCCCTCCCCCCTTCTCTCTCTCTCTCTCTGTCTAACCACTAAGCCACCCTCATGTCGCTGCTAACACCTCATTCCTTATCACTACCCCATCCCCGGCAACCCCTCAGCACGTATTCCTCTCACTGTTACCACCACTGCGGGCGTCGCCTCTACCGCCAGCGCTGCCGCCACCTCCACCATTATCATCGTACTTCATCACGCCTTATCTCTCTGCCATCCTCGGCACCAGTGTTTTTCGCGGTTTCTCCCAACTTCTCTCCCACCCCTTTGCACCACACTCTTTTGGTTCTCTTAAACTCCCGCCGTTGTCCTTATCTTCTCAACGGTCTTCTCCTTTCGTTATGATTCTTCCTGCATTTTTTCCATTGCTCCTCTCTGACCCTGTTCCTTTCTCTTACTTTCTCTCCTACCGAGCCCTTATCTCCACGTCTCCCTCATAGGCCCTCTCCTCTCTCTGTCTCTCTCTCTCTCCCTCCTCTTCCTCGCCCTCTGCTCGCTCTGACTCTCCTCATTGCCATCGCCACCTTGGCCCTGTTCCCTGCCCCGACCGCGGGCCTCGTGCCTGCTATCGAACCGCGGGCGGCGCGGGCCGCACAGCGCCTGGCGGGCGGCCGCGGGCGGGCGGCGAGGGCGGCGGCGAGGGCGGCGGCGAGGGCGGCGGCGGTGGCGGCGGTGGCCGCTGCGCTTTCGATCGGCGCACGGCCGGCCGCAGCCCTCGTCACAATGGGCTCTCGAATCCGAGTGCGCGCGCCCCAAATTAATTAAATTTAGCCCCTGGAATGCGGCGAATTTGAACTCCCAATTGGGCGGAAAATCGTGGCCGGCAAAATTTAGATGGATATTGCCAAATTTCTGAAAGGTGAAACTGCCTGTTCTGAATCCAAGTGGAACACTGACCCCTCGAGTGTCGGCTCCCATTATGTAATTCACCCGCGACACTTCTTTCACTTTTTTCGAAAATCAAATCAGATTGACTCGTGCGTGCAATTGCCAGTTGATTTTTAAAAACCCAGATGCAATGAATGTTGCATCAAATGGATCTGTAAGTAAAACTTTACTAATAAAGTGTAATGTGAGAACCAAACGTTTTACCTACTCTTTTGCTTTGAACAATTATCACATTCTTTATGTTGAATAACATTCATCAGATACAACTTACGCTAATATTCTCTATTCAAGAACTAACTATCTAACTACTACTGTATCTCTAATCAAGGCTGCATTTTCAGTTTTCACTTTTCACAAATACCGGAAATGTATATTCTACATAAATAATGATAATTATTGAGATGTAACTGCTCACTTGCTAAGCAAGGTACAATAATAACACACATTTTTACTCCAGTAGAATTTTGTTCCAGTTTTCTCTCTATATGTAACTGTTCATAAATCATCTATTGATACTAGTTTCTAACTAAGGTTCTAAACCTAAAATAAAGTAAAGGTAATTCCAAAACACCAGGACTACACGAAAGCCTATTTAATCTTCTGGTAGAAGTAAATTGATCGCGGCACTCCAAAGCAGTTCATGTCGTCGGGGATCTTCCGTTCTTCTCAACGATAACTTAATGGGAGATGAAACAAGATCGAAAGCCTAGTAGAGCGTCGTTCACAAAGACCCGTGATGTGACTGCAATATAATACACGAAGCACGCAGATAAGGTTATACGGAGCGTATACCTAGTTTATTCTGGGATTCCCAATATCTCCAGGGAGGACGCTACGGGACGGTGGCGCGGCCGCCTACGCCTATAAAATCGTTTCCCCTCTCGTCCTGCGCCGCCCTAAAATAAACGATGTACAGTCTGTTCGGAAGCGAGGTTACACGAGCCAAATCAGTTTTCAAGCGAAAATTCGTCGTCCCGCAGCTTCGTCATTTGTGAAGGAAAGATAATGGTTCTCCTTTTCGTTTTAACGATCCGCTCCACTCTCTGGGGCTGCTGTTCAGAAATTCTAACGTCGTCACTGGTCGGTGTCGCAGCGATGTCAAGTCGAGTGCGAAGGAAGCGTAAGGATGATCGCAGACGTTTGCGGTCAGGAACCCGGGAATTTGCAACCAGAGCCTACATTGCTCACACCTAATTCTGCATAAATTCGATTTAGAATGCTCTACATTCATGTAAACAATAATGTCACCATTACGCCAGACTTCGTATGTACTGTACCATATATAAGAAAATTGGAAGTTGTAATTTTTGTACACATCCCGTTTCTCTGAAACTTTTATTAGATATCTGATATTCTTATTAAACTGATCATGTATTGCCTTCTTAAAACTCCATTGACCATCCATGAAGTAAATCCAATATTTCTGTTACATTATTCAGCATTTTCATTAATATATCGACTCAAAACCTATGTATCTACTTGGAAATCGATAACCTAAATTTATTTTATTTCGAAGATTTATAAATCGTCCAGGGGTAAGTTAATTTTTCGTTCGCTGGTAAAATATTTGTATGAATGTCACAAGTGTGCAGTTTTGCTCGGAAAACGCTGTACTCCCTGATGTCACCCTATGTTCTCGTGATAAGTAAATGATTCAGTATTGTTAGTGTAATGATCTCGATTCCCCCAAGAGAGGTTGTCGATTTTCGTCATAACCCGTCATAATTGAATTTCCGATGCATTTCTGCAGGGTGAAGTCAACGTTTAGCGGTTGATATATCCGGATGTAAATTATGTAGATTAATGATCTCGATAAATGATTTATGATAATGCCAGCGGCCGAGTGTGCAAGGGAAACGTTGCGCTAGATCAAGAGTTTTAATAACGCGCTTGACCCTCTTAACGTGGTTCGTAATAATTAACTCCAAATTAATAGCAGAAACTCAGCTTGTTTATGAACCCATTACCGTCCTTTTACGGCGTTAGCACTTTGCTTTGTGTGTTTAACTTGTGATGATTGAATGACGAGGGAGGAAGAGTAAACGTTTCAATATGCTAGTGATGCATCCAAAAGTAAGGTAGGAAGTAAATGGACAAAGTGGAATTGTGCATTCGTAATGAAGTGTGATTTTAAGATTCGGTTTAAATGATCCCCTCTGCCCAAGGGTTTTATCTTTGCCTCAGACTAGCGACACTATTCACAATCCCGGTTTTATTTTATATAACTTACTAAAATATCCACTTATTGTTCTTTCGCCTCGTAAAATCAGTTCTTGTGACTGTACTCCCCCCCCCCCAGCCATGTGGATAAGGTTCGCAATAACGTTTTTGTATCAGTTGAGCATTGATATTTCGTTTCTTTAGGCGGGCTTTTCTAGATTTAACGCTTCAACAGTTTAGCAGGCTTCTATATTTCTATCGCCATTCTCTTTTCAATATCACGCCTGTATCCTAGAATCCTGGCGGCTTTCTGAATCTGGTTGGCAAAGTATGGGACCGTGTCTAATAGCTCCCACAGCCTTGAAGGGAGAATCCCAACCCCTTTTAGCAACTTAAATAGAGTCTTAGATGAAAGAAATGTAACTAAGTAAATGAACGACACAAACATTGATAGATACGAGAAATGTTATAATATAAGATGTCTTAAATTGATTTTGTGAGAAGATGGTGCAATTCTAAGTAACTTGTACATAAAGAAAAATATGTGTACAAATTACTGCTGTTCGGTTTTCGTGATCACAAAGTCCACTTCTCAATCTTTCCCGAAATAAGTCAACAGCATCCCCGGTCGTGTGTATTTTACCAAATCGAAGGAACGTTCAGCCACTTCGCATGATTTTGACGCCTGTGGATTACAATTACTCGTGTGATTTTGACTAAGTAATAAATGAAACTAGTGGTGCTACAACATAACTTACTTTCTCGCAATTTTCAATTTTTAGAATCTGCACAAATTCAGAGTTCGTAAAAAATCAGAAATATTAATTTTTTAAGCGCCCTTTGTTCTATCCAAAGAAAAAAATTATAGAAAATTTGGATTTGAATTTTTCGAGAATTTAAAAAGGCCTATTTCGCACAACTGTCGAAAACTACTATTAATTTGACAAAATTGTACGTGATTGTATATCAAGATATAATTTTGAAAAACAGATTTTATTACAAAAATCTTTTTCTTCAATATTGTAGTTGTAGGAAGACGCCGAAAACATTTTTAACCTTAATTTTAGAAAATTCAGAGGATTCAACTAAAATAAATCTGGGCCATCTTTATTAGTGTATTTTGCTCTATCCGATGAAAACATTTAAAGAAAAGATTTGGAGCCATTTTTGTTAATATTTTTAAAATGTCTTCGGAACGATGTGAAGTTCTCTCAAAAATCAAAATATCCGTTTCAAATTCAAGGGACTGAGATATCCCGATCGATCGGGGAGAATAAATTTTACTTCCTCGCCCGGAGAAGAGAGAAAGTTATGTAATGCTGCACAAAAAAAACGGCACATTTTCGGCAGAAAAACACATAATGCAGGGTCCTGGTAACGAACTGGATAAATCCAGTTGCTAAATGTAAGGAAAAACTCCTCTAGCTCGTGGTGGTTCGAATGACGGCAAAGCACTGTTTGAAGTAGAAAGAGAAAAAGAAATTGGAGTACTTTTCGCGTTCTTTTGGGCGAGAAAGTGCGTGCTGTTTTAGCACCACTAGTGTATGAAAAATCTGCCAATTTAGCCGCTAGAGTTAATGGATAAATGGCCGGACAGACGCTTTGCCGAAAAACAATTTTTGCTGTTACAAGGGACCACAAAAAGTTGATTCTTGACACAAGGTAATAGGGGAAGTTATTTACTGCATATAGGACCAAGAACTACTCGTTTCGTCGGTATCAGGGTCTCATAATAAGAGATGTTATGTCGAAAAATAGTCGTTTCTCACTTTACGTTTGTCGCGATGTACGCGAAAAACTGAGAAAAGTGCGAATTTTTTGGGGTGTTTTACAATTGCGACTTTTGCAAAGGTGGCGAACCTCAAATTCATCAACTCAACATGTAGAACCGGCGAGAAAAAGAATCATTTATTCACCACTTAAATAGTATGCGAGAAAGTAAAAATTGGCAAAATTGTTATCTCTCCCCTCCCGATCTCTAATTCAGAACATCGAGAGTTAACTAGTCGCTGAAGGTGCAATTAAACATTTCTTTATTCCAAGAATGTTCTGCTTGTTATTCTGTGCTTTTCTCCATTCCACCCAACCGAGTTCTGAATTCTTTCGCAACGATCTAAAAATACCGTCTCGGTGTCACTTTCACTTCTCAAGCGCGCTCACCGTGTCCTGACACCCGCAAGAATCTTCGTGAAGTCGAGGTCGTGACCAGGGTATAAGCGCGCTTTCATCGCAGAGCCAGGCCTCGTTCGCTCCTGGAGCGAACCCTGGACCGCCGAGGCAGTTGCCATTCGTTCCAGTTTGTGGTTGGATCCCAGCTATGAAACGGGCGAATTCCGATTTCGAGGTTTTAATACAGCACGCCCAATTAGATCGCAGGTATAATGGACGCCCGCTTATGGAGTATTGCAACAATCGCTGTGCATGCCGATTAAAACGCATTTCACGATAGAATATCACCTTCCAGTGGGAAATATTTGGGAATCTGCCCAACCAGAACGCTGTCATCTGTAACGGTGTCTGCGTTTGAGTGGCGTATTCCGCGGTTTTCGCTGGATTATTCCAAGTCCATCCCAGGCACTCGCGAGCAGTCAGTGGTTTGCATTTGATTGTTGGGAGAAAATGATAGGGTCTCTGTGTCCGTGTGCAGGCGGGGTCGACAACGGCCGCGTTGCCAGATTGTGGGGTGCGAGGGCCGGCGCGTGGGCGCGTCCGGTCCCGGGGGCGCGGCCACCGGCAACGCTGCCTCCTCCATTTGTTTTCGGCGCGCGTCAGGTACAACCGTTCGGGGCCGGCGGGCAGCGCGTGTCTTCGACGCCAGTCAGCGGCGCGTGGCGGGGCGGCCAGCGCAGGGGCGCTAGGCGACTGGTTTAATATTTAGCATCATTGGTGGAGCAACTGATCAATATGTATGTACTCGGTAAGAGTTTAGTGCAAGAAGGGGTTAGCTCGATGTGAATCTTTATTCCAGCAGGGTCATTCTGTTTGGCGGCGCGCACGTATGTGGAATGACAAAAATAAAGTAAATACTAACATTTTGGGTTTATAGTACTTGCGCCAAACTCTTAAGTACTAGATAAACATTTTGATCCGATGCTCCTCATTGCATTCCGTTTATTTGAAATCAATGAAATGGGAGTGACACTTTGCATTCCGGTTCTCTCTCTCGTTTCTTTCATTAAGAATATTTTCGTGTGTTGAACACTCGCCGTTCTAAAATAAGTAATTATTATCACATTTTATTACCTAAACCTTCGTGATTTTATTGCATTTTAAATTAATATAGCATTTTAGCATTCTCGCCCGTGGGTGTTTCTTAAGACTGATATAATGTGTCACATGCTTTGAGGCTCTACATTATCTGACTATTGAGCTACGAGTGTTCTCATCGCCTTTTCAGTCGATTCTCATTTTACCATAATCAAGTACGAAACTCTTCAACAGCAACGCCCTGTAATAAACTAGAACAGTTAAGGCCTGCAGATATGAAGTTTGCTTGCACATATTTATAATTTATTGAACTTTCTATCCGTAAAAAGAATGCCATTGTATTGCATTGATGCTTATCGAGTAATTTAATAATTAATAAAGGAAGTAGACGTATTAAGAACTAAGTCTGACGCATAGAATAATTCATTTTCGTACTCATGCGCATGCCCTCTGCATTCTGGTGTAATGATTCCCGCGTAATTATGTAAGTAATGAAGTAATGGGCGGCGCGGGGCGAGGGGTCGGGGCGAAGGGTCGGATTCCTGAGCCTGACCACGCATCCTCCTGCAGGCTCATTCCTCCGATACCCGGACGCGCGTTTCCCTCGCGTAACAAAATGGCCGGCTGGATGCCGGGGAGGGGTGCAGGCCATCAGGCTGGCGCGCGGGGGGGGGGGGGGTGCGTATGCCGGGGGTAGCTCTGGTAGCTGCCCCACCAAAGTTTATGGGCTGCGAAGTCCGTGCCCCTCCGCCGCCGCCGCCTCGTCTTGGGCCGCCGCCGCCGCCACCCCAGACTGAGGGACCGCAGTACCTGAAATTGAGGGGCCCGGGCGGCAACCCGAAATTAGGCAAGGGGGTGGAGGAGGCGGTGGTGGCGGCGGAGCGCCGCACCCGCCCCAGGGGTGTACAGGCATCGCCGCGTCCATGGCTAATTAAATAAAGTATAAATTTACGGCCCCATTTGTAGCACGCTCCGCTGTTGCCGTACATCATCCCGGCGGCGGCGGCGGCGGCGGCGGCGGCGGCGGCGGCGGCGGCGGCGGCGGTCGCGCGGGGGAGGCGGGGTGACGTCGGCGCGGGCCACGACGAGCGCTGCGGCAGCGGCCACGCACTTACGTGGAAAAATCGTGTGAATTCAATAGCAAACAAAGGCGTTAAAATTCATTTTATGATTAAAAAACATGCACTAGAATACAAACGGCATTTACCATTTTCAAATTATTTATATTTCACAAATTACCATTTTCAAATTATTTATTTCCACCATCTCCTCTTACACATGCTTGCCAGATCTGGAGACGAACCGCTAAAACTACATTTCATAAACTAGAAGTAATTCAAAATAAATGTTTACAAGTGAATGAAAAGCTCTATGCTTTTTACAAATGACAAAATTCAAAAAAACTTTCTATTGAACGTTTAAAACACTGGATTTCAAAATTCTATAGTTTATGCGGCATTGTACCTGAGGATATCCAAATTAATATCCATTACGATTACTGTAGTTGTGTGTATTATTCATCACAAACGATTGAGTGCCTTGCGGCCGTGGCTTTGCAGGCCTGCGCCTTTTTCACGTCTGCCGCCGCCTCACTGTCGCGGAGCGGCCGGAGGTCTCCCGCAGACTGCTTGTTGTTGAACCGATCGGAGAGCTTAAATATAAACAATGAACTCGTGTATTTGGGTTTTAAGATTTAGTATCTAAATGATTAATCTAGTGTACTGGGTTCGAATTTGAATATCAGACAGGAAGTTGGATAGGATGGAATAGAGATCCAACCTACAGACGTTTCATTGGCGAAAAGTACCTCGAATGTGACGATGAGCTCGCACAGTCAAGGCTGCCACTCAAGGGAAAGGGACAGCAGACTAATTTCTGGAAAGATGGCTCTGATGTCCGTTAACGAACATGTCAAGGGAGCAAGCTGGTCATTAAAGGCAGATTTGCACGGCAAAAGCGAGAGCGATTGATTTAAGCATGGCTGAGCGTCGTGTATCTTCCATTGACAATGCTTCTGTTGCCAAGGATTTCTGTGACAAACCATCACTAAAGCATCGGAAGTTTGTGCTTAATAATGATACATTACAGGTTTTCGGTAATCTTTACTAATTAAAACCCTAAACATTCCAAATTAATCTAGTAAAACTTGGAAGAATTTGTTGCGGAAGGCATTTAATGAATGAGTCAATAAAATGTATGAAACTACCTGCAACATTTTCATGTACTTCACGGTTCCAAATCTGTGGTTTGCGAACATTATGTACAGGTCCCTGAAAATAATAACAACAGTACAAACTTGAATGAATATTAATATTTTGTACTATTTATTTTATGTACACTTTTGTAGGGTAAGCTCGCATAAGTTTTTAATAATATTTGTTAGTGAATGTTGCAATATGAATCAGCAAGGGCGTTTTATTTTATATTATCACAGTTTCTAAACAGGCTTGACGAACAATTAACAAGTTCTACAATTGCATGCTAATGTATAGAAACGATTTGAATATGGCAAGCTGAGATACGATTCGTATGAAGCATTCAAGGGATATTTTATAACTTACCCTTGCTTTATATTACTTCACATTTCTATTTTTACATATATTTGAACATTTTATGGGTTTTTATTTGCACATTTTATTTTTATATATTACATTATTCAATGAATTTAATTTTGGTCAATTTGGCGCCATTAAATCACTTACACCCCATTCACACATCCCTAAGGCGGCCAGGAGTTAAAGGTTGCTATTACGCGAGAGTCGTGAGCCGGAATTCTTACGGTCGCTTTACATGACGATAGTTGCTCTGGACAGTAGTTATCGCCGTTACGTGCCGCTGCACAAGCGCCCGCGGCGGCCGGTGCTGGCAACGTCAGCGCGGTGTCTGGCGCGCGGCCTTGGTGGCCCGGCGTCGTGGCCCGGGAGCGCCCATCGACTCGGCGCGCGCCGCACTGGGCCCGACGGGGTGGCGGTGTGCGCGAAATGCACTTGAAAAAGGGGGAACGAGATTGAGCGGTCCCTTCCTGGGAACCCTCGGAAACGTTTTGTAATAATTAATTTATGTGCAAATGTACTGTTCAGAAGGAAATAAAAAACTCCGGAGAAGGGTAAACATTTCTTTTGAATATGCGAGCGTGTATAGAAGCAATCAGCGCTATAAAAAAGGAAGTCTAAGAAGATGAACAGTGAGATAAGTTTTACTCATGCAGCCATATATCAGAACAATTTTGTTTCTCCAATTTCTCACATCTCTTCAGAGATTCGAATGTACAACCATTCGGTCGACGCGTATTGGTTGCCAGCACAGCCGCCTCCGTCATGTAGGTTTCTATACCTCTTATACCTTTCTGTAACCCATGTGAAGAAATCGACGCACGTCCGCCAAAAAAAAAAAAAAAAAAAGGAAATAGCATGGCGAACGACAGAGCGGGACGGCGAGCGGAATTGTATTAAATCTTGTATTACCTGAGAATTTCAAGGCGTAGTTGACTCTTCGCTACGTGTGTCCAAGATCATGACGAGGGTCCGGCTTTCACCCACGCGATTAACGTAAACGACCGTTGAGTCTGTCCAACACGTTCTATGCCAAACTCATTTTTCGACGCGTAGTTTGTTAGGAATAAACAACAAGGTGCCATTCTGAATTGAACTATAAAACAAAATATATCCCGCCGCTCTTTTTTCTTCTTCTTTCTTTTTTTTAATTCTTCTTTTATTCAACGATCTCGCGACGTACGGAGTCATTAAAACCCCTTATTGTTCTCCACAACATAATTTTAGTTGTTCTTTTTTACATGTTTTATTTTTTTTTTTTTATTATTTTTTAATAAAGATCGAGAAGTACGGCGTGTGGCGCACTGTGCGCCAATTGGCAAGGCGCTGCTCGCGCGGCCAGCGCTACGCCCGAGCCGCCGCCGCCGCCGCCGCCAGCGCGCGCGAAAGTTGCCCGCGGGCAGCGTTGGCGCTGGGCGGGGGGGGGGGGGGCAGAGGGGAAGTGGCCCATTCCGGTCGGCGCGATTTTAGGGGCGGCTCCTTGCTACCCTAGCTTCGTTTGCAACGCCGTGTTAAATAAATATAATGGTTAGCAAAGATCCGAGTTTGATATTAACATGTTATATTAAATGTCGATTAAGGAAGTGTTTGTATCCCCTGTATTATTTCACGGTTTATTGGTCGTAATGTGTGAGTGAGCGAGGGACTATTGTTTCCGGGTGCGTCAACTACTGGTCGTTGGTCCCGTAAGTATATTTATTTATTTATTCATTTATTTATTTATTTATTTATTTATTTATTTATTTATTTATTTATTTCTATCAAAAACAGGCAAAGCCCAAAAGTACATAAAATTTAAAGACTAGGTACATTATGTGAGTCTATTAAATAGTATAGGTAACAAATTACATGATTAAATGCAGTCGATCGTTTGTACATAATACATGCCTTGTGAGGGTTATTTGTAGTCACATAGTAACTTACTTTTGCTTTTTAATTTAAATGAGTAACAAGGTAAATCAAAATCTAGAAACAATTCATTTGCTGTTTTACACATTCACCAAAGCGGTGCAAAGTAACTGATATTTGTTCTCGCTGTTGGTATCATAAAAATCGAGTGGTTTATTTCGCGAGTATAGAGCATGTTGTATCGTGAGTGGTGCCGTTGTTCCTCCACCGCTGGAAAGTAAGACCCGGCAGTGATGTGTACATATGTCGATTTGCGAGAAGATTCGCCCTACGTGACTCCCTCAGCAGGGCACCGCCCCAGCCGAGACGAGGTACAACAAGCTCCCGATATCGTGGTAGCGCAGGGCAGCGAAGTGTGTGTGTAAGGGGAAGGGTGAGGAAGAAACATCGTGGCCTATTTGCTACGATCTATACTGCTTTAGCATTCATCTGGTAATGATAGAAGAGATGGAAAATTACCGATTACACAGCAGCCGGCTACCAGAATTCCCGCCCAATGGTTGAACTCGTCCCAGTCATGCCGAAAATCCGCTACATTATAAACTTAATACCCTGATTAACGCTGCAGCTGAGGCATGTCCTGAGGTATTACTACTGATGATGCTAATCATTAAATGTGTTAGGTATGATAATAACATTTTTTCAGCTATTATTTGCCTTTGACCTAGCAAATGTTGGTTTCACATAGAAAAGCGTATGTTCTAATAGATCGACTGTGGTACTTGCCCTGTACCTCTACAATAATCACGTTCATGATAACATTCATAGGCGCCCATCTTCGTCAGTAATGAAAGTTAATAAATTCCCGTAGCGGTAATTTAACTGGCGTTTGCCTGTTTAGATGTGGTAGTGTTTTATGGTGGGTCAGCAGAGTTGTATCCTACTCTCGCAGTACAAGCGTTGGATGTGCCAAAGCTCGTCTGCCGACCTGCCTGGGAGGGAGAAACCACGCAACTTGGGTCTGCGCGATATAGGTCACTGCTCGAGTTGTAGCACTTGCGATGCGTGAAGGCCGGCGAAGTGCTGAATTCCATTTGCATAACGAAGTGGCGTTAATGTGGGACTGAAGTGATCTGCAATACGAAGGAGAAAACGCGAAGCGATAAAGAGAGCTGTTAAAAAATTGTTCGCGTAGGAAAGTCGCACTAGTGTAGAAATCGTGCGTTTGTTCCTTGGCATTAGTTTTTCTTCAAAATACTGAATATTTCATAGCTCTTCCCGGACAAACACGTCGATGGTCGTTCGCAAAACTTCTTTCTAACACTCAAGGTTGGTGTTTCACGTTTTAATAATCGCAGTGTAGACATTTTATTTAATTTTTGAACAAATATACTAGAAAAAGTAATGTGAAAATTTCACGACTACAGTTTCAATAAGAATTCAGACTCAACACCTTGGATAGCAGTAATGGTAGAGCGCTTGGCGTGCGCAGCCATTTCTGCGTCCCTCTGTCCCCCGCAGGGCCCCCTATTTTATTAAACTATTTTTTATTTACAAATTACTTGTTTTACTAGTAAATAAATAAAATATACTCGGTGAATGAAATATTTTTAATGACTGTTTAATAACTCTTCCCCAAATGTCAAGTATCAATTTCCTACCTGGTCAGCCTAAAAAAATAGGGGAAAATCATCATCTCTTCGTACGTACGAAAATAAAATGTTTTATTACTTAGGGCTAAAAGGCCCCTATTGAAATTTTCAGGGGGCCACGACACCCTTTCTCCCCGTTCGCACGCATATGGTAGAACGCAGAACAGAATGTTCTATATTATAGTGCGCCAGGAAACTCTCTCCGTACTGAGCCAAGGCAAGGCGTCCTATTAAAAGTTGCATTCATGTTGGCAGCAGGCAGATTGCTGAGAAACAAGTGAAGGGGACAACTCTTCCAGCATCTGTTGATGATTGTGGTGAGTACGCAATTTACTTTTCACAAGCTGCAGCTCATGCTACCAACATAATTTCTGTTGCTAGCACTCTCACCAGCAAGGTTCCACTGCGGAGAGACTTTGTATTTGCTCGTAGTATTTGGAACGTTTGATCATGCACCACCACACGAATTGATGATGGTTAAGGAGTGCTGCTATAAAAACGTGGCAAATTGGACGACTTTCAAATATATACAGAGTGCCAACGCAGGAGGTAATTTCCAGACGCGTATCCCTGTTATTTGGTCGTAAGGCAGTGCGAGAGAAGTACGATAACGGTGCGGCGGAAGGCGCCTGCCTGCAGACGGCCGGCCGGCCGGCCTTCCCGCGCGACTTGCTTCGCCTTCGCCTTCGCCCAGCCCCGTTTGCCGGCGATCGTTCCGCGGGAGGCGGCGGGGCGCGGCGCGGCGCGGCGCGGCTGCCCGGGGGATGGTCGAGCACGGTTGAGGCGATGCTGGCCATCGCGAACCCTGGGAATCTCGGGGGAATTCCTTCGGGCCTGGGCCAGCCGGCGAGCTGACCGGCGGGTGGTGGCGGTGGCGGAGGCGACGGCAGGGACGGCGAGGCGGAGCGGGTGCGGCGCGGCAGTCCCTCCGGTGGCGGCTCCTCCGGGAAAGAAGGGAACTACTCGGCAGCGGTGTGGCGGCGGTGGAAGTGACGTGGAAGGAGCGAAGTGCGGTGGAAGGAGAAAAGGGGAGGGGAGAGGTGGGATGGGCGGGGACGGCGAAGGGGGCGGCGAAAACCCGACGCATTTCGTAGTGCGCCTGGGGCTCGAATTGGAAAACGATGCGGAAAGGAGAGCTTGTTTGGGCAATACGTAAAATGGGTTCCGTGTAACGCGTCGATGTGATATCCGAGGGATATACCTTCATAGCAGCGACCGGGAAGGAAAAAAAGAATACACAGGAACGTTTCCGCTTGTGCATGCAAGAAGACAGAGCTATCTAGTATATAGAATTCAATGATGAAAGCGAAATGCATGTATTAACATTTTTACGTTAAATTGCACTCTATTAATACCAGGATTATCGCTTTATTTATAATTGGATGCGAATTTTTTCTCTCCATGAATATTTCTATATTCTAGAGATATCACTTTAAACTACTTTTATTTCAAGTGACTCATTAGTTTAATAAAACTGACTATTACAATTTTTTAATGTAAGAAGTCTCTTTTTAGTGTTTGTTTCATGCTATTATCTAAGCATTTTCTGGCATTTTCAAGTATTTATCTTTACTAATTTCAGTGTTCAGATTGCATTAAATGTAACTACGGGGAATTGCTGATTTTTTTCTTTAGATCTTTCTAGTATAAAAAGATTTAGTGTGTGAAACTTTAAATTTTCTTTTACAGCATTTTTTATTTTATTATAATGCCTGGTATTTGAAAACATTCCTTATTTAGAGACAACCGTTTTCAAAGGTATCTCCTTCCTTGAATGTCGCAGCATTTTTTTCTTGTAATTAGAAGTCCGAAAAGCGTAGCCAAGCATATTATTGTTTTAACGTTCCTCCTGTTTGTTGGTAGTACAATTATTACCTGGAAAAATTTTCCGCCTGCCTTTTACGAGAATACTAATTTTACCGATAATTAAAGGCACCCGATTCCTTAAATTCCTCCTCCTTAAATGTAGAAGCTTTAATTAAATTCCGTAATAAAATTATCTCCCGTTTGCAGAAGACATCTTCCTCGTCCTCGCGTCCTTTTCGGTCTCTGGGGCGCCGCCGTGACGTTTTCACCCTCCTTGAAGACGCTACCCCTCTCAGCCAACGTGCATTTGGGGGTGTCAATTACGAAGACTGCGAGTCATAGGCACTGTATTAAATTTTTATTGATGTCTAACGAATATATGCTGAATTTTGCTAGGAATGTTTCAGATCATAACCAAATTGTAGCCATGAAATGCTTATCTACGAAGGAATTCGAATTGCAATGTGGAAATCAGCAAATTCGTTGTCGACTTGATTTATATCAGTTCGTATGTTAAATTGATGCACACACTTTAGGTATCTGCGAGTCACATTGGAGAGGAACAAAGAGCTCAATTTCCATTGCCAATAATTTCTTAAAACAATCAAAAACTCTATTGCTCACGATTATCTAAAATCTTATTGCTCACAATTATCTATACAAGTTAATGATTGCGTAAATGATTGTTATCAATTTGTGATCTTTTCGTCCAGTGTATAGAACAAAAGTATTTTAGTATAGTTCTCTCGTGAATTTAGTCGCTACAAATCATTGAACCACAACTTTGTCCTACAGCTCCCTGTCTCAGGATTTCTTCCCTGCTGTCTCCGACGAGCCATCTCCAAGAGACGGTTTTCCCTTCGCCAATTTTCTGCTCGTCAATCCTAATTGACTCTGGAATTTGAGTCTTGGCAACGTCGCGTCGTTTCCGTAACGGCGTTATTCCGCTGTTTTTATCTTGTTGGATGATTGGTTGCCTCCTTACATCGCCTTCACTTGTTTTCGGAACTGTCAGAGCTAGTTACGCCTGAAGCTAACTATAGCTGGAGTCCCAAGGTTTGGATATCATCCAACGCCCCGCCCGCCCGCCCGCCCGGTATGCTGGAAGTCCCGGCGCCCACCCAGAGGCGCGTTAGGCGCCGGGCGTGGCGCGCGGGCGTTCGGCGGCGGAGAACCCCCGTCTGCGCCCCACCTGCCTCCTCCAGCCTCTGCCAGCCATTCTGCTCCTTGTTCCGGTAGCCGTGACGGCCTCTTTCTTCCTTATTACAGCTAGGAAACCTCAGACCTCGGAAACCTCGGCAGCGACGTTAGTTGGGAGAGCCTGGGGTTCGTGTCCCGACGGTGACGGTGGCGGCTACATAGTTGGGTCGATTTTACCACGGAAGACAATTCTAGCGGCCGGTTGCTTTTTTTGGTAATTTTCTGTGACTTCTCCTGTCAATATCCGGCAAATTTCGGGGTGGTACGCTAACAAATTCGATTCACGGATCGATTTTTTTGACTGATTGAGAAGTGATTCTGGGCGCATCAACTGCTAAGGTGTAGAACATGTGTTCTCATCGGGAGAGACTAGCTGTGATGTTCCCCCGTTGGATGGTGACATCCGGCGCCGACCGACCTTTCGGCAATCGGGGTTTCCCAAACCAGGTATCTCCCGCCAGCCGGGCACCGCTCCATCGGGAACAGCTCTAAACTCCCGGCCGGTCACCAGGCACGAGCAGTGCATTCAAGTGTGTAAGAGGTGAGGATAGGACAAAGAAGAGCAAGGGAAATCGCGTGCGGGCAGAGTCCGTTTATGAGAGTGCTGCTCCGGCATTCGCCTGGTGTTGATCGGAGAAACCACGGAAAACTACCGATCAGCGCAGCCGGCCGCTTAAAGTCTCCCCCAGACAGCATCTCGAGCCAGCTCTCTAGCCAGTGTCGAAAGTCCTGCCACAGTCGGGGCTCCCGGTCTGTCTCGTCAGAGGGACATCAGTTGTCACGGACCGAGCGCAATCTTGCCTTTCCTCCTCCTCCTCTTCCCTTCAACTTACACTAACATAGACTTCACCACAGTTGTGGGCTACTAGTCGAGAACATAGAGCTTGTCCAGCCTGGGACGGTGCCCCTCGGAGGGAGAGACGTGCAAAAGGAGTATCTCTACAAACCTACATGGAGGTCAGCCCAAATATTACATTCCAGGGGGCAATAATACCGCCACCTCCCTGGATATATTGCACACTACACTTAAGCGACTAATTGCCAGAAACGTAGCGGTGATTGACGAGCTCAGAAACAAACACAAACGTTTCGTTATTCCCGGGCAACCTGCTGGCCAACTAGCTGGCCCGTTCTCAATTCTAAAATATGACTACATATTTTGTTCTTCTGGTTAATAATCTTGTTGAACTAATCGAGGTGGTTTCCTGAAATCGGGGTTTCTTTCCTCTTTGTCATTCCATTCTCTGCGGGATGTTATAAGAATTTCGAGAGCTACGTTTGGTTTCATGTCTTCTCTTCCTCATCTACTTATACGACCTGAAGCATTTGAACTGGATGGAACTAGTTTATTTCAATCTGTAAGAATGTTAAGTTTAAAATCGAGTATTTGTGAAAGCTTCAGAACCTTTTGGGTAATGTTTTGTTACAAAAAAGTAATTTTTAATTGAAAAATAAGACTTTTAACACAATTTAACAATAATTTTGCCCTCTTTATGATATGGTTTAGTCGTATTAAGGAAAATTTTTGTGTGTGGGGTATGTGTGTGTATTGAGGTATTGAGAAGGTAACTGCAATATACATAAAATTTTACTCGTTATAGAAGAGTAGTTTTGAATTATGTGAACGTCTAATCAGCACTTTTATTCCTTCCACATTGGTTATGTATCACTCTTTCATCGTCCAAATTATCAAATATTCTACCATCAACGTTCTACTGACTTGCGATTTTCATGAGAGGAATTACGATACAAAAGAACAATTTCGATCAATTTCCAATGTTGACGAAGTGTCCATTTCGACGCATTTGGAGGTAACGTGAACATTCCCATGTATTTTATGGCGTGACCTCCAAAGTATCCGGTAATAAGTGCAATTCCGCCTCTAGCAGCAACGTCAGCGGTCTTTGTATCCGTCTGCTGCAGCCAAATCGATCCAGTCCACGTCCGATGTCCGTCCCATCGCCAACATTAACCTCTCGGCACCGGAACCACAGCGCCGACCACGACGCGCGCTGGCCGCGCGGGGGATTCTTTCACGATTCGCCCCGGGGCATCCGCCCGGGGAGGGGGCGGCGCAGCCAGCGAGAGCCATTTCCCAGCCGCTTTTCCGACCGTTTCCGTCAGGTTTCCCGCGGCCTGGCGGCGCGCCGCTCGCCGCGCGACACAATGCCTGTGGCACCGAGGCAGCCGCCTCCTCTGGAGCCTCGCGACAGCAGCTGGGCCGCCGCCGCCGCCGCCGCCGCCGCCCCACAGTGGGCCCACCACCCATTCTAGGTGGCCATAAAAACAAATTATTTGACCCGCAAATAACAATTTTTGAGAATATAGTCAAAAACGTCACTATATATATATATATATATATATAAATATATATAAATACATACGTGATTATGTAAAGTGGATTGGAGACAATTTCTGATACTAAGGAATGTGAATAAAGAGCACTCCGCACTCCGAATACAAACAAAATAGATATCGCATAAATTCGTACAATTACTGAGCATTAATTACACAATACCATTTTATTTTTTTCCCTATTGTGTGTGTGTGTGTGTGGTGTGTTGAATGGGTATGTGTAAGTAAATTATTCCAAAATGTATTATGGTTTATGAGTGAGAAAATAACATAAAGCTTTAAGAAACCGTTCAACGTGCGTGTAAAATTCTGCAATATTGAATGGGGGAAGGAGTGAATGATTAGAGAGATTCCGACGATGTCCGTGCCAGCGGCCGTGCTGCCTTGTGGCCTGGCGGGGCGCAGGCCGTGCCCACCGCGCCCGCCCGCCCGCTCGCCCGCCCCTCCGCGGAGGCCCAGACGGCGCCCAGACGCCGAGCCGGCCGGGGGGCGGCCGCAGCCCCAGCCCCAGCACCAGCCTCAGCCCCCGCCCCAGCCCGCTAGGCGGCGCGCACGCAGCGCAGGCGTCTCCATTAAAAGGAGGGGCCACCGCCGCCGCCGCCGCCGCCGCCGCCGCCGCCGCCGCCGACACAAAGGCCCAGATATTTAGCGTCGATAGAGCCATCCATCAGCAAAAAAAGCCCCTGCCTTATCATCCGAGAGGGAGCATCCGTGGTCTGTTTCATTGAATTTTACTGCAAAATGAAATGAAGGTATTGTGCTCCTGTATGTTATCTCCGCTCCAAGTTCTTGGCTTTTAATGGATCACAAAACTCAATTTGACTTCACCTAATCTTTCTTGCCGGCTGCTCCTGCGCCGCTGCCTTCCAAATACCACTTGCAATACGAAGTCAAGAATGACGACTTAAATCAAACATGATTCTGTAGGAAATATCGAGTTTCTTTTCGTTTATCGTAAGGTGAAATTAGATCCTAAATTTCAATGGGTCCAGAAACAAGTGATGTACCGATGCAAATTATATAGGGCTGTAATGTTTCCCGTTATGACACATGTGCCAGACTGTTTCGTGTTTTACTATGTGTCTTTGTGTTCTTGGGAACTGTAATTTTCTTGTACATTTTTAGCTCTATTCTCCGCACACTTTCAGGAAATGATGAGAATTTCAATGCTTCCCAGACTACTCTCACAGACTCTCTGGCAATGCAAAGCAGCAGTGCAGCCTATTTACTTACAGTAATTTTGAATCACAGGTTACGATTTATGTAATATATTTAACTTTAACGTTTATACACATAATATGATGATTGTACAGTTGTTCAGTTAATTTTAAAAAATTCCAAAATTTCGTTACCGACGTGCCCATCGCTCAGCCAGAATCATCGCCGTAATTTCGAAGGAAAAGGGGAAATTGAATTCCCGAGTTCGGATTATTGCAGTGAATAAAGGGGCGTTTCTGCTGCGCGGAGTGTATGCCGTCGATATAAACGTGGGTAAATAGCCATCACGATGCCGGGCGCGGCGCGGGCTCCTGCAGCGGCTGCTCCAGGCGGCGCACGTTCCATCCGGCGCGCGGGGGCGGCAGCGGGGGCGGCAGCGGGGCCGCCGCGCCGCGCCGCGTCGCTGCATCTGCCGCCGCCGCCGCCGGGCCTTTGTACATTCCGTGAAATTAAAGCGATTACGTGCGCTGGACTGCGTGGAGCGGTGACCTGCCCGTGGCGAATGGCGCACACGCGCCCCCCCTCCTCCTCCCCCACCCCCGCTCATCGCCCACAACCCTCCCCCGCCCCCTGCCTCGCTCTCCGCCGGCGGGGTGGTATCTGGCGAGCGCTACAGAGAGCCCCCCTTTCAAGGCTGCGTTGGCCTCTAGACCGGTTGGTGTGTAGGTTGCTTGGCCTGGAAGTCAGCACCTCCTTCAGATGCCATCGTCACTTCTTGATTTCGTTCTCGCAAACGTGTGTTTGCGTCCTCCAATCTTCCTCCTTTTGCTTTTCCTCGTTATCATTTGCCTAAAACCCTACAATCTCTTGTAGCTTTCTCTCATAAATTCTGATGCATTGCGGGGCTTAGTACCCACTTTTCAGCAAAACTTTCTCCAATATAATTTTTTGACCACTTTTGCAATATTATATGAACTCACATTTCTTTTCAATGCTTCACTTCGGTTCTTCACTGTCTCTTCACCTTCGAGCAAGTTTTTCAAAGTTTCAGAATATACCCAGTTAGGAATTTTCAACATATGCACCTTCTTCAGGCCGGGTCATTTATCGCAAATAAAAATTAAACAGTAAGAAATGTTTTTTTCTATCGTTTGTAATCAACCACAGAATTTCGTTATTGAAACATTTACCAAAACATCAAGAAATAACCGACGTCTGCACTAACATGGAGTGAGTGATAAAACTTTCGAAATGCATCGAAGTAAATCGGTCCATCCGCTAATCAAATCATTCAAAATGGCAGTTCACAAAATTAAAGACAGTGAAGTTGCTACCGTGTTCCGAAACTGTGAATTCAATTCATGCGAAGCGAACATTTAAAATGTATCTTTATTGTGTCAATGAACACTAATTCCGGTTTTATCCATCTCACTTGCTCTATTCACAAACTGTTTTCCAATGAGTATGTTGCAAAGCATGGGTGGGAAAAATGAAAAAAATACACATTGTAACACACACGTGGCTCTAAAAGTAAATTGGTTTCATAAAGAGCGAGCAGACTCACTCGGTATTTCGGAATAGTTATTTACAAACAATAGAGAAAATTGTACATTGCATGAATTAATTTATATGCTAAACAGATTGCATATGTTGGCATGGCTTGCATAACGAAATAAACGTATTCAGATTGTAATATTCATAATTGGAATCTTCATGGTCAAATGTAGCTAGTATTATTCCCTTCACACTTTGAATATTGTGCTTAACTAAATAATATGGAAACAATTCACTTCAAATGATCACATTAAACACACATCAGCCACAAGAATATCTCTACAAATAAAACTGCTCGTGAAGAATACTCCTCTGCATAAATTAATTTCTTAATCGAATAAAGAGTATTCCGTTGATATTCTTTCTTTCACAAAAGAAAGTAAGCATGTTCGTTCCAAGCGTAATTAGATGTCAGAAAATATTTTGCTCAGTAGTTTCATTACGAATCACAACCATTTTAATAATGGACATTGCGAGTCAGTTAATGGATGCCCAATGACTTCACGTTAATTATTATTTCTGAACCGATGATGAATCGTGGCGAAGCACACATTCAAGCATGATAATGATTACTTTTTAAATCGTGCAGAGCGAAACGCGACAGTAATATTCTTAGGTGATATTTTTTTGACGAGATAACGAAAATATAGAAAGTTTTTCCACTTATTTTATTTGGTGCTTCAGTGCTTTGGGTTATACAGTTAACTCGTTACCAATAAACTTTTTCAAAATATATTCCTGAAGTTTCTAGGGTTCGTTAAATGTATTCAAAGTTGAAACCTAAGGACATTACCCTAGACTTCGAAAAAGGTTAAACCTTGCTTGCATTTACAATAAGAGAGATCTGTTTTACACGCATAGCACTCCTGAGCAACATCATTCCTCGCGATCTGAAAGGACGGAGTCGGGGCTCCGGTATGGCAAGCTGCAGGGGCGCGAAACCGGTCCAGCTTCTATGTGATAGGAATGAAGAAAACCGCAGAAAACCCTCGCTACGCTGACTGGTTTGCACGAGATACGAACCTTGGTCTGCAACCGCTTCTTACACAGGAGATGAAACATTTATCGACAAGATGGTTGATGTCATTGCTCGTTGAATACAGCCTTCTTTTATTTTTATTTGTTATTTTACTATGCCGTTTGTTGCTGAAGTCTGCAAGAGACTAATTTTTAGCAACTGGCTTAGAGTGAATACGGAATGAAGTCATCTATTCAAATCAATGTCAACAAAAAGCTGCTATATTTTATTGAAATGCATCTGTGTTGCATGTAAAAGTGAATACACAAAATACGTTGTACAGAATAAGTAGAGAAAAGCACCTTATCTGCGGTCGTAAGAGAAAGCCTCGAGACGGCTTTAATTGAATGTGTACCTGCCACTCCGACTCGCTCTGTCTCTCTCTCTCTCTGCGTTCGTTATCGCGCCGCGCGGCCGCGGCGCGGGGCGGTGAGGGCTGGCTGTCGAAGCACGCGAGTATCTCCCCGCGTAATGAGTCACTTCCGAGAAATCCACCTCCTCGGGGCGGCTGCAGCAGCTGCCCGCGCGATCCCGAGTGGCGCGGAGCCCCTGCCCGCGCCGGGCGCGCACTGGCCCCGGCCGCGCCGCCGCCGGCCGAAACTAAAGCGGTGGGAACGTTTTGGAAACAATTCAAATGCTGTTGGTTGTTCAAACATCCAAACCCTAATTTCGTCACTTCTGTAAACTACTAATGTATACGACAGCAAAACAAATTTATATATTGGTTGAAACATTGATCAAGTATTGAAACATCCTGATCTAAAAATAGCCTTACGCCTTTTTAATTTTTTTTAAAAAAAATTAACTTTTTAATTTGCTACTTTACTGCGACAATTCTATTTCATTTAGGTCAACATATAACATTGGCTTTTGAACATATAATACTATTGTATGTAAAAATATTAAATGATGATGTTTAAATAAGATAAATACTCTACTGTGTTACTGGAGTAATATATTACCACTCCAAGTAAGTAGCATAAATTTAGGATGCTATCAAAAATTAATATTCTTAATAATTAAAAGTGGCTTCCTTCAAGATGTTACTACAGAAATGTAAACAGGTCCTCATTTCTTCGGAGTTCCTTTGAACACAGTAATGACAGTGCCCATTCGGTTTAAAGGAGAGTGTTGGTTTATCATTATTGACAATGCTTTCTAGGTTTCTTTTATTGTCAATACAAATTATCTAATCTCCGAATGTTAGATTAATTTTATAATTAACTTGGCTGGCATTTGGCCTGATAGGGATATTCGTCATATCGTTGTTTTGTAATCCGGAAATAGAGCGTGGTTTCCTGAACTCTCCTGGACAAGATTACGAGCTAGCCTATTTTCGCTTCGTAACATCAAACGTATTTTACCAAATGTGTCAAACAACATTTTAAATTTAATCTTACTTCAAATTTGAATATAAAAAAAACAATAAGTTCTCCACATAATGATTTGTTAATTGTAAATGAACACAATATAATGTTTTTATAAGTTGAAAGGCAAAAGAGAGCCATTTTATCAGAATAATTCCTAACGAATGGTAGTAAATGTAGCTATATTAGATTATTTCATGGATTAGTTTGTTAGACCTATTCCGTCTCATCAGAATATATCGTAATTCTACTGCGTTCTGTATAATTTTAAGATTTTGTCTCCCATCAATTAACAAACATAATTGAAATTAAAACTTCATTTGATACTCAGCAAATGGGTGCACTACTGGTGTTTTCATTTGTTGCAGACTGAGGCTACATTTTAAAGCCGGAGAAACTGGGAGCCGATATCTTGGTTCCTCCAAGGAGTATCTCTCTATGTAAATCCAGCCAGTGGCAGCAGACGTTTTGCTCCTTCTCTACTGATGAGATGATCTCATCCGAGTGTCTGCACCACAACAAAGAATTGGAATGGCTATAAATTATTTTTTTTTGATCTCGTTATTTATCTTTCTTTCAATTCCTTCATTGCAGCTCGTAGAACGACGAAAGCATTTCTTGTCGTAGGCTTACTACTAGAAATTAGTACTAAGATACATTGGTTATGATTTTGTTACACGTTTTTAAAATAACTTTTAAAAAATATGTAGACACGTCAACCTCTCCAGGTATTAACGTCATCAGTGCACTTTACAGGAAGAATACATAATAGCATTATTTCCCTTTTACAATGATACAACAAAATGCACAATTGCTTGTAATATATATTACTAGTTTGAATACTCGAATAAATGAAAAAAACTACGTGTTGTATTACGGAACACAAACTTTTTTTACATTATTAGTATGCAAAGAACTTTTGTACTAAATATGTACACAACAACATTGTTACAGTACTCATGAAGACTTTCGTTATGATATTGACTTACTTGCAGGGACATACGATAGTATTTTATCTGTTGTTCTTGAACAGTCCATTATATGGGTTTGTTTATCAGTATTTTTCCTGTTGCAGGCCACACGTACATAGAAAAACGCTTCAATCATAATACGGTTGCCAAACGCATCAGTATGTTACAAGTGTCAATAAAAGATTGTTTGAAGCGTATTTTTGTTGGAATGGTATTCTGACCCCCCTAAAATCCCTCCTAATTTTTTTCAGTAACTATTAATTTTAACTTCTCACGAAACTTTCAAGAAAAAAATACTTTCGAATACTCATTAAAACGAATAAAATCGAATCGCAACATGAGGTGAGTGTAGCCTGCGAGATTTTACAAAATCTGCAAAACTGTATGACACATTCAACCAAAGTACTTTGAGTTTCCCCTCCCAAAAGTTGACTCTGGATCCGCCCCTGTTAAAACTCACATAGAAATATTTATTTTAATACTTTGATATGTATTTGAAAGTGGCTACGTACAATTTTCGTGTGAAACGATGGCTGAGGCAGCAGACGCAAGAGGGAGCTGCGGTCGCGAGTCCAATTTTTGGCCGCGGAGCTGCGCCCGCGGAGCCACTCGCGGCGCTGAGGTCGGCGACCCCGGGCTTCTGCCGGCGCAGCCGCGTGTGTCCCCGGCAGCCCGCGCCGCCCGCCCCGCCCGCCCCGCCCGCCCCGCCCGCGCCGACGCTCTCCCGGAGAGAGGCACGGGAGAGACCGCGCGGGCGGGCGGGCTGAAGCGGCACTCGTCGCGGGCTCCCCCCCCCCCCCCCCGCACCCCCCCTTGCGCGCTTATTATAGGGCGGGCCGCCTCGCAGCGGATTTGGGGCTGCAGCAGCAATGATGAGAAAGTGTTACTGAAGCTTTGATGCGGTTTGTAAAATATATCCGTGTCTGTTTAAGTGCTCGTTAAAAGGAGGTTCGAACCTCATAATCTTCTCTGAGGATGTTGCATTTGTGGCACAAGATGAGAGTTCAAACCAAAAATTGGATCATTGCTGACATTTCCAAGCTTTTGTAGAATCGAATATTCTTCTGGACACGTTAATTTTGCATTTCGGAAGGAAATAAGTAATTCTGCATTTTTACTGCGAACACTCTGAACAGAAATTAATTTTTAATTTCTTTCTAGCACATTCAAGTACAACACCAAGTGCATTTGTCGTGTTAGCATGCACCCAATCAGTATCTCCCGGAAATCCGGTATGCACCAAGAACGACCTCTTGTCGCTGGGTTGAGAATTTCCTTTTACGTATAACTGTAGACTGGATTGCTATTACGTTTTCAGTATGCTATGGTAGAAGGTATTTGTTGTCAAGTAACTGATGTGGACCTCTAAATATCTAGAATAGAACTAGAATGAAATTGTAAAATATATTAAGAACTGGGAAAATTGTAAACGAGGATTGAACTAGCGTTTCAACTAAATTTATACACTTCACCAAATCAAGATAAGAGAGAAGCGCATTATGAGAGACATTTAACTTGAAGTCTGTGGTAATAATTTCTGCAGGAGTCGAACCCCATTTTTGAAAATAACATAAGTTGCTATAAACGACTTTGAATTGTGCCAGAAATTAAAAGAACGACCCGTGATTATAGAAGAATATTTCTTGCAAACGAGTAGGTTTGATGTGGAACCAGTGTTGCTGACTGATATTCATTCCAATCACAGTGAGGTTTGAATTTCAAGTTTTTTAAAGACTTTTCAATTGATTCCCAAGATATTGAGTTTTATTTTTGATGCTACACAATAAATCATGATTTTTAGAAACATTTACATTCATCGGTAAAAATAGAATATGTATTTACTGTCGAAGAGGGAAGTGATGTACCATATTTATTATTATTGGTGTGAGAAAACCAGTCTGAAATGAAACTGGCAGCCTGTTATTAACGTTATACTAGTTACACGTTATTATGACGCTGTAATGAGTTCGTATGCCGGAAGGATAAGGATCGTTTCTCATTTTGAGAGATCAGACCTGCTCCATACAAGTTGCTTCTCAACACCTAACGCTTCGTACTATCGGGTCGTAACACAATGCCTTTCGGCTCAAAAGCTTTCTTTTTATTGGGTCTTCCATCACCAAGAACTAATCAGTTCATAATTAAAACAATTTAATCGTCTTATAGCGCCGTATGTTCTGCAGGAAAGTTGATGAATGTAATACACTGATTATAAATATAAAATTTCTTGAGAAATACTGAGATAATGATTTGCATCGAGCTAGCATCCGTCAAAATCTACAACAAATGATCCATGTCAAATTACACTTAATCAGTGAAATGCGACTTTTTCGAAACATTCTGTAGTAAACTGAATCTGTGACTAAAATAGTAGTATATGTGAGACATACAAACAAGCCAGTTACTAGTTCAGATTTTACATCTTCGACAGTTAAGGCGCTCCCACCAGTGGAAATATATAAATATGAAAATTGAGTCATATCCCCACTCATCCAATGATATTAAAATATTGAACATACGTAATCAAAATTAATATGATTTATTGCAATTTAAGCATTGAATATTTATGTTTGAAAATATTTATTTTACTGCTCGGTTGGCTGTTTTTATTTTGCTGTTCTGCAATATTAATAGAAATTCAAAACCGTTATTGCGGCTATGTCCTAAGATGCAAAGACCCAGGAACTTCTGGAGGGCTGCAGCGGAGGCGACGACGAACAGATGGAGGGGTTGTTAACGACGTTTGTTAACATCACTAATATCATGTAAACTCTTACGTCCCGCTTCGGCGTACATCACAACACAACACAACAACGTACTTTTTATAACCAGCCAATGTGCCTTGCGTTCTTCCGAAAACATTGAACGTTAGAACTACGGATGCAACACCGATGTCGATCAGCATCTATCAATTGAAACACCGATTTATTAAAGCCAATATTTTGTTTATCATAGATGTTTTGTTGCCGATGTTTTCACGTGGTTTTAGTATATTTTATTTATAAATGAAGAATGTACCATAATAATAATAATAATAATAATAATAATAATAATAATAGTAATAATAATAATAGTAATAATGATAATAATGATAATAATAATAATAATAATAATAATAATAATAATAATAATAATAATAATAATAATAATAAATCAAATAACCATAAATTGAACACAAAAGGATTTAAGGGTGAAATAAGTTAGTCAAATTTTCGTCAATAATGTTATTTTGTTTATCCAAGCAGATAATAAACATTTTGTTGACTTTTCCGATCATTTTTGGGCTTTGTTGGTCAGCTAAATCGTAATTATAAATTCACAAACACAATCACCGTCAAATTAAATCCCCTCCCCACCCTAGCACGGACATGAATGTTGGAGGTTACTAAAGCAGATTTAAAAATATATATGTTTAAAAACATTTATGGTTTTGTGACGATGTATTATATTAACACCGTTGATTTCATTTTGAACAATGTTATTTTAAAACATTGATAATTTATTGGCGATATCGCTTCACAAGTCAGGGCGTCTAATATCTTCCAATGCAACATCCTGCGCTGCAGGAGCGGATACAGCCTATAATTTGAGGGGGTCACAATTTTTAAAAAAGTCAATAAACATATTTGTTATTTTTATAGCATATACAATTCTACAACATAATATTATTTTTTAAATAGTTACATAATTCTAACATGAAGACAAATTGTAATCAATTTTGCCAAATGAAGGAAGGAATGAAAAATCCCCCTCCCAACCCGGATTCACCACTGCTGGGCCGGGATCTCCGCCGGGTGAGTTCCCAGCTGCGTGGCAGTGCGTCGTGCAAACGCAGCGGCCTGCGCCCGCGAGTCACGAAATTCGGCAGCAGACGCAGCCGCCGCCGCCGGCAGCAGGAAACGGGCGCTGCCCCGGGCCCCGCGTCGCGACGCCGCCTCATTTACGTAACGACGCCGCCGGAAACGGCGCCCGGGCGCCTCGTTAACCCGCCCCCGCCCCCGCCCCCGCCCCCGTCGCCGCCGCCGCCGCCACCCTCCGAGCCGCGGCTCTGTGGTCAGTTTTCCGGACGCGCCATAACACGGCCCCGAGTTCCAATTGCTTCGAGATGAATTACCTTGAATGACACTGGGACAAGGGCACTGATTAAGGCGTCACGGTCAAGGCTAATTCACTTTCGGACAGCGTGACAGGCGACGCTCCGTGCATCGAGAGTTGCACTTTGCGTCAGCAGTGTGTGTGAGCGTGCAGAACACGTGCAGTAGAGCTCTTCTTTTGTCTGTGGAGTTCTTCATTACGACCTTCGTCGCATGCAGCCTGACATCACTCATTGTTTTATGTCAGGGAACACACTTCCTTCTAGGTTGTAATTTTAAATAATTTTTTTTCGGTCCCTGGAGAAGTTTGAGTCTATTGAGTTTGTGTAGTTTAAATGAACTGAAAGTGAAATAAATCTCTTAATTAAATATAAATATATAGGAACTATAGTAACAGCTTTGTTACATTGTATACTAATAAAACTTCTGAAGATTTTTTCTTCAATAATATATTTATTTTTAAAACTGAAACGAATAACTCAGTCCCTGAATACCGTATGAGATATATTTTTCTCTTAATTGTTTAGCGTGCCGTATACCTGAGTCTCAGGCACATTCGTCGTAGATTCTTACAGAAACAGCCCGACTGGACAATACTCTCACGGAATTCAGTATTATTAAGTATGGTTTGATTTATGTCAGGAGGAATGTTCACGGGATGATAATGGAGAGAACAGCATGTTCGTCCGTGTCAACACGTGGAGGGATCCTCCCTCTATACCACTCCTTCGTCAACTTTCTGTGCAGTAGCAGCAGCACGTGGGCGCGTTTTCCTCCTCTTCCGCCTCTGTCGCCTCCCGGAAATCAACTCCCCCAGCGAGACAGCCTCTGCAACAGTGCCTGCTGCGTTTCACCACTGCTGCGACATTGAACTTACTACCTCTATGGCGACGACTGAAAGCCCGGGGAAGGGGACTGCGTCGGAACTAAAATGTAAGCGATTAATGCTATCAACAAACTGCATGGACATTGACAAAACCAATCATTGTCTTCTTAGTATCTTGACTAACCTCCCTCTAAATAACTCAACATTCAACTGGCTCTCCTTTCCTGTCTAGCTCTTAGGAGAGAAAGAAAGAAATAAAAAAGAAAGAAAGAAAGAAAGAAAGAAAGAAAGAAAGGGAGAGAGAGAGAGAGACAGACAGACAGAGACAGAAACAGAGAGAGACAGAGACAGGCAGACAAAGCGGAAAGTAGTGAAAAGGAGGAAAAGTTAAGGTGAAAGAAGAAGAGTGAGAGGGAGGACGAGAAAGAAAGAAGGACAGAGAAAGAGCAAAAGGGGATGAGAGAAGATTTGTTCGAAGAGCGTCTGGCCCGCACAAGCGCTACGAGCCGCCGGCACCGCCTCCGGTTCCACTGTCAGCTCCACTCTCCCGCCCCCGCCCCCGCCGCCGCCGCCGCTGCGGGCCCAATTGCGAAGCGGGAGAGAGGGCAGCGGCGGCGGGGGCGCGCCAGGGGGCGACCCAGGGGATGAATAAGTTTAATTCGCGAAATGGAGAGCGGCACGGCAAATGGCTCGCGAATTTCTGTCCTCTGCGACGTGCCCTGCACCCCGCCCCGCCCCTCCCTCCTTCACCCCAAGCCCCCGGCTTCCGGCCGCGTCGTCGGCCGTCGGGCTTGTTCCTGGTTAACGAGTGAACTCTCTCTCTCCTCCTCGTGTCCGCCGCCCAGACGCATAAACGTCTACTCTTTTACAACTTTTACTACTCTGCGTCCTCGCGTCAATCTCCGATTATTGGACATTTTCTTTCGGTATGCGCACTACTATTTTTCCATACTTTGTTACTACCCTTGTTTTCATTTTGTCCCCATTCCCTTTCTTGCTTCACATGTCTTTTGTCATACTTTTAGTTAATTTTTTGTTATTATTATTATTATTATTATTATTATTATTATTATTATTATTATTATTAAAGTTGATTGTCTAAATTTCTCTGATGATTATACAAAAACCCGTATGAAAGTAGCTTCTCATTTATTCGACCCATGCGTTTGAGATAGTATAAAATTTTCCTTTGGAAAAAAAGTTCCCTTTCCGTCAGGAAACTTATATAACAAATAGATGGTTATGAACATTTTCAGCCTGAAAAATATAGCCAAATTTTCATTGTTCTGAAAACATTGACATGTTTTGAAACTGCCAAAACATATGAAGAGCAATTAATCCAGTAATTATCACAAAAAGGAGAGAAAAGAGGAGGAGGATACTTATTGGAGAGTATTCGCTGAAGATAACAATAAACATGACCTGGTTTAGAACAGAGAATTAGAATAGAGGCCAGCTCACGTCAGTATGTTATTTGAAGAGCGGCGAAATCGAATTTGGATATTCCAGCCTTCCGTCAAATTCAAGGAGAAAATATTCTAACCTTAACATTTTCATTCGCCTTCTTCTATGTTAATTTGTGTCAGGTACACAGCCAGTACGTGTAGTTTATTTTTTATTCCCACAGCACATTCGCAAGCTTCTTTACACTTAATGGTAGGTATTCTACATTGCGTACTTCATCTCCGAATAACAGTTTTGTACGGATTGTTCTTGCTGGTGTTCCATTTTGGAGCCGGAAAGAATTTTGTCGAGAATATACATTTATTTTTAACGGTGAAGCTGTAGCCAATTAGTTAAATGTTCTATAAAAATCATTTATGTGCAAAGAGAAATGGGGTACAAGATTACCTCATTTATTATTTTGGAAGTTATTTCCGTGAAAGGTTATTATTCCAACTCGTTTACGGTTATTTTGTTGACGTGTTATTTCATCTCTTCTTTTATATACGTTCCTTCCCGATTTTTTGGTGTTTATTTGGGCGTCCGAGCGTTCAAAATGAATCGTTCTGCCAGAGGCTTCTTAAAATAGATTAAGTCTATTCAGTCTTTGGGTTATAGCGTCTTATTTTTCGTTGCCCTGATCCTTATTGCCTTTTTACGTTCATTTGAATGCTCTTCAGTAATTAGAGGCAGATCTACGTTTACAGCTCACAAAATGAACCAATTTAATGGAGTCAATTTGGCATTCTACAATAATTTCTTTCTTTATGAGCTTGGGAGTTCAAAATGACAAAATTCTTGAATCTTTCAAGTTTATGGAATACCTTAGAATACCTTCAATAATTAATTTATTCGGGATATAGACTCTTCTTCCTCTTCTAGCAGCGTTTTCTCATAATTGTTCACCTCCTTTGGAAATAAACCTGAAATCCTTCAACACGAAATACACCGTGAGAAGAGGCTCATGGCATCAACTGATTTCACAGCTTTGCCTTTGAGCGGGAGGTTCTAGGTTCGATTCCTAATGACGGCGGGATTTTCAACACTAGCTAGATTGCTAGGTCCAATTCAATCCGTGTCTGGAGGAGAATTCTATAGACTGGCTGCTTTGACCGGTAGTTTACAGTGGTTTATCCGATCAACACCAGGCAAATGCTGGAGCAGTTCTCTAACAAACGGGTCTCGGCCAGCGCACGATCTTTCCTTCCTCTTCCTTACCCTATCCTATTTTGTTGAAAACAATGAGTATCCACACGTCTCTCCGCCCAAACTCTTCAAAATCTGAATTTCGAAGATACAGTGCCATTTTTTCATATCTAATTACTAGAGTGCGGATATTCATAAAATGTCATTTTTCTTTTCACTTTAAAAAAACGCCATATAGAATAGAAATTTATTTTATGTTATGACAAAAGGAAATGACGTATTTTTATAAGTCATTTTTTGCATTTTTCGTCGATTTCGGCTCATTAGTCATTTTTTAGAGTTTTCTGTCACTTTTAATGCATTCACTGATTTAATTTTCACTGATTTAATCGATTTTAATGTCATTTTAATGGTACTTGCTTCGAATAATATTTTAGAGGTGCAACAAATGTTCTTCGCAGAATTTCTGAATACAAATACCTGGTAGCTTATTTGATTTCTTCGTTCAGAAGTTATAATGTCAATCATTGTGAGTATGGAATTCAAGGTTCCTGTGACGACTGTCAGCGCAAATAGCGATTCAGTGGAATTCATGATTACTTTAGTCGGAGTTTTCCTGGTAAAAAACAGTCCAAACCAATAGTTTGAGAGCTGAGATCACTTGAATGAACAGAAGATGCCTCCATTACATCAGTAACATATCCAAAAGCTTCAGTTGTTCATCTAAACTGGTTTTGATAAAAAAAATTACGACATTTTTCTTTGCTTTTATGGCATTTTTAAAACATTTTAAGAGCATTGATCAGTTTTGACGCTGTACTTCGATTAAAACATGTAGTCCGTTGACACTTGGTCAGCTGTGACGCTGTCATCCAATCGGGAACGTGAACGCCACCATAGTAACATTTAAGCTCCCGATTGGATGATAGCGTCACAGCTGAATCAAATGTCAACGAACTTTGTTTTAATTGAAGAATAAGAGGATTTGCTGTCGACCTACAAATGAGTAAACAGTGTTTACTTGGCTTGCTGCTTAATAGAAAATATTTTTTCTGATGGTGTTAAAAAAATAGTGTTATAACCGACCAAGTACGTGAAAAGCATGGTAGCTATGTAGAAAACTGTTCAATTGTATATTTTGTACTGCTGTTGTAATCAAATACAAATATTAAATGCAGATATTGTTGACTTACCCTCGTATTATGAAGAAGCCAAAATCTTGAACGATGAACTTAAGAGAATAATAAATTATATAGTTACATTTTAAATTCCGTCACTTCAATATCCCTCAATGTAAGGAATTGTATTGTTAGAATAGAAACGAAGTTTTCTAAAATTTTATTTCAACTATTCCATATTGCTGCGGTTATGTGTGAATCTGGAAATGAAACACTTCTAATATTTTAGCTCATTTATTATATAAATACCGAACGCTCCCCCTTAAACCCTCGGAGTTCCATTGAAAAAACAAACTTGATGAATCTGCGCTTCGCTCCTTTCTTGTGAAATCAGCAGCAATTACCGGGAGCAGGATTCAGCCATTAGGACACAGGTTAGCAAACGCAATACCGGAGCAGCACATTGCTAAATTATGCTGCACTTGGCTTCAGTACTGCTCCAAAGGTATTCTCCCTTCGACGTCGTCGGAATACTTTTGTAAAGTACGCAGCACATTAGCAGCCATTGCTGGTGGCTATTGTCGATTTCACGCATCAGCGTTTAGCGAACGAATGTGCATTGTTTCTGGCTTAAAAGGGGGTGGTGACGAAAAATTGCTATTTTCTTTCTCTAATTGGCGGATATTAAGGAAGTGTTCAATACACTTGTACCTTTTGTGTACCTACTATTATTGAATACCATATTGATTTTGCTGATTTTATTTGCTGCTGGGCACCCCTGTCCTGCACACCTTATCCCTATCCCGACGATGTGAGGGTATCCATAAGAGCCGAAACTCCAAAGAAATAATATGTCACAAAAGATCTAATTTTGTAGATTACTCCGTGAGGAACGTAGCTCGAGGCTTTAGGTTTCGAAACCTACCTTAAGGTCTTAGGTTGCACCGTTTACAAGGTAACAACGTTCCATGTCAAGAAGCAGACTTTTAAGAGGCGCGTTGCGGGATGGCACGCTTTAGTTTCAAAACAAATATTTATATTTTTAAACTGAAAGTACAATTCGTCACCTCTCCGTCGAGTCCTGGTTATTTTTAGACACCTCAATTCACAAAAATCGGTTGAATGTGTGAACAACAAAACGTATTTATACTACGAAATAAAATATACGAATGATTATGACACCTAGATGATTGTAAAGAAGGTTGTAAAAAATCACAATATTTGAATACGATCATCGACATTTTTGTCGTAAAGACGCTCCTTCATGGAATAAATTTTAGAACTCCGGAGGAGTTAATTTGGCACTGAATGATTTTTGGAAGATTGCAAGTGCTCACTTATAACGAGTCACCTCTAGTTTTTTTCTCTAATTGGTGCTAATTTGTATTTAATTTCTATGAATTTTTTCACAGTTTCACGAGTAAAACTACACGCACAAGAATCTTGTAGGTTTACAATAATAATATAAATTAATGCACACCTAAAATCACCTTTTATACATTTTGTTTTACGTAGATTTTACTGTGTGTGTATACACAATGCCAGGAGTAACGGCCATCCACCTCCTTACCCCGATCTACATTAATTGATTTACCGTTCTGCCCCCCGAGAGGTTACATAACCCGTGGCGTGCAGACGGGCGCACTGTCAGTGCACCAGAGAGGCAAGCGGAGTCCCAGGATCCTTCGCTGTATTGCTCGCTCAAGTGGAACACGCACTGCGTCACGCTCGGCCTGCACGCCGAGGCTGTAATAGATCATAACGCTTTCTCCTGTCTGAAAGTTATGAATGTTCAATAAACATTCTGCCATGCCGCAAGATATGCTCTCAGGACAATGGCTCGTATGTCAGACGCAGTGGCCTCACCTTACGGTCGTTAGGGGATAAGTGATATTTAATCAGATGGCGAATGCATCTTGAACGCAGTAGCGTTGTGTGCATAACAAATGTCTTCCAGATATGTTCAGCGCGTGGCCTCATCAAGGACACGGAGTCCGTAATGAAGAACAAGCTTTTACAGTTCCTTTCTTGTGAGGTTTCTGTTTTCTCGTTCTTTTGATGGGGTTTCGAATTCAGAGTGCCAGAGTAATTTGGCTCTATGCAGATAGAGTCGAGAACAGTTTGTGAAGCAGTGAAGGAAATGCTAAAAGCCAAATATAAAATTCACCGGCTGAATTTAGTTCAGAGCCGGCATTGTCGTTGTACAGAGACTGACAGGGAAGTCCTAGGGTTCAAATCCCAACGACAAAGGATTTTCGACACTTGCTAGATATCAGTGGCGAATCCACGGAGGTGAGAACATGGCCCCTATGGCCCCTTCCAAAACGATCGGCTGGATACGTCCTTGCTAGGTATCTGGGTCGAATTCAGTCGATGCCTAGAGGGATGCCTAGCGGTTGACTGTTATGATCGATAGTTCTTAATGGTTTCTCCGATCAACACTAGATTAATGTCGGAGCAGAACGCTATCAAAGGGGCGATGGACCGCGCCCGATTTTCCCTTTCTCTTGTCGTATCCTCACCGTTTCTTACCCGCGCACTTACATACACTACATAACCATGCATAGGGAGACCATGACAATTAAAACTAAACATTCCAAACAACAACAAAAAATAGATTTCTAGTTAATCAGTCAATGATTTCAAATGTCCTTATACAAATGTATAAATTATCTTTCCGAATTTGTATTCTATAGTGTTTTCATATTCCAAATATTAAGTATGGAATGACTTACATTTACTGTACTACATAAAATGAAGCAATTTTATTTTTCAAGCTTCAAAACTCCGACGTTCATTTCAATGTACTAAAAAACTGTGAAGTTCATTCGGACTGAAAGGGGATGCAGATTTTTTCGACTCGGAGTCCTAGAAGGGTAAAACTGACTCGTAAAATGCATCAGAACAATTTCTCACATCCGTGCACTGACCCACTGTGTCTCCATTTGTTCTCAGATAAAGCTCCTTTCTATTAGTAGAGGAATAGTCAAGAAGTAAAATTCGGCATTTATGTTGACGTATGACACACTATTGGACTACCTCGACTGTTCCATTGTTCAGGATGCAATTTCTTTATAAACAAATTAAAATTGTCAGAGGACTAAAACATGGAAATGAAGGGTCTGTTCCGACACATGGTACGATGCTTCCACGAGAACAATTCGGCGTCCCTTTTCTGTAACTAATGTTATCTTCATGGTATGTATTGATCCAGAGCTACTTTCAACTGTTGAACCATCTGCTTTTCATCTTGCCTACGATAGCAAATTACTGACAGATAGTTGATGAGGAAGAGAAAATGTTTTTAAATTATCATTTGATTATGTTGTTGAATATTTCGGCAAAGAACCACGAACCGTTTTGTATTGCGCTTTCTCTCTCCATTAGTATTTTGTGTACCTAAGAATATCTGTAGTTTAATACTCCATTTCTGTATTGCAAAGTGGGCCGAGGTTAAAGTAAAATGAATGTTCAGAAAGTTTCTCTCAGACGTTTTGTATTTCGAAGAACTTTTTATAAATTAACATCTACATTAATATATTTTATATATTATATCAAACTGAAATATTTATTCTTTCTTTTACTATCTTTTCTTCTTTCATTATATTTTCGTCTAATTTTCAATGATTTGTTGGCGGCTTCATTCTGGCAAAAGGGGGTAGGCACGCTACTCTCAGTGTATGCAATGGATCATCTTGATTTTTTTATGTAGGTATAAAAAAAGAGAGGCGTTGAGAACGAATACTTGATGTTTTCAGTTGAAAAGATGATCTTCCTCATTACCCCCTTCACTGTGTGTGACAGTACGTGGAACCCAAATGAATTTCGGATCTGTCATTTAATTCCATCTTTGTAAGCTCAATAAAACGGACGAGAAAAACTGAATATAAAATAGGTATTTTCAATTTTTGTTTGTTGAACTCTGCTGTTTGTAAAGGATACTACTATATTGATAAGTGTGTCGTCTGCCGTTGCTGCTTGTTCTGGGAGTGTTTCGCCGAGGCCAGAGCTGGTGTCTGGGCCGCGAGGGAGCGGCGCGGGGCCCCGCAACCGGAACCGCGCGCCGGGGCCGCGCCCACGCACCCACGCGTGAAACCGGCGCTGCGCCGCCGCCGCCGCCGATCTGTTTATCCTGCGCGGGAAGGCGGAGATGGAGTCGGCGCTGGCGACGACTGCGGCCGACGGCAACGGAAGGGGTGCGGGGGCGACTGAAGCAACGGATGAGGGGCGAAGCGGGAACAGGGCGGGGATGGCGTCGGCCAAGAGGGACGGGGTGCGCCAGCGGTGGTGGCGACGGAGGCGAAGGCGGCGGAGTCGGAGGCGGGCGCTATGGTACGGGTGTGAGGGGAATGTGGCAGCTGCGGCAGCGGAAGCTGCGTGGACATGGGAGAAGGCGGAAGAAGGCAGCTAGAATGCAGGATGAAGTCTCGCCTTCCATTAGTAAATTCAGGATTTAATGTTTTAACCAAGAATAAGACGTATTTTTCAAATTGCTTTTATCTACAGTTAAAAGAGAAGAATGTTGTACAGACTCATTGCGGAAATCTTAACTTTTTAATACCAAATTGTGATGTGGAGAACTAACGGACTTAATCATTAACATACAAGAGCCATTTAAATATATTTATTTATATTATTTATAAAATATATTATTTATTAAAAATAGAAATGTACACGTTACAATATTATTGAAGTTATTGCGGAAAAGTTTATATTGCCTTCGTATCCTGGATTCAATACAGCGGAAAGAATATTTTTCTCCCTTATCGATTGTCTGTTGCATTCTACAATGGTTGCACTGAATAAGCAGTGATAAATATCTTTATTCTAGTCTCTTTGCACGTTTTGTTTGTCATGAAATAAGAAACGCACGCCCTTGGTGTGCATTTGATTCATGTGCTGGTATGAGAGAATAGAAGCCGTTTCGTTTCATAAATAATGTGTTATGAGCTCAGTGACATGGCCTTCAGACTGCAGGGCACTTGCAATGCACCTGCCTTGGCACTTTCAGTAGATGGTCAGAGTACTTGCCTTGTGACATTATAAAAGGATAGCGAAGCGAATGAGTAGTAAAAATGAATGTCAAATATATCATGGTCCTCCGTTTTATGTCCATTTTAAATACATTGTTGTCGTATGGTCAAAGCCTCTTTCTCTCAATATTCAAGATATTTTCAAATAATCATTATTGATTTTCAAGTACGAGATCTTATATAAAAATAAGGAGAGAAAGAGATTGACAAAATAATTTAAAAAAAACGAAAAAACAAATTAGAAGTGATGCAATGAAATTGAAAAAAGCTCAAAGATCAATGCAAAATCAATGAATGGTCTGTAAAACAAAGGGATGTAATGAAACAAGCCTCGCAGATATGGATTTTCGGATCTATACACATTTTTAATTTTGACGATACATATTTGGTGTCAAGCAATAGATAATGACATTCAAAGGGCCATATTAACTTCAAAATAGGTTAATTAAAAAATAAATGATATACTATTCAAAACATTAATTTCATGTAGTAATGATAATAAATTACTATATGAGATTTAAATCCTTGGCGTCGGAGAGTCCTACTGAAAGCCATGTAAAATAAAAATGGCAGTACAAAGAACAAAAAAGTGAGGAGGTTGAACCATTTACTTAGCGAGAAAGACGCGCAAGTCAGCTTTGCGACCTGGCAAGAAAGCTCAACATGAATATATAAAGGTACAATATATAAAAAATGAACTTTGGCGAAGCGCCTTAAAGCTAATCCGATGATACGCAAGGGGAGAGCGGTTCGCAGTGTTGTGTCTGTCATTTCGTAAATAATAAAAGGGGATATTCGCAGTTCTAGAACATGGTGTCTCGAACCAGCCCTGCGTGAGCACCAGGGCCAGATTTCTCTAAAGCAAAATAACCAGTTGCCAAGGGAACCTGTCTATGAGGGTTCCAACGTCACGAAACAAAATAATTTCTAATCTCACAGCATTGTACTAAAAAGTTTGTTTTTGCTCCAAATCGTTGGTACGAAAACGTATTCTATTATAATGAGTTTTTAGTAAATCTGATTTTCTTTTCAGAGGGGATCTCAGCATGATTTTGTGCCAGCCAACCTTTGCCGTTGTGTCTTGCATCGACATTGACCGTCAGGTCGCAGGGTTCGAGTCCGAACTGTGACGGATTTTCGACACCAATCGGATACTGAGACGAATTCAGACATCGCCAGGAGAATTGTTGCTGCCGACTGATTTGACCTGTAGTTTGCATCCTTTCTCCGATCAATACCAGACGAATACCGGAGCAGTACCCTATTAAAAAAGCAATCTTCCTCTTCCTTGTTCTAACGGCTCTCGCCTGACTCACGCTTTTACTTGCATTACACTACGCACATGTCAGCCCCTTAGAGTCGGAACTGAGAGCTTGTCCCAGCTGGGGCGGCTACCCGCCAGGGGAGACATCTGGAGAGGGAATTCTCTGACAATCCGACGTATAGATCGGCGCCGTATCTCACCATCCAGCGGTCGAGGTTCCGCCACCTCCAGGCATAGAAAGCACTCACTACACTAACGGGACTAAAGCGGTTGACGTGCCCGGAAACATGACTCAATTAGTTCAGCGCGAGTACTCAACTGTGGAGCTGCTTGTGGTGCGCGTGCAGCGACGCACCCTCAGCTAGCGCCTGCACGAGCCAGCGCTTGCTTTCACGAGGAGCCTCGTCGGCGGAGCCCACGGCCTCTCGCGCCGCACTTGCGCAACGGGGCTTCAGATTAGCGGGTGGGTGGAGTAACCAGTAACTCGCGGAGCATGAAGAACTCAACAAAATTTTAATAGTTTCTTTTACGACACGATGTTATACAGTAGATAATAAGTGGCCATGGATGATTACAACACCGACTATAAGGACTGTAAGAAAACGCGAATGTAACTGGTGCTTGTAAAATGCTTGAAACTTTATTCTGAAACTAGGCAAATGTATAGATTGAGTGGTTGAACAGTATTGAAGTTGAAGAGATTCCATAGTGACATTACCAAGGTTCGTGATCTGATACTCGCTCTGAAATTGTAACTTTTCACTCATGTTTCAAAAGAAATAAAATCGAGACAATATTTCGCGAAATTTGAAACTGTTTAATGGTCTTTGTATAAAAGCAAAATATTAAAGAAAAATGAAAATACTCTATTCGTTAGCACACTGCCGGAAGAAAACGCATATTGAAAGCAGAATATTACTTTTCAGAAAGATGTTCACAAACCCATGAACATTTGTAAGTATGAGGATTTTTTCAGGCTATGTACGAGTATTTTTGTTAAATCTGCAGGTAGAATTTCCTCTCAACGCTTTGGCTAATTCACAAATCATATTAATAAGAGAAAGTAAATAATTAATTAACGGTAAATCATTGACAAATTCCGAATTATATTATATAACATACATACTTGATTTATATTTAGCTAGAATCGTAGGAATAACCGATTAAAATAAACATCCTTTCCTCCTGTTATAAAGTTGATTTCCATTACCATATGGAATGCATTAAGCATGGAATGGTAGTGGTGCACTTCGCTTTCAATCTAATCCTCAACATTGTTCGTCTCATCTCCTTGATTGGCCTCTTCTGAATCTCCAATGCTAATCTCGCCCTCGCCCTCAATGGTAATTGTGCGATAGCAGCTTAACGCCCCTTCCGCTATGCAAAAGGCAGCAACTGTCTCTGCTTAGAGCGGCAAATTTCTAAACACCCCCACGCATCCCCCCCCTTGCGCCCGGGGCTGCTCCGCCCGGGGCGGGGGCGGGGGCGGGGAGGCGCGCCGCCGGAAGCCGGCTATCGTCCTTCCGGCGGGGCTGGGCGAGGCGGCCGCAGAGAGCACAAGAGGGGCGCTGCGCCGCCGCCCAGCCTCGTCATTGTGGGCGGCGCGGCGCTGGCCTTCGCCGTGAATGGGCGCGGGTCGAGCCCCGGGTGCGGCCGCCGGAGGGAATTCCCGCGCGCTAGGGCCGCGAGGTGCAAGGTGTGAGGGAACCGGTTGAGGCGCGGGGGGGGGGGGGGTCGGCTCTCGCGAGGCCAAGGGCGCGTCTACGTCCTGCGTCTTCCTTCGGAGCCTCCGACAATGAGGGTCAATGAACTTTACGTCTCCTGGGCAGATGAGGAAGATCACTTGAATGTTCTAGTATACGAAATCAGGATTCGGACCGAATATTTTTAGTTAGTATTCTTTGCTTGTCAGAAATGCCCCAACTGGTTCAACCTATGGCACAACGTATTGATTTTGGTATTGTGGTGAGTTTTCGATGGCACAAAAACGACGACTTCCATATACCAGAAAACTGATGATGATGGCTAAGCCATCGAAACCTGCTATTTTAATAAATAATATTGTTGGCAATGACGACTCATATAATTATTTCACAACTTATGAACTTCGCGGACTGAGTAAAAAAGGTTTCAAACGTGTTTAAGATTTCAGTCTAAACTCGTGTAATTTTTTCATTTTTAACTTGCCTGCCTTCAAGAAATACGTTATCTTACTTTTAAACATATTAATTGATATTTATCAAATTATTAAAATTAATATGTTACATTACTATCGCACTATTAAATTCTTAAAACCAAGCAATCATTGCATCATCATGAGGAATAACAATGAGACGTGAAATAAAGATCCCAATTGCACTTTGACCCCAAATTTTTTTTTTCTATTTTTTATTATAATTTATTAATGATTTATTCGATTTAAATTGCTATCTCCATTACCTCACAATCACATATTTGCCTTTATTAGGTTTTTAATTGTTTAAATTCTCAACACGAGAAATGCTCTACCTGCACTTAATCAATTCTCAGTCCTTGGAAAGTTTGAAAACATGTTAAGGGCCCTACAAGTAATTGCGAGCCTTTTTTAGCCTTCAAAATGGTATTTGCTTTTTTATTGGAATTTTACTTTTCCAATGAATTACTGAATTAAATAGTCACTGAAACATAAAAGAACAAAAAAGAGATTTCCTTTCTTTGCTCAGTCTCCATCGTAATTAAAAAGTATATTCTATAAACGACAAAGTAAGATAACATTTGATATAACACAAAATGTTAATGTTGCTGGATCAAGTAGGTTTAATATTAGAGTCAGTGTTTCTCATGATATCAACGAACGTTTAAATAACCTCCAGGAATATACTCCGAATATTCATCGATTCCCTCTGTGATCTAAATATTTATTTAAATTCTTATGGTATAAATTGAAGATGTGGAGTTTGCAGATAAATTATCTGTGAGCGAATTTAACTACGGAAAAACAGCAAAAGTATTAGTCCATCGTTTTGACTTTCATACTGGTTTGGGTTACTAAATTTTATTTTTATGGAAGGCAATACATCTGGATCAATAGAGAAATATATCCATCTCTTATAAAAATGTAATTTACGTTTTCGTGTTTTATATTACATCCTATTGGAACACAGGCTATATATTTGAACTTAATGGATCAATTTATCTTTTTTTACAGTATATTCGAACGCTTCCGTTTACAACATGACGCAGTTCATTTATATGCATTTTCATAATTAAACGAGCTCTTTTTTGTGACCGATTTTTTTATTGCGTTTTTCATTTCCCGGCCTCGGAGTACTAAATCTTGCTCAGAATGATGACATTTGATTTGTGTCCCCTCACAAGTACGTACCGTGCCGTAGAATAGAAGCGTTCATCAAATGACACGTGGTGGTGATGTAGAGTGGCTTCCACTGCCCTGCGACTCTCTCGTTTAGCCTGGATTCGAATCACGTATTCCATGACTCAATGGGAACGTGTGTTTTGTGCGCCCCCAGTTCTCTGGCTGTTGATTGAATCATTGGGGGAAGTCTATCCCTTTCTGTATTCCTGTGCTTCCCCCCCCCCCTCTCTCTCTCTCTCTCTCTCTCTCTCTCTCTCTCTCTCTCTCTCTCTCTCTCTCTCTCCACCCCTGCCACAGTTTCTTTGTTCTCCGCTGTCGATGCATATCTGTTGTACCATTTCATTATGACCACGCATTCAATGTACGTAATATTGCCATTGTGGAATGCAAATTTAACTTCTATGTGCTCTTCGCTTGCAAATCATTATGTTTGCAACGGGATTCGAAATATAGATTATTTCAGTACTCACAGATCTTGTTTCATTTACCAGTTGATGAATCCATTCATTTATTGCAAGGAGCTCTTATACAGGAACTAATCAATTCGTATTAATGCTTACTTGACCTATTCCGTACAATACTCTGTGAAAATTTTGGTATTCAGTATACATATCCTCACTATTTCGCCTCAGAAGTTGAAACGGTGTTTTTGTTCAAGTTTACGCGATTGGTAACTTCATCAACTATATAAATATTAGATTCCCATTGTTCGGTGAATGTCTGAGTAATTAGTTCTGTAATAGTTTGATACGTTAAAATTGGAAGTAACTAAAATTAAAAATAATGTAATTTGAAGGTAAATATTACGCAATTTCCCTCTAATATCGAATATTCATATTTCCACAATTGCTCACAAATACATATTCTTCCATGGAAAGAATAAAACATAATTTAAAAATTAACAAAAAATAAAACAGAAATTAGACAAATGAAAATGAGGGCTGAGGGGAAAAAAAGTTTTGTTAGTTTCGGTGATTCCCTCCCCGAAACACATAACGCAAACGGAATTTTCTGGAAAGTATCCCTCTCCAGTTCGATCGTTTGATGTGGATTTGTGGGCGGCCTATTTACCACCGCCTGGCGTAGGTGTGGGCCCGTGAAGTGGGGCGGACGGTGCTTTGCAATGCGGGCGCACGCAGCGCCTTTCACACGCCTGCGCATACAGAGCGCCCGCCCCCCTCCGCCGCGCCTCCCACCGTCACCCCGCCCGCTCACTCCCGCCACCCAGCGCCCCTCTACGCAAGCCCCGCCACCCACCACATCGCAGCCATCGTCCCCCTCCCTCCACCCCGCCACACACTCCCAGCGCCCTGCTACCCAGCCCCTGCCACCCACCACCTCCATTCCATCGCCCCCTCCCACTCACTTCCAGCGACCCAGCGCCCCGCTACCCAAGCCCCGCCACCCTCCACCTCGGAGCCATCGCCCCCTCCCTCCACCCCGCCTCCCACACACTCCCAGCGCCCTGCTACCCAGCCCCTGCCACCCACCACCTCCATGCCATCGCCCCCTCCCACTCACTTCCTGCGACCCAGCGCCCCGCTACCCAAGCCCCGCCACCCTCCACCTCGGAGATATCGCCCCCTTCGCTCAGCTAACCACTGCCCCGCTACCTACCGCCTCGTAAGTCGCCGCCCCGCTACCCACCGCCCCGCCCCCACCCCCGCGACCCACAGGTCCACCACCCACAACCTCGCCACTCACCATTATTCAAAAAAAAAAAAAAAAATTGTATCTTGTGTAAATAAAAGTAATGCCGCTAAAATAAAATAATCTAACAATTCATTATAAAAATTAGTCGGTGGAGAAGAAGTCACACGAAAGTAAGTAATTGAATATACCATGAGTAAAAGGGACTGAGCACATGATGTCGTGGAATATTTCTGTAAGTCATTTTAATTCCTGAAAAGAGTACTAATTCATTATTTCTTTTTCTCAACAAGTTTTATTTTTGTCTTTCTCGTTCAACAAATCAAAGTTGAAATTGATTAAATAGCATTGGAATTGCATTAACTTCGTTGAAACCGCCCGAAATATTTAGTCAGACACCCATATGTGAATTGGCTATATTAAAGGTGCCTAAAAATCAAAAATCATTTGGATAAACACAGTGTTCATGTGCTGCTGCATCACTCGAATATGAACAGAAAACTTGTTAATTTACGTTCAAAGCTTTGTATAAATGAATTAAAACATTAATGTCGAGGAATAAAATGAATTATCGCGATGTCAACACACGGGATTTCCAACTGATTTTTTGTTATTTTCAATAGCAATGCATTTAATTTATATTCAGGATTACGAGAGAGTCAAACTCGTCGTTTTAGCAATTGTTCATTGTAGCTTGCGATCACATCGAACTGCCACTTTATGACTTTCGTACTTGAATAATAAACAGCCATTTCGGAGATCAAATCAAAATACTGTAATTATATTATTTGTTAGAACAATAATTCATGAAAGAGGTAGTGTTTCAGAACTAATCTTCTGAACATTTCTATCCCTGGAGTAACTTAAGCATTCTAAATTGGGCTTCTATTACAATAAACAACATACATTTAAGAAATACATACCACGTTTTTTGATTTGCTTTTCCAAAGTACAGTTTATTAGTGTATTAGTAGTAGTTTATTAGTTTCCAGTGTATTAATTATTAATGTTCTTTGAGGTGAAAGAAGAGAGTGATGAGGTACAGCGAGGTGATAATGAGTCGGAGATTAATGACAAAAGACGATGAAAACGGGTCGAGAGAGGGAGAGAGAGAGAGAGAGAGAGAGAGAGAGAGAGAGAGAGAGAGACAGACAGACAGACAGACAGACAGACAGATAGGGAGGGAGAGGGAGCAAAAGTCGCTAGAGTGAGACATAAAAAATGAAAGAACCGCTAGGTGACAAAAATTGGAGGCATCGAGTCTGAACCAAGCTCAAAGGAGAGGGCGGAGCGGAGAAAGCCAAGGACCGGATGGGATCGACCCTTCGGAACAAAAGAGAACCGAGAAGCGACACGGATGAAGAGGTACGCGCTTTTTGGCCCACAGGTACATTCAGGTATAATGGTAAGACAAAATCTTACCAGGCCTTGACGTCTCACTTTCCACACCCATCCGCTGCATTCTGAATATGTTCCCGTCCTGGGTAACGCGTCATGAAGATTCAGTGTTTTTGTGTTTTCCTCGACCCTTTTCCCGATAGTCCAATAGTGTAACAAAAGAATTATAAAAAATTATTAGATATATTATACCACAATAATATAATAGAGTGAAAGCAGTTCAAACAGCCAATCCGATCGAGTGCACATCTCCATTAGCGACAATTTTTTGTTTCGTGAAACCGATTGATTTTTCCATACGACGCGTTTAAATAAGTATTCGCTCTTTTCGGCGGCTATATGTCTAAGCCTCCAACGGTCTGGCACATTTCATAGATTGATCTTAATTAAGCGGTGACGTGAAGCAATTTTGAACTATATTTTAATACGATGTGGAAACTAATGGTGCTAAAACAGCACATACTTTCTTGCCTTTTGTACTAGTTACAAGTACTAGTAACTAGTACTTGTAACTAGTACAAGTACAAAATGTATTACATTATGTACTAGTAACTAGTACAAAATGTATTACATTTTGTATTACATTTTGTATTACATTTTGTATTACATTTGTATTACATTTTGTATTACATTTTGTATTAATGTAATACATTTTGTATTAGTTATGTAATACATTTTTGGAATAAATTATAAAAATGAATGAATGTTTAATCATTTGAAAATTTAGCTATTCCTTTTCCTTGACATGAAGGCTCTGGAACATTTTCAAAACAAAAATTAGCTCCAACGCTTTGATTTAATTTTGTTGTTCGATAGTAAGAAGGACATTTATGCAAACGGTTCAGGTCTCAATCTTAGAAAAAACTGATTTTTTGAAAGTTGCAAAAATTAAAAACTTTTTTACATTCTAATTTCTATTCAGCAAAATGTATTCTTTTGTTACATCCATTGAATTTCAGCTTCCCTGAAAATTTGGTAAATATCAAAGGTAAGATTATCTAGGAGTGCGAATCTCTCCGTTGCTCCCGGTCCACCGAGGGAAGGGGAAGAACTCTAGCTGAGAAGCTTGTCGCTCGATTTGAATGGAGCGCGCTACGCTCAAGGCGTTGCCGATTTGCGCCTTTCCGTCCCTATCCTCTGCTGTTGGGCTAACTACAGCTAGTTATTTTGCAGACGAGGTTTTACGTTCACAATTTTAAATTTTAAGTTTTAAAATTTCTCAACATTAAGAATTAATTTCAGGAATTACGAACTCGTCCATTGTACTCAAAATACTGCAGATATAGAATAATGTGTTATATATGTTTTGATGGAATACTATGTAGTTAATTGCAGTAAATTAATAATTGACAGCCATGCAGTAAATTAATAATTGACAGTCATACAAATCTCTGAACAATAACTATTGTGATGTATTGTAACCATATGTATAAACATTTTCTAATATAAAATTATATTTAAAATTTGCCTAACAGAAACAAGTGGAATTTCTTTTTAAAACGACTGATTTTCAAACAAATCATCAGACAATAAACTCCTAGTTGGCGAATGTATAAAACCTGCAAAGGAAAACGGTCATTCAACAGACATGGATTAACAGGTGAATGTATTTAAAATAAGTATTTCAAATACAAGTATTTAAATACTGCTCAACCCTGCTCATTAGCTATCGTACAACATTTGATGCAAAAAGTAAATATTTTCAATACAAATTTCAATACATATATCAATACAAATTTGACAAATATAACTGCTTTTCATGCAGGTAAACCATGTCCCAACAATAAGAGTAATTCACAAAAATGGACTCCCGAGTCATTGCAGCATTTCAATCGGATATTCCCTGAAAGCTAGCAGTATTTAAAATAGGTTTTAAATAATTTCTAAAGATTAATATATAAATGTATAACAAAAGGCAGAATGTAAGAAACGAACAAAGAAATATGTATTATCCAAATTACAACTTTCGAAGCATCCAAATGTCGGGAATTACGTCCACGAAGCCCAGTAAATTCGAACCAGCCATTACTTTTGACTCCAAATTACCCCCAAAATACTCATATTATCAAAACATAGCATGACCTTATTTGAAGATCTTTTTTTGATAAACACATTTCATTAAGAAAAGGAATTTTATTTCGATAATTGTAGTGGTAGGAAGACCCCGAATACAAAGCGTAGTCAATTAGGAGCGGGCTATTATTTTTCTCACGAAATTACAGAAAAAATATTCATAGCTTCAAAAAATTCAACATGACCTTGATTAAAGATCTGTTTTTATCAACATATTTCATTTTTTTTTTAAATATCTTCACAATTGTAGTTTTAGAAAGAGGCCAAAATGTTTTAACCTTTTTAAATTTTCGCAAAATCAGGCAAATCAACGGATCAGAGATTTGCACCATTCTCTTAAGTATCCTTTATGTTGTCTAACGTCTCAATTTAATCAAAGAATGATCTGAGGTTTTTAAGAAAAAAATAGTTTAAAGAAAACAAAAATTGCCTATGTTTGACACAAAATGTCGGAAAGGTGCTGATGGTTTTTGAATATCAAACATGAAGATCCGTTTTTATGAACACATTTAATTAAAAAAACATTGTAACATCATAATTGTAGTTGTAGAAAGACGAACACATATTATTTTTTTTAATTTTTCGAAGAAGAAGAAGAAGAAGGTTCTTCACCAACATGACACCTGTACCATTTTCTTAAATGTGCTTCAGACTATTTAACAACAATATTTAATAAAAATCGATAGCGCCATTTTTTTAAAAATTTTGAAAATGTCCCTAGGGCTTCTGTAAATACTACCCCCCCCCCCCAAATAATATCTGTTTCAAATTCAGGAGACCGTGACATCAGCCAGATCGACTGGGGATTATCAATTTTAGAGAAAATCAGCTGAACAGTTAAGCCGTTAGTCGTTACATAACTTTCTCTCTACCGCGGTAGCGTAGATTAATTTATCTTCAGGAGTCATTAATTTATCTCCAGGAATCACCAGATGATTTTAATAAATATCTGTTAATGAAACAACAATGCCTCCACTTCACGTATTTCACAGCACTGATATGGTTTGCTAGCTCATACGGGTTCTCTTCTACGGTAGTGTGTTAAGGGCACGAGGCGCATGCCATTCGAGAAAATTCGATCTGAAGGTCATTCACTATCTACGTCGGACGCCTTTAAAGTAAAGTTTCTGCAGGTGAATAGCATCTTTCGAATTATTCGACTAGAGTCGGTGAGACTTTCTGCAATAAAAGAAGTGACAAGTCAAAGTTCTATTTTGATATTAAACGACGGCAATGTAATAATCCTAAAGACATTGTATTGTGACGTATGGCAGTTAAAAATGTTAAAAAGCGATTCCTTCATTTCATGGCAATTACAATTTAATTTGATTTACGCCTTCTGTAACTTCGTAACCACGATTAAATGGCCACCTCATTTAACGACCTCATTTAATTTTTGCCGGAAACATTGGTGGCATTGTCAGTTTCTCTATTATAAATTTATGACATTAATAAAATACTAAGCCAACCCGGGTAGCTAAGGCAGTAGTGGCGTGGCGTGGCGTGGCGTGGCGTGGCGTGGCGTGGCGTGGCGTGGCGTGGCGTGGCGTGGCGTGGCGTGGCGTGGCGTGGCGTGGCGTGGCGTGGCGTGGCGTGGCGTGGCGTGGCGTGGCGTGGCGTGGCGTGGCGTGGCGTGGCGTGGCGTGGCGTGGCGTGGCGTGGCGTGGCGTGGCGTGGCGTGGCGTGGCGTGGCGTGGCGTGGCGTGGCGTGGCGTGGCGTGGCGTGGCGATCTCTGATCGACGGATCGCGGGTTCAATCCCGCCTCGGGCATAAACGTATTTATATATTATTATATTTATATAGTATATAGTATATAATATTGTATATCTATATCTATATGTATTGTATTATTATTTGTGTATATATGTATGTATGTATATATATATATATATATATATATATATATATATATATATATATATATAGGTTGCTTGTTCCTGTCGCTATCAAGGAATTATGCTTTGCTTAAAATTCATGCACTTCATTTCGCGAAATCGGTTTGAGCTGCGTGGGTGGCGGCGGGGGCAACGGAGGGCGAGAGGCGGGTGTCTGGGGCGCCTCGCTGGGAATATGGCGGAGACACGCGGTACTCAAAATCACATCAAACTCGGCACCAAAAATGACGTATTTAAAAAACTAAGTAGAAGAATGGTTTTATACTGCTATGAGTGAAGATGTATATATTATGTGATCAAAAATATCCGGATACGTGGCTGAAAATGACTTACCAGTTCGTGGCGCCCTCCATTGGAAATGCTGGAATTCAATAGGGTGTTGGCCAACCCTTAGCCATGATGTTAGCTGCCACTCTCGCAGGCATTATTTCTATAAGGTGCTGGAAGGTTTCTTGGGGAATGGCAACCCATTCTTCACGGATTGCACAACTGAGAGGTATCGATGTAGGTCGGGGAGGTCTGACACACGTCGGCATTCCAAAATATCCCAAAGGTGTTCTATAGGATTCAAGACAGGACTCTGTGCAGGCCAGTCCATTACAGGGATGTTATTGACGTGTGACCACTCGCCACAGACCGTGCAGAATGAATAGGTGCTCGATCGTGTTGAAATATGCAATCGCCATCCCGAATTGTTCTTCAACAGTGGGGAGCAAGTAGGTGTTTAAAACATCCATGTAGGCATGTGCCGTGATAGTGCCACACAAAACAACAAGGGGGGCAGGCCCTCTCCATGAAAAACACCACCACCATAACATCATTTTGTACGTGTCCAGGTACTTTTGATCAAATAGTGTATTTCGTGATCAAAGCCGAAGTATTTAACTTTGATACTACTAATGTACTAAACTATCTTCGTCACATTTTTACAAGTAAACATATTCACTATTATTTTCGAATATGTTTTGACTTAAAACAAAAGGAATATTTTTTTAGATCATGTGTTATTCTCCTTGGGCATCGATGAGTAGCGATGCAAGCGTTTTAACATACAAAATCGAACTTTACTATCAAATGGGCTTGTATATATTATATGAAAAATCAAAATAGCAGTTTTCTGTTTTTCATTTTCTACCTTCCTGTTTCACAGTTACTTTAGTGACGAGCAATAAAGGAACAACAATTGTGACAATTATGTGTTTCCCAAGACTCTCAAAAATGTTTATCTTTTTATCTTTTTTGTGTAATATTTCTCTTAATGAAATTTCATTAAGAAATAAAACATTAGTATTGTGATGTTTTATTACCATTTTACACGAGGTGCGAACGACATTTGTAAACATTATTTTAATAAAAGTTTCTATTTGAATAGTTCCAAACTTTTTATCTCTCTAGATAAAAATGTTTCCGTATTAAAGTAACAGGTTATGTAGGTCTTTTTATCTTCTAAATTCCCGATTATTGGTACTGGGTATGAGTAACGATAGAAACTGATAAAGTGACAGTGTGCCTCTTCAATTCTTGGCGCAAAATATGAAATGTTCCCAAACACGCAATATTTTGCGCATCACAGTCTTGAATAACCTGGAAATTCGGTTCCCAGTCTTCAGTATCCTGATTTTTATGTGACATATGCGGAACAAATGACAGACCTCTGATAACTATCGGTACCACCAGATTATTACGCCCCATATCCAGGTAATTCTCTATTTCTAAATTTTGAGTTTTAGAGGTTTTATTGGCTACAATGTGGCTACATGATGATGACCTGGGAGAGCCCCATACATCAACAAGAAAATACGATTTTTCTCTATATTCCTAGTAACTAATAATAATTATATTAATTATTATTGTTGTTGTAGGATCCGTCTGCTTTCGCCCCATGCGGGGGCAGTGTGCGCGGGGCGGGCCGGTGGGAGCGGGTGACGGAGGGAGGAGCGTTTACGACCTCCGGGGCGGCGCAGGCGCGCGGCGGGGGCGGAGGGGGCGGAGGGCGCGGGCCGGGCAGACCCAGCCGCCTTCGCCCAGGAGTCAGCGTTTCTTGCCGAGCCCCTTGGAGGCGAGGGCGCCCCGCCCCGCCCCGCCCCGCCCCGCCCCGCCCCGCCCCGCCCCGCCCCGCCTCTTCCCGCCCCGCACAAAAAACGCCGCCCCTGGCTCGCCTCGCGCCCTCGCCGCCCCCGCTGCCCTCGCCGGCGCCACCCCGGGCCAGAGACCTCGGGGCTCTGCGACTCAGGACGCTGGCGCGTCTCTCGGCGCATTCTGCTCCTCAGTTAACTTCTCGTTTCTCGCTCGACCCCTCCCGGGGGCTGTTTAATTGCTGGGCGGGTACATTGAAAGATTATGCGACTCAATATTGTAGTCCGTTTGAGGCTTGACACAGTTGCTAATGTTAATTATATGTGTCTTTATCTTAATATTAGGTGTATCCAAGTCATAAGCAGAACTGTGCTTCCTAAAGCGGTAGACAAATTTGTGAGGGATTTCACCCTAGACGATCTTTTTCATCGTCTATCGATGTTGAAAGGGTGGCAAAATATCATAAACACATCGATTTTTTTTTTCGACATGAACGTTGTAATTAAATTAAGTAAATGGGATGGCTTTGAAACTTCCTGAGAACGTAAGCTCTGCTAATGAAAATCCTCATTCTGTATTGAATTCTATTAATACAATTTACTCTTGATATTAACACTCCCCTATTAATTTCTGGAGTTTTTCATCCATATTTCTTGCAAATTTCAAAAACATATATTCAATGTAATGAAATAATCTGAATAATATTTTTAACATTTTCTCTTCTTTTAAGATTGTTGATAATTCGCAGTTAAATTTCAAGATCATGTTCGTTCCATCGACTATTCTTTTATAATTTGAAGGCGGACTAGAGTATTGTAAATGCGATTCGCTTCCTTTCTGGCTTCAAGTGCACACCACTAAAGTAATAATTGTATAATATGGATAAAAATATCTTTGCACTGTATACCCATTCTAAATCTGAATATGTGTGTTTAACAGACACGTAGGAATCTAACTATTTAATTAGGATGCAGGCCGCAAAAAATGAATTTTACCTGAGTCCGGCTTTCAACAACCGAGCCTCCTAACCTCCGCTTGCGCTCTACTCTGCCGTGTAGACGTTGCTCCCTCTCATTCTCGCTCACAGAATTCAAAATATTTATAGTCGGGTACCTTTGCTTGTATAATTATAACACCATCAAACAAGTCTTGTTTCCCATTTATCCCATTAGAACTTATGTGGCACGTTTCGAAGATATATACTTCCTTTCTTTGCAGTTTACGCATCGTGTCATACGTCATTATTTTCATTTCATATTCCTATTTATTGTAATAACAAGGTACATGGATCAGTACTACATTACTTTTATGTGTGTAATTATTTGGCGACTTAAATTAACCCTTATAAACTAATCTAATTCTAAATCTAATTACTGAAGGGTAAGGAAGTTCATAGAGCGCCTACTAATTCTCTAACTCGGACTGAATGTTTAAGTATGCTTGAATAGGGGGCGTGTTCTTAATTCTTGTCCGTGAATCTGTGATTTCGGTATGGTTAAATTGGGATAGGTGTTCGATTTGGTTGATGCGTGAGTAAAATTAGGATGAAGCATCAATAAAATTGTGTCTGATAGGAAACAGGTTTTTGTGTTGAGTAGATATTCGGGGGTGCCTACTGATTTTAACTCTTTTATGAGGCCGATGGGCCAAACACAGCCAGTCGAAGGTCTGGGTTAGATCTATATGATCGAGACGATTGTAATGGTGCTTTTTCTGAAAAGCATCCTGAATGAATTCATTGTCTTTTAGTACGTCTTGAGAGGTTGAAACGATGTTGATGAATCAAAAATTGAAGGTGAAGGATGGCCTTGGTTTTATTTTTGTACTCTTTTAATCTTTTAATGACAATTTTATCCAATAATTTGTCTAATGTGGAAGGAGGACTGATCAGTCTGTAACTATCAGGATTATTAAGATTTTTATTGTGTTTAGATATCGGAATAATATTATAGAACTTCCGGTTTAACGGGTAATAGCCTACTCTGAAAAAGTTGTAAACATTGTTTATGAATGCTACGGTGTTTGATGGGAGATTTTTGAGGATGATGATACGTCATTGGCACATGTATTCAATTTCTATCTGGTAGTGACATAATATCTCACTCTTCTCACCACTGCTCACTTCTTATCGTTCAGCAACCACGTTATATCATCGCAACGATTATTCCTTAATACTTTCCCTGCCACATCAATCATTTCGCGAACACTATCGCATTGGCAATTATCCTTCCACGTAACACTTGTATCGCGTCCATTGCATCTTTTAGTGGTTCTTGATGCGCTTCGCATTACATCACTGCGATTTCCTTTGATGCATGTGTTATTTGTCCTATCTTAAATACCAGTGGCGCAACAGATTAACAATCTTGCATTTTCAGTGTTTTGACATAAAGTAGGGAATTTTTGATAGATTCTTGGAGTTGCCAGCATGTATATATATTTTTTTGCACAATCAGACTGGAAAACGTAGGTCCAGAATCTACTCTCATTGAAGGCTAGCCATTTTGGTCTTTTCACTGGATGACAGTCGTATTAATTACTCTCAGCGTATAACATTTTAATTAACTGAAATGGATTTTATCGCCCTTTCCCGTTCGCAGGCGTATTCGATATATTTGTATTGCAAAATCATAATATATTTCCGCTAAAAATTCGCCGCTGGAGGATAAATTAAAGGGGCCCTTTCATTAGGCGGTGCTCGGGCGCACTAATTCACGAGCCCGCCAGGCGCGGCAAGGCGTAGGCGCAGCGCACGCGCCGCCCGCGGGGAGCGAAGGCGCGCGCCCCGCCACGTGCACGTGCTGGCTGCCTGCCTCGCCTCGGACGCCCTCCGCGCCACGCGCCTCGCGCTGCGTGTGATGCGACGCGGCCGACGAGAGCGACACACGCCACACGCGCGCTTCGTGGGGAAACGAACGCAGACGAGCGCCCAGGGGAGCCAGGTGCACCGTGGCTTCTTCACATTTTGGATGGGGCCCCTGCAGGCTTAGTTTTTGAAACATATTGCCTTAAATGTGTTCAATCAGTGGTTTGTCTCGGTTCTTGTACTGGCAATTTGCGAGATTGTCACACCTTTAGAAAAGAGGTACTCCAAACCCTCTGGCACCCCTTTTTATTTTCTCCGCTACTGCTTACGCAGTATAAAATATTGTAATGTGGCAGGAGAAGACGGGGAGTTTTGGACACAAAAAAACTCTTAATTGCCAAGCCCTGGTAACAAAAAAAAAGGGTAAATCTTCATCCTGTATCTAGTGTGATGGCTCATCGCAATGTAAACGAAACATAAAGAAATTACGTATAAATTCCAAAGATAAACTACATCAACAATCGGGAATCTAAAGGAATTATATGGCGAATTATAAATAATGAGAATGTGAAGGAAGGGCAGTGTGGACTAATTGGGAAAATAGTAGAATTTGTGGCAATTATAATATCAAATGTAAATGTGAATAATTTCCGTGAGTAATAGTTAAATTACGTAAAAGAATGCAAGAGTCGGTAGTCATGGAATAACTAGATAAGATGCTTAGACGGGGCGAGCCAATCAGAAATGAGAAGGCGTGCGAGGAAGGGGAAAACCAGCACAGTAAAACTAAGGAAAACGTAAATGGGTCCTGTACTGCGCATCTTGGGAGAACAGAAGAGGAGCGCGTGTTATGAACAAGGGAGCGGAATGGAATCCGACCCGGGTGACGATTGCATACAAGTCGAATGTTCCTCGAGGTAGAGATATTAGTAAATACAAATTAGTTGGATTGTTGGATTAGTTGGATGGAAAAATGTCGTGAGATGGGGAAGTACAAATATGGCGTGCAGAATGAAGAACTGCAAAAGTGATATCTAACGTTTTAAGCGGGCGATGCTGGACTGAAATTTAAATGTACGGGCAATTCGTCGGCTAAGAAGGCAGCGGTCTCAGAACAAGAAAGTGACAAAAGGGGGACATACATATTATGAGTAACGTAAGAAGACCAAGTCTTGTAGATTTTAATAATTCTTCAATTAGTGTAATAAGGGATAAATGGCCATGCATGCAAGGGAGGAGTAAACGGGAATATTTAAATGCGTGACGGGGTTATTATTGTTATTGTTTCGCTGTGCGAGGAAAATACATCAGAGTAGTAAATTACCTCCTCTATCACATTGTGTAGTCACACCCACGTTCGGTGGGTCGTTTATAACGAATAATCAATTGACGGCAAAAGCCTGACGTTCTGTCCATGTCGCTCTGAACAACGCTAGTGGCTGAACCGTAAGTACAAAATTTACTAAAATTGATACAGAGAAGATTGACCAGACATAGAATTTAAGAAATTTAACGTACGAGAAAGACTATGCCGTTCTGTAGCTCCACTACTTTAATTCTGTTGGTATACCATAAGATAGAAAGGATTTTTTAAAAAGAGTTTTGTACTTACATCCCACATGTAAGGTTACTTCCCGCACCTCTTGAGAACTAGACCTACCTGCAACAAAAAGCAACAACATATCAAAAACAAGGTCACTATAGCGCCAAAAAAATAACTAAGAAAATTATTTAAATTCATCATAGCGCTGCATCAGATTAAGAGATTGTAACTTTATTAAAAAAGACAGGAAAATAAACATATTGTTGCCCCGCAGTCGTGGGCGAAACGTTTGGTATCTCAAAGCCAATTGGACACGGTCCATCAGCCCGGAAGACATGAAGAATATTGACTCTTGCCGTGAAAGCCTTCAATGCATATTATTGTAGTCCGAAACTTTTCAATGAATCTCCGTGTTATTTTAGTGAGAAAAGGGAGTAATTATATTCTGTTAATTCCATAGTGCTGTATAGTCAACACAATACAGTTGTTGCTGTGAGTTTTTTGCGACAGTTAGTTGTGTCCTGTAGTTTATTCGTTCTTCTCACAATTGTTTAATATTTTACAAAGTAATTAGAGTTAATATTTTTTTTGTTTAGTGTCATCACAAAAAAACACACTCAGTTGTTCGTTGTATGTATGGAAAGGCGAGATTATATTTTGTGCATGAGAAAGGGGTTTTTTACAATTATTTCGTAGGGGGAGGGGGGAGGAGACCCACTGAGCACCTCACAATGAATCATCTAAATTTGCAAATTGTATATAAAAAACATGTTTGGGAAATCTATTTGTTATTCTGGTGGCATTTATGGGCGCTTTGCCTAGTTTGAATTGGGATAGTTGTGTGACGGCTGCGAGGGGACTGGGGCTGCGGCGCGGCGCCCTGCCTTGCGCCGTCCACTCGCCCTGCCCGCTCGGCTGCCCTGGCCTTTGTGGGCGCCGGCCGGCGGCCTCCCTGCCTGCCTGCCTGCCTGCCACGCCGCACTGCTTCACACCTTCCTCCACCCCCGCCCCCGCCCACGCCCTCCGCCTCGCTCCGCCGCCCCCGCCTTCGCCCTCGAGCGCGCGCACCCCGAGCAGGCGCCTCGCCGCCCGCGCTCGCCCACGCCCTCGCGCTTTGTCCCCTCCACAGTCCCCTGTGGAGGCGGGAATGTACTTTTTATAGTACAGGTACATTGAGCTGCTGCCTTGCGGCTTAAGCAACTGGGATGGGGGGGGGGTCTTTTTCTTAATAACTAACTTAAAGTTTAATTCAATATAATTCTAAACTGGGAAAGATGGCCTCAGGGCATCAACTGATGTCACTGCAGTCCCTCCGGCCGGGAGGTCCTAGGTTCAAGTCTCGGCGGGGGCAGGATTTTCGACACTAGCGCGTCAGCTAGGTTGGATTTAGTCGCTGGCTGGAGGGCGGCCTTAGCGGCCGGCTGATCTGATCGGCAGTTTTCCGTGGTTTCTCAGATAAACAACAGGCAAGTGCTGGAGTAGTAACCTATCAAACGGGCAACGGACCACGCCGATCCTTCCTATATCTTCCTTGTTTTCCTTCCCCTTACACACACAAACACACATACCGGGAGACCGGTCGGGAGCTTAGAGCTGGGCCTGTGACCCATTGGTGGGAGATACCTGGTTAGGGAAACCCCGCTAAATTAGGTCGGCGTCGGATCTCGTCATACAGCATGGAAAAGATTACCGTCACCTCCCGAGCAAAAACATGAACTACACTTACGGGATTGATGATCCTGTTAATTGACATGCCCCTAATCACTAAATCAATCAATCAACATAATTCTAAATTTTCAATACCTAAACTTTCGCATGTCTAATTTACAGGAATTTTTCTTTTTCGGTATGTGAGTTTCCATCAATCAATATAATTATAAATTTTAAATACCTAAACTTTGGCATGCCTAATTTACAGGAATACCTAATTTTGCAGTATGTGAGTTTTTTTCTTCTACTTTCACACATCATTGACACTTGTTTAACATTATATACAAAACCATTAATTTTACTCATTCACGCGCACTGCACTACAGAACACGCTACACCGCGCCAACTGCTGAATACCCCGTGTCCCCCCGCGTCGCCTCTCGTCTCCCTCCCCCGCTCTTGGGCGCGGCGCCGCGCGAGGCGTCCGGGCTGGCGCGCGCGTCTCCTCCTAGCGACCCCCCTGGCACAACCCGTGGTTGCGAAGCGGGCAGTCCGTCGGTGCGCCGTTCTTGTTGCGTATAATTGACTTCGTTCCGCGAGGGAAAAGGGATTCCGCGACTTTCCTTGTTTCGTTTAATGCCTTAAATTGAAATATAGTGATGTTATAACAACTCAGTATGTTTTAGGAAAACCCTCTTTTGAGATCCTCGTGGGACTGTGCGATTTAATTCATTTCACAAAACCGTTCTAGAGATTCACATCGTCGCCCATGGTTGCTGTCGTAGTCTAACTCACGAAATTGGAATACCTAATAGAAGTAACGATATGTATAATATATAATTATATTAACTAGAGCAGAAGTTCCTCCTTTAAAACAATCGGAAATACTTTATCTTTGTTGTTGATGAAATTCTTTCAGTTGTCTATTGTGTGAAGTATATTTGTATATCATGTGAACTTTATGTATTTCTCTTACGACAGCTTACTCAATTGGAATTTCTCTTCTTCCTTCACAGCAAAGGTAATGTCTGTCGTATGTACAGCGAGTACTTCTAGATGCTTTTTTCTATTCACTTCATAATTAATTTGTAGCGACTATGCGGCCTCCCTCTTCCCTATTCCCCAATGTCACGCCGCGTCATTCTTTTCCGTTTTCTCCGCCCTTTTCTCTCTGCTGTCCCTCTGACAAAGCCATTACTCTCACTCTTACCACACCAACCCTCCCCCACTTGTCCTCTCGAAATCGTTTCTGAATAGTGTGAAAACTGTTTCAAGAACTTGCAGCGCAAACGACGCACTTCGCACTCGGGAAGCAACGCCCAGAAGGAAGCCACCATTTATTTTCATAAAAGTTCGCCCGGTGCGTGCCCCCCCCCCCCCGGCGATGCCCTCCGCGTGGCGGGCGCCGACTCGGTCCCGTTGCTGGGGGCTTGGCACTCCTTCCGATCCCCGCGCCATTGTTAGGCCTGGCGCCGCCCGCCCCCGCCCCCGCCCCCGTTCCCTTTCACTGGCCGCCCCGCCGCCGCCGCCGCCCTCACCTGCCGCCGCCGCCCTCCAGCCGTTGTTCCTCCAACCGCCCCCGCCCCCGCCGCCCTCCTGCAGCGGGCCTGGCCCTCGGGAATGGAACTGGAATTATCGGCTTCGTGTCAATGTATTCTTCCGTTTATCGCAACTTTTTGAGGTTGCTCTATTACAATTCTGAAGCTAGTTTCAAAGGAAGATCGGGATCAAAATACTTCCATATTTTGTGATGAGCAAGCTAAGATAATTTACTAGACACCTATTTTAATTGAAATTGGTTTAACCGATTATTTATTCTCTTAGAGTGAACTAAGTCAATGTGCGCAGCCTCAGAATTGTTCTAACTATTAACATTTTATAGGATCGAAAAAAACATGCTAATGTTACTTCTTCGGAAAATGATACTAAGATTATTACAAAAAGTTAAATAAAAGAGTTTACTTACTAATCTAATAAATAAAATAAACAGGGAGCTTCAAAGAATGTCAATCACCCCATTAAGCGTGACACTAAAGGGAGCATAGTTATAAAGCAAAATAATAATGATTGCAGGATGAATGATGAATTATGTTAGAAATTTACCACATCACCGAAGCATGACTAGACAACAAGATGACTCTGACCTCTCATTCACTCATCGTCACCATCTCATTCACTCCCAGAACACAAGGATGAGTGAATGGTAATTATTTTAATAACTTAAATTTATTCTTAATAATCTACCAAACCGTGCGCCCTTCGGTTGAAATTTAGAACCAATATCCTATGCATTTTTATTCATTAAATTTTTATTCGTTTTTGGTTTTATGGTTTTCGGTACAACCTGCTCCATTCAAAGTTACTCGTATTTTTTTCCCGCCATCCCGCAGACAAGCTCCATCAGTTTCGTTTTCATTACACGACTACTCCTAGATCTCGGGTTTGAATCCGAACGAATCCCTCTTTTCTCGCTTTCCATTTCAGTTCCATTCCCTGCCCCGCTTCCCGTCCCCCACCCTCGCCCACCGCCGCGCGCCGGGTGTGGACTTCCGGGCCGCGGCCTGCAACACCGGGTCGCGGGGAGGCGCGGCGCGCCGCGGCGCGGCTCGGCGCTCGTGTGGGTAAATTAGATGTAAAATATTTACGGCGCAGGTATACGGAACTCATATTCCCGCTGCTAAATAAAGATGAACCGCGCGCGAAGCTCTGCACGCGGGGTGACGTGGGGCGGGGCGGGGCGGGGTTGGACGGGGTTGGGCGGGGCGGGACGGCACGGGGCGGGTCTGGGCTGCGCGGGGCGGCGCGGGGCGGCGCCGGGGGGCGGAATAGCGGAGCGGCGGGGCGGCGCGGCGGGGGGCTAGGCGGGGCGGCTTGGCGGGGCGGGGCGAACAGGACAGTGGTGAAACGAGGCGCAGGCGGAGAGGAAGGCGCGAGGAACCAGAGAGTGTATATATGCGAGGAACGATGCGACGGGAGGCAGCGCGAAGGCAGCGACGCGAGGAGGGCGCGCCGGATTCCGGTTTGCGACGCCGGGACGCCCGCCCCCGCTCGACGCGTCTCTCAGGCACAATTTTTTTGTCGCGAGCCCCAAGTTCCTCGATTCCGTGAAAAGTACATAAAGGGCAATACATGGGGCGGATGTCGGGACGATGAACGTAGTACGCAGTAAATGACTTCATGTTGGAAAATATCATTGGGACTTTTGAAATTATAATACTTAAATATTAATGGATTCATCTTGAAGGGAGCGTTAAGGGAGCATTAAAAGCCAAAACAGTTATTCACTGCTCGTGTAGAAACCTCTTGAAGGAAGATAAATACAAAAATACTATGAGAAAATTAAGCACATATTTGACACCCAACACATTGTTTTCAAGTACACTTTATATATATGTATGTATAATGTGTATATAATGAAAAAAAATATTATTTTGTAAATTATGTTGTTTTTTTGTGAAAAAGAAATAAACGACTGAAATTGATTATTTTGTAGAAAAGTCTTTTTTGAAGGAAATTAGAAAACCAAATCCTTGTTAACTCTTCAAGGAAACTCTTCATGGCAAAAATGAATTTTATCAATATTTTTCAAATATATCAGTGATGAAAAAATTTGTAAGTCATTTTTTTTGAAATTTATGTAATAATTTCTCAATGCTACTTTTGCTCCATATGTTTACGCGATAAATGGCAGTAGGCACCTCGATTTACCTACGCTTTTCTACCAATGCTTTCTTAAAAGGAATTAATATTTTTCGTTTTCTCCTACTTCAAACTATGAAAAGTGTACATGTCTTTTACCTCTGGATACAGCATTTCCACCTTGAAGATAATGTATGTCATGCTTTGCACGAATAGAATAGCCAGCCTTGACGTGTTCCCAGTAGTCGGGCCCTACGCCTACCTCCATTTGCTTTCTGTGCTGCGGTTGTTGTCTCCTCCCCCCTAAGTGACGCTGCACCGAGGGTGGATAAACAGCGCGACGGAGCGGGCGGGCGGGGATGGCGTGGGACGCAAATGACGTCACGATTAGCGGAGGACAGCGTGGGAGAGCGGCGTGTGGCGCGGGCGCGCAACGTCTTCATAAGAGAAGAGTCGCGAGGCGCCGCCGCTAAGCCGTGCGCCGAGGGGGCGGTGCGGGCGGCGTTGCAGGAGAACACGCTCCACGACCCGTTGGCAATTTGCTCGGGGAATCAATGAGTCCAGGCCCCGAAGAAAACGCCAGGCGGTGGCACTCCCGCCCGCCGTGTTGGAAATGTACAATTCTCAGGTGTCGGCAATTTCTGTGACCACGTAATGCGATATTGAAGAAATACACAGTAAATATATAATACACTGTATTATACGAGAGTTGGGATAGAAGTCTTGACAACTGTTTGGTTTTTTTCTAAAAGAAGTATCACACATTTTTATTTGTCTTGTGAAACAAAAGCTGTAACAATGTGAAATCGATTGTCCGATTGCCGCCGTGCGACATGAATGAAACCCCTTTCGAGCAGCGCCCTCACTCCAATTGAGTCGTTCTCCATGGGAGAAATGCCCCAGAATGTCACAGGGAATTGGTGGAAGTTGTTGGGAATAATGTATTTCACTTCAGACAGTTGCTAGTTGGGCAGGAGAGTTTGTGCGTGGACGCGAAGCAACCAGTGACCAACGCACGTAACAACACGTGAGTGTGTGTGGACCGTGGTGTACGTGTGATAAACGAGCATCTGCCTAATCGGGCCCTAGGGACGGGTATGTAACGCCTTTGAAATGTTGTGAACTATTATATGCTAAAATGCTTTGGTCTAGTATTATCATTTAAAATAACTTAATGAATATGAGAAACACAGTTTTGATATGTAGTTAAATGTTCCTAGTAACTTAGTTGATATCTTGTTCGAACCTGTGAATATTTTACATTTGCCACCTTTTATCGTATTCTCCCAAAAAACAACAACAAACAAACGTTTCTATGACTTACGCTCCAGCCTTCGTCTATTTAAAATATTTTTTTATTGATTTCCTGGTGTGTTATGCTGTAATTATGGTCAGCTAGTGCAATGTTGTGAATTTTACTTACACAAAATGATTATGGCAAAATGATCGAAAATAGTTAAAAATAAATCTTTTAGCAGATGAAAGTGGAAACGAAACACATCGCGATCCAAGAGGTGTCGATTGTATTTCAGGTGCACCGGTTACACACTACAAATGATGCACTCACGTATGTAATTTACCAGCGAATAACTTAAACTTATTTAATTTTCACACCACAATATGTGCCAATGGTATGTGTAATAGGTCGGCTAAAGGCATTTTGGTCTTAAATATCAGACAGAAATGTAGAAAAGAGAGAGAATAAGAGCGAGGGAACGTGAACAAATGGTAAGAAAACAATAGAACAACTTATCAATGCGCATTCCTGGATAAATATAAAACATAGACCAACAAGTTGTTCATTAATGTGTGCTGTTATTATTTTATAACAAATAATGATATTTAATTTATGCAATTACAATATATATGATTTCGAGAGCAAATAGCGTAGACAGAAGTTAATGTTCTGAATCACAAAACTAGTACTTTCTAAATACTACTAGCACAATACGAGTTAAAAAAAACTAACATTGAAAGTGAAAATTTTTGTAACTTTGCTTTCGACCTGTTCCGTAATCAGTTAGCCACTGAGGAATGTATTTTGAAGGCAATTGCATTTTAAATTCTTTCGGGCGCGAGAAACAACGTCTATCCGTCCCTTAATGCCCGAACCGCTCGCGTGGCGCGGAGCGGAGCGGACAAGTGCGGAGAACGCGAGAGCTGGTGCGCCGGACGCGCCATTGAAGGGGTGAGGGGGCGGGGGCGGGGCGGGCGGTGGCCCTAAGCGGATTTTTGCCGAATCTTCCGGGGCTTCCTGCGCGCGGTGAGAGGCGCTCGGCGCCTCAAAGGGCCGGAAGGAGGTCGCCTAACGAAGGGAATCCGCGCCGGATTCCCAAATTGTCCCCCCGAGCCCTTTTCAGCCTTTTGGTGGCGGGCGGCGTGTCGCGACGCGGCGCCGCGCGGCGCGGCGGCGGACACGGGGGCGGGGGCGGCGGAGGCGGCGGCGGAGGTGCCGGCGGCGGAGGTGGCGGCGGCGGAGGCGGCGGCGGCGGCGGACGCGGCGGCGGCGGAGGTGGCGGCGGCGGCGGCGGCGGAGGCACCGGCGGCGGGGGCGGGGGCGGCAGAGCTTCCGGCTTCGACCGCAGCGCTCCCTGCGGGAGGCGAAGAAATCTCTCGGCAAGTAATTGGGGATCGCAGGACTTCATGGCGTGCTAATCTTGATGACGGTGGGGCAATATCTTTTAAATGAGACCTTCGCCAAGGGTTTTGGGAACAGAGAATGTTCTCATTTGAAACTAGGTCTTGCAAAATCAATAAAACTAATCTCCCTTCTGCAAAATTCATCAAATTCAACGAGTCATTGAAACAGACACTGTCGAAACGGTAAGTCATTATTTGTCATTAAAAGTATATTAATACTTAAAAACAGTCTTAAAGACTTTAAATATTTGTAATGATTTTTCACGATACGTGTTTCAAGAGTAATAACAAAGTCCAAACATTACAATGATGCTAATAAGATTAGTTGAAATGATACTGCTATTGTTTTGTTTTATTGTTTCAAATTTATTACATTATGATATGTGCTAATAGTTTTCTTTGCTTTGGGTTATCAAAATGTTCACGGAAGTTCACGGATCTACTTTGTTCTCAGCATCGTGAGGACAATTATAATTTTTTTCATCCGATGTTTGCGGCCACAATTCTCGTGTCACAAAAATTGTGTTTTGTGTTGTGTGTGGAAAACCTTTTCAGGGTAATATCATGTATTTAAGGTCAGTGCTATATCCTAAAGATTGTATAGAAGTGTATAGATTATATACTATATATCCTGTAGATTTGTACAAATCTAGAAGACATACTATAGTATGGGCAATGATTGCTACGACTCAGAAACACTATATTTGCTACTTTAAAAAATTATTCTTGAACAATAATTTTGAATGATGTTATTAAGAAGTATATGATTTCCATACGGTTTCCTTTGTTTTGTTACGTTGAGTGTTGCAAGACAAAATGAGGCGGCAACAAATTAGCTTGGATTTTTATATTCATTTTCGAGTTTAACGCGAAACTGGTTTGTTACTTATTTTCTGTGCCTTCTTGATATTTTGTATTCCTTTTCACAAATCGCTCTTAAAAAACAATTAGCAATTCAGCTTCGAATAAAAAAAATGAGTTTAATAAGCGGAAATATATTTTTTTCAAAACTAGAGATGATGATGGTCCCATATCGTGAATTGTAGATTCAGTTTACCTTTCAACTTGGAGTGACCATTTAATATGACTGCTTCACTGTTTGTCGAAGGGACTGTCCACGACAGAAGTAACCCTTCTGGATAGTAGGTACATCTAATATCGGCGTTAGCATGTCATGGTGACGAATACTCTCCAGGCTCCGTGATTGAAATCCCTCCCTCAGGGTTATTTGTGAAAAGCGGAAAATGGCGTTTAGACGTTAAGGGAGATGAATGCCCGCGTGATGCCGGCGTAAACGTGATTGGGCGCGTGGATCAATGCGGAGATGGAGGCGCGAGACAAGACGGCGACCCTCGTAAACAGACACGCACGGCGGCGGCGGCGGCGGCGGCGGCGCCGAGGGAGGCGGCAAGCGGGGGAGGGGGCGGGGGCGGGGGCGGGGGCGGAAGGGTCGTTGGAGAATCGATGTCCCCCAACGCCGTCGTACTGCCGCCGCCGCCGCCGCCGCCGCCGCCGCCGCCGCCGCCACAGCCAGATAAGCGGTGCCGCGTGAGAACAGCCAGTTCCTGAAGCGATATAGGCGATCTGGATGGCTCGCGACGAAGCTGAAGCATGAAGAAGAACAAAGACTTGTGTTAATCTTAGGTTGCCGGCCAAAGTGCCGGCTTCATCCATAGGTTAAGTTAGAAATAAGTTAGTAAGTAAGTTCTGCCCCCTTCTTTGCCGCATAAGCCATAGAGCTGCGGCGTATGCTGTACCCCAAATAGTAAATAAACTCCCGCCTCGCCAGGGCTACTGGCGGGGGGAAAGTTGAAAAAAAAAGCGACGAAGCTTCGAACCGGGTTGATTTTGAGAAACATCTCTGGGAGCAAAGTTTTTGGAACGATGCAGGTATATTGTGGTGGTTCGAAGGCTCTTTGAAGGATCTCAAACAACTTTAATTTACTTGCTCAGAAAAAAATATTCCGGGAAAAAGTTCTGGACATGTGCTAGATATTGTTTCAAAATTTTCCCAAAACATATACAAACATCGCAAAATAGTTTGACGCAGTGATAACAAAGGAGACACATGACGATCATTCACCGTTAGATACTGAGTTAACGACTAATGAAATTGTGGAAAGGATATAAATATTTTTTTTATTCCGTAGGTTAAAAAGTTCATTAATTTGCTAAAAACGCGTCGTTACAGTAATTTTTTATCGACTAGGGGAAAGCAGATTTGTTATCTTCTCTCCAGGCGGCGCTGCGTGCGCTCCCGGCTATGGCATCGAAAATTATTTAATCGAAGTCAACTAATATGATAACCGTTTCCTTTCTTCTTAAACAGAGGGAATAAAAAAAGTGTTACTCACGACAATAAAGATCCTTTATCGTTGCATAATAAATTACTAATATTCATAACCACTATGAAAACTATCATTATGTCATGTGTGTGTATGTGTGTGTGTGTGCGTGATTATAGTGAAAAAATATATTAAACGAAATTAACTCTTCACAACCGAGCAATAGCATTCGATATTTATGTTGTAGTATTCTGGCGCGTAAGACAGTTTTATTTTTGTCTCATACGGGAATCGAGCCTGAGGCCGAAGCGTACAAAGCCAACTGATTAGCCATGAACTACAGGGGAAGGGGGACATGCGATATTTACATACATCATATTTTTTTCCTTTTGTACACAGTGCTAATGATGGAAATAATGTAATGGTAATAATAAATTCTTTCGGGAATATTCATTCGGGAAAATCAGCGCACAAGCTGCTCTCCTCGCTTTGATTTTCTCGTAAAATCTTTTTTGAATATTTAATTTCAGTAATTAAGATGGCATTCTATTTTACACTCCTTTCTGGCTCTTCCATTTCCGAATGAAATATTCGCTCGATTTCTATTTCTAAAACGGAGAGTGACCCAAATGTTTTACGAATAACAAGGGAAGTTAAGCTTGACAAGGGAGTGAAATCTTCGTTCTTAATTACTTACAATGACAGTGAGACCTCACGGTATATTAGAAAATAATGGCTTTATTCGTACATCACACATATTTGACGCAATATACTATACATTGAGATAGTAATATGAAATTCATTTGTCGGATAACTAACTGATTTATCATCGATCCTCCGATCTTCGAATGTAGATGAACACTCTCACCCCGAAGCCACTTCAGTCACGGGAGGGTGAGTACTGAAGAAGGGAACTTCTCCCTTTAATGCAGCTGGCTCCCCTCAAACACGAAACGTCAAGTTCATCGCATTAAATCATTATTCAGTCATGAGAATTACTAACAGAATTGGAACGCATTTGTCATTTCCAAAGCGAGAAGGAAATCTCAATAGATTTTGAATGTGCTGCAGTGACAACTTTGAAAACTTATTAATGGACAAAAATTAATCAACACCGGTTATTTGTTTCTAATAATATGTGTTTTGTTAAATTAACTTTATTTTGTAGCTATTTTTTCACTTGGTCTAATACCAAAGAAATATTGTCTTTTTAATACACACGTTCGGAAGATCCGTTGATATTTTTTGTGGATATGTTCGCCACTATGTGCCACCTCGGGGAGGTCTTTGTTTGAATGACACTCGCGAATACCATTCGTTTTACCCATTACCCATCACTGTAATTTATTCTTTTTTCCTAGTAAGAGACTTTCTTATTTCTGATTTGTCCTTCCCCCTCTCCCTTCCTCCCCGCTCACAACACCGGTAGAAGACTCACGTCCCTCACGACATTCATGTCAATATTTCATTCAATTTGTGCGTCCGATGACCGAAAAAATTACATGAGTGTACTTGTGATGGAATGTGTTCAGTTATTTTTGCTGAATTTTTCAAATTCCATAGATAGTCTTAGAAATCGTTTTCCTTACTGTGAACACCATCTTGTTTTTCCATAGGTGCCAGGGTCTTGAATGGACACAGTATCAGGAGCTGTAAAAACTGTTAGAATATGCCTCGTTAATTCTCACACAAGAAGCTCCACCTTCTTTGTTTTGCGCACACCGGAGCAGCCTGGGCGCAGCGGCTGAGGCGGAGGGGCGCGCGTTGCAGCCTGGTCGCGTCGCGTCGCGTCGCGTCGCGTCGCGTCGGTGCCAGCTGCACCGGACTCCGCTCCGCTCCGCGCGGCGGCCTGCCCGCAGCAGTCAGCCAGCCCGCCAAGCCAGCCTGCCAGGCAGCCAACGTCTTGCCGGCGTGACGTCACGGCCGCACGCGTGCTATCGATCGGCGCCGTCAGGTGAGCGTCGACGCGGCGATGGAGGCGGCGGCGGCGGCGACGCGCGCCCAGGGCGTCCTCTTTGTGCGGCGCGGGGGTGGCGCGGGAGTGGCGCGTGGGTGGCGCGGGGCGGCGAGGGGGCGACACGGCGCGGCGCGGGGGCGGGGCGGGGCGGCGCGGGGGTGGCGCGGGGGTGGCGCGGGGGGCGGTGCGGGGGCGGGCGCGGGGACGGCCCGGGGGCGGCGCGGGCGGAGGGCACGTAGGGGTGGCGACGCGGGCGCGAGCTGTGCCTGTGGGCGAGCCTCGCGAAACGGGCTTGTCTTCCCTTGCCGGGCTCTTGCCACGCGCGCCTACGCGCCCGAGAAGAAGCAAGGGCTGGCTTGCCTCCGTAGGAGGCGGTCGGTCGAGTTGACGAGACGGCGAAGGCGCCGCCTCGGGGAGTGAAGTTGTAGAGCCTCCGAAAGCGAGTGCCGGTAGGCAGGGACTGGGGAGTGAGTGCCGCGCTCTGGTAAGGGTTGTTGAGTTGATTTGGAGATGTCACTGACGAAGGGAGTGGAAAGAGGGTGGTAAGAAGACGACCGTCCCAAAAGAACTTCGTACTTCCCTGGGAGAAGGCAGGCGTCCATCGCAAAGGAATAAATTATGGAGAGGGGTGTGACGGAAAGCGAATGATGGTTACGTACAACGAATTCGCGACGATAAGATTAGTGGACTGAGTGAAGGAATTCGCGTAGAGAATGATTCATTACATGGCTCCCATGGCTGGTGATGACGATTGGTAAAGACTTCACGGTATTTTAGGCAGCCATCTGGAGAACTGTTCAGAAAGGAATACGTTGAATATTCGTGGGATCTTCATGCGGGGGGATGAGAGAGTCCACAAGCTGAATGCGAGAGTAGTACAGTCGGGGAACGTTAGAACAACGAAAGGGGCGACAGAAACAGTAGGGAAGCAGGGGGTGGAAACGGGCACGCAAGGGAGCAGCGGTGCAAACTGCCGAAGGCGACGAAAGGATGCAGCGCGGTGCGGGCGAGGGGAAGAGGAGGTCCGGCGATGAAAAGTGCGGGGGCTGTGGCGGTAGCAAGCAGGGGCTTGAGGCCCTCGAGAGAACCGCGACGTCGTCGTGCAGGCAGACGCGGAGAATGGGGCAATGGGGACGGTGGCAGGGAGGGGGCCAGCAGGGGCGGCGGGGCGGGTAATCCGGCGCGCACGGGGAGGCGGCGCGAGAGGCGGCGGGGCGAAGGGGTGCGGGGACGGAGCGGCGGGGCGCGGGAGGGAAGGGTGGGCTGGCGCGGGCGGTGGCGATGGCTAATGGGGAGGGGCGGGGAGGGTGACGCGTAGTCCAAACAACTGCGCCTGCCGGTCCCTGGCGCGGCGGGCAGAGGGGCGGACCCGCAGGGGCGATGCCGCGGGGGGTGGACGGAGCGAGGGCGACCCGCTGGCAGGGCGCGGAAGACGCAACCTCTCGGCGACGTCCTGGGGATGTCGGGCAACTCGAATAAAAGATGATACGGAGGACGTGATACAATGGTGCCCGCGGGAGAGTCGGAAAAATGAGCGTGCTGGGCGACAGTGAAAAACTAATTTATGAATGACTTTGTTGTGGAACGACCCGGCATGCACGTTGGCTCTGGGGGAAACGAGGGTGGGTAGTGCTGTGGAAAACATAATCCTTTGTTCTGTCATTTATGCAGGCAGCTCAATGCAGGAACAAAAGAAATTGTGTGGAAATACATTTGGAAGGCAATTTGCAATTTGTGGAAAGTATATTGTAATATCAGTTTATGAAAAGAGGAGTTTTCGCATATCGAGTGTATTGATCACAAAGGAATCGTCCATTGCATTACCTTACAGGGTGTAGGGAACACAGGCGAGAATGTATGCTCCAATAACGGAAGACTCTGACTGGTGAGATTAGATTGGGGTCGGAGGGGGGTCGCTAAAGGACGTGTTAACAGTGCTAATAGCGCAGCCTCGTGTCTTCGCAACACGTGAAGTCCGCGATGGGAAACGAACGAGAGGCGGGCGCCCATTTGCCCGTCGCTTGCCGTCTGCGAGCGGCAAGAGGTGTGGTGTAGAGTTGGCAGAGAAGAAGCAGGGGTACGGGGAGAGGAGCGAGGCAGATGAGGGTACCAGTGGGAAGGGAGTGGGGAGAAAGGCACAGCGAGGGAGAAGCGAGGGCTTGGCCATGCCAAAGGAGAAGCGGTGGAGAGGGATAGGGGACGTCGAGGCGGGGGTTGGCGAGGAGCGGTAAGGGAACGGTGTGTGGCTTGCAGGGCCGAGGTGAGGCGAAGGGATGGCGCACTGGAAGGGTGGCGGGGGCGGGGATGGCAGAGCGGCGTGCGGCGTCGCGTGCGTCCGGACCGCGCGGCCGCGCGAGGAATCAATATCGGCGAGCCGGGGCGCCGAGGGGGCGGGGTGGGTGGGATGGGGTGGACGGGGCAAGGCGGGGCGGAGTGGGGCGGGGCGGAGTGGGGAGGGGCGGGGCGGGGTGGGGGAGGGGCGGGGCGGGGTGGGGCGGGGTGGGGAGGGGTGGGGCGGGATGGGGAGGGGTGGGGCGGGGTGGGGTGGGGAGGGGCGGGGCGGGGGTGGATTGTGAGAGGCGAGCGACAGGTGCCGCGCGGTCGAGCTGCTGCCTCCAGCGCCTCTGCGGTCCCCATCATTTGCCCCCAGAGCTCGGGACGACCCCCCTCCCCAAATGGCACCTCATCTTTCCTCGCCCCCCTCACCACACGCTCGCCGGTCCAAAACGCGCTTTGCTGCGACTGCAGCTTCTACAATCCACGGTAATTAAGCCAACTGCTTTTACCAGCACTACCCTCCTGACCTGCTGTTCAGTTATTTCAATTACGTAAAACTCTGAATTCGCAATCAACAAGTTACTTAAAATATCTTCATCATCCATCATTTTAATTTTTATGTCGCTTTTATCGTTAAAATGAACCGAATTGAACAAAATATTCTGAAAAAAGTATAGTTTGTTAATGTGACGTTTTGTAGATTGTCTTTTAAGGAACATTTCTTTTTGGTGCGAATCGAAGTCTTTGGGATTAAGACTTCTGATTCAAATAATTTGAAATGGTTTCGCCAAATCTTTTGATTTCTGATAATTACGTTCACACACTTGCAAAGCCAAGCTCATCGTGCTTACAATGCTACATACTATCGTGAGAAAAAAAATTACTTAATTTTAACAACATGCACATAAATATTATGAGCTGTGGAAACTATCGGTATGGCATGTTTTTACTGACTTAAACGAAGTGCGTTACTAATTCATATCTATAATTCATTTTTCAACGTTTTCAATATTTTCATTACTTTAGGTCATGAAGCGCAGGTAGTTGTTTACATAAAATAATATTAACATTTGTCCCGTTCGTCGAACGGGGAGACAACGAGAAATAAGAGAAAATGAACAGAATTCCTGTCTCAAGTTTAATTCTCCATTTTGAATTCCCTTTCCCTGGAAATTGTTGCTCGCTGTAACTTCTACACTTTGTTGCCTCTTTTACCTAAAATGAATGCAAGGCACGGCATGAATACAACTCGTGAGAACCACAGGGTGCGTAAAGTGTTTGTAAGTAATGTTCAAGAGAAAACGGAGTTGTGTCGTGTCTTTTAGGCTTTCGAAATTCGTTTCAAACCTTCCTCCCTCACTTTGCCGGCGAACAATAATACCATTGTGAAAACCTTTATATCCATTGTCTGCAACTCACTCCATACGTAAAATCTCGCAAGCGTGCTTTTGTTTTATAAAAGGGTCATTGAATGTAGCTGGGATTTCTTAACTAGAACTTCCTGAAAAACAAAACGCCCCATCAATTATACAATCAAAACTATTAGTTATCACACTAAAACAAGAGTAAAACACGTGCCGTTAAATATTCCATAGCACGCATAGTCTTTGTCGACCGTAACTATTCATGCTGTGTTTAAAATAGGAACTCATAGAACACATTTTGGAGTGTGTTACCACCAATCAACCTAGTAGTGTGAAGGTATTTCATTCGAGAACCCTATGCGAATGGAGTAAGCGGGTCTGTAACGTCCTGACATTCCCTTCACAGATCGTATCGAGCACAGGTGATTTACATTGTAGGTACTTGCTTGATATGCGTGTCAGTGTACATTTCAGATCACGAAGATCGATCAGAATAATATAGAGGAAACCTAAGTTCAAAATAATAAGGGAAAAACTTCAATTAACTGCAGCGACAAGGAAAAAGCCATGACAATGAAATGGTTCTAAAATGACTTTCTAACATTGCGTAAACAAGATACCTTTAAAAGAGGCCTTTAACTAACGGCTATGTGTTATTTGGCTCCAACCTGTTTCACCCATTGCGAACTAATATCATCCTTGTGTTTTACGAAGTGATGCAATGAGAATGAAAATACCTGATATATAGTTTAAAAGTTTTCTTTCAATGTATTTCGTGTCTCAGTTTTCGTTTTCGAATAGCAGACTAACGAATAATAGGTTCATTAATAATATACTTTTGGTTTTGAATGCTGAATTCAAATGTTGGAGACCCAAAATGTCGGGAAAATGTTTGCATTCGCGAGTTAATCTTATAATAAGCTTCGCTTCGTCCGCTCTCCCTCCCTCCTAAGGAAAATAACCAAGCACATGCACTCGTGCGCGTGCTTAGCAGAACAAACACGGCGAATACGGAGGAGTGATTGGAGCGAATCCTAGTCTCTTTTGTGCTGCTCGGCGAGCAGGAATGGGCGTTAACCAGCCGCGTTCCACTCACTCTGCTCGTGCTCTTGCGAGGGCGATCGGGAGCTTGGAGGCGGGCAGGGGCGGGGCAGGCAAGGGGTACGTAGGCATGGGGATGCAAGGAGCGTCATACGTGGGCGAGGAGGGGCGAGGTTGCGCAGGGCAGGGAGGCTCAGGGGAA